>JANPWX010000024.1:3179138-3314768 GCA_024734555.1 Trochalopteron elliotii | reverse complement strand
AATTCCCAGATGCTTTGAGGTGCCAATTTAATCTGTGTCCTCAGAACACCGCAACATGAAATTCTACTAACCAACTTAGTTGTTCATTAATATTTTGACATCTGTAACCCACTCGGTTGTGAGGAGTTAATAGGTGTAGGGGTCTGACTGATATGGTCTGTCCATGTTCTTATTGAAGTAAATATATTACCACATGCTGTAAAAATCTCATCATTCTGCTTATTTACATGTCTCCTTGTCTAGATTTTTTGCACTTACATGGACTCTGGAGGATTATGGTTATATCCTGTATTTGATTTTATAAACCATGTTTCTGTAACAGCAGAAGTAAGCTGACAAGTACATTCCCCCACTGGCATGTACAGGTGAGGTTTCATCTCATAAGTTCATGTTACGAAGTAGTTCTAATAACAGCATAAAAATCTCAAATTATCATACAAAACTAGGTGCCAAATGTTAGGCCTTCCTCCAGAAGCTGGTAAAGGGTATAATAGAGCTTTCTAAGCAGTCATTCTTGGATATCACACCAGTCTGGATATTACCCAAGCATTTGATGCTGGCTAGAAACATTTGTTCTTTGATTTGTTCTGATCTTTATGACATAAATGTATCATGAGCCTCTTACTAGATCCCAGGAGAGAAACACTCTCCATTTCCCAAAACCAGGATAGAAGCCTTTCTTTAAACACCAGCCAGCAGACAAACCACACGGGACTAGGGAAGGTGACTTCCCACATGTTTTTGCAACTACAACATCCCAGCAGCTTTTCCTGTCTAGGGCTAAAAGGTCTTAGGATTGTGAACTATCTTAAAAGATATACCTGTGACTTTCTTTGTCTTAGCAATACTAAGCTGATAACATAGAGCACTGGTGTAACTAAACAAAGAAACAAAACAAAAAAACCAAAATCAAAAAAGCCCCGAAAAGTTGCCTGAGAAAATACCATATGGGTTCGGAAGCCTGGGACAAGATTTAGAGTGAGGCTTCAGTAGTTCTGAATGACTTATGATGAATAGCCTCCTTAGTAACTTCCACTCTTTCTGCTTGTGGACTGGTATTAAAGAGTAGTAGAAAATAATAATAACAAATATTTACTACTTAGTACTTTAAATAAAAAATGCTTTTACTGTTTGTTGTCTTTGGGAAATGGAATTATAAGTGTTCACACACCACTGTGAGTGGCGTCAGTGAGATTCCAGAACAAGATTCATGTCAGCTCAGTTTTTCATGAGCAAAGCTGATGCAACCCTGACATCACCTAGAACCTGAAGTGACCCTGGGAGGTAATGGGTGAAGGCAGAAGTAGGACTGCTGCTCGGTACAGCAGGATGGCTGCAGTTTTCTCCCAGGGCACAGTTGTAGTTATCCCTGCCATGCTGGGTCACACAGGCACACTGTCCTCTGCCAGCTCAGGCACTGGGCCATAGCCAAAAAGACTTTCATGGTTCTGAGCTACAGCTGAGCACAACCAGCCTTTGGCACCTGAAGTGCACACACCAGGTCCCATTGGTAGAAATAAGAGCCAGATGTGTGAGCTGGATGTGTAAAATATGTGAACTGACATGTCTGCTGAGGTCTCAGCCCCATTAGTCCACACTGTGTAAATCCCTGAGTAAGTCCACCCCAAGTGGCAGTCCAAGCCTGATCCATCAGCTCTGTCTCTGAGTTCAGGTGCCCTGGGGGCACAGACAAGGTGCCCCCAAGGTGGTGACCACACTGTCCACCTGTGCCATCAACCCTGCATGTAAACCAGAAGCTGTTCCTGGGGAAGGGAGCTGGGACTGTACAGTCAGCCAATGCCTGGACCTTGGGAACTGCCTCTATATATCCTTGGTTGAATTTGTTCTGTACCTGCAGCGAGAGCTGATTCACTCCTGTCAAGCAGTTAGAGGACCCATCCATGGTCTTGGAACAGAGGGGTCACGTATATAGGTCTTGAGAACAGTGTGGAGATGCATGTCCTTAAACAAAGGAAAAAAAATAATATAACTTCTGCCTATCTGCATCTCTCAACATTCTAACAGTAGTAGAAGTGTTGGCTTAGGAATCGGCAAAACCCCTCCTTCAGTCCTACCATCCCATTAACTTGTTACGTGACTCTCATGCACTCCATTCATAAAATACAGATAATACCTTTTCTATTTTCTTAACTAGCAAAATCACAATCACTATTTTTTAATTTTTTAAACTAACTTTTTGTTTATTAAATACATTTGAGCATATTATATACTGGTAATTGAGCCCTTACATTTATGTCTCTCTTGAAAGTCAATTTTGTTCCTAACTCAGATGTAGGATTCGACTAATGTGAAATTGTGTTTACTGTATGTAGATTAAGACCATATATACAATAGTGTCTATTTGGACTTTTAACATATTTTGCTATTTTTAAATATTAAAAAATGCATGTTAGAAAATGGTCTTTTGAAGTCTTCACTATCTATTTGTATGGGTCTCTTGCTATTATTTATGTAGCAATAGCTATACAATGTCATAAAGACACACATATAGAATACACAATATAGATTTTTGTTCCTGTCACTGTACATTATATTCTCTTTATTACAACAAAGCTTCTTGTCCTCAGATGACTCTCAAGAGAATGTGAGCTCTGTGTTGTGATCTGAAGGGCTTGCATTATACATTTGCCTGGAGCTTTCATTATTAATAGACCCTCCTTGAGCACCTCTTAGCTAACTGACATTCATTTGAGACCACTGAATTCCTAAACTTCTCTGACCTTGCTACATGAGCTCAAGATTCATAGTCTCAAGTAGAATGGATAAATCAAATAAAATACATTTTATTATGAGGTCTCAAATGTTGACAGCAAAAGAGAATAAAATTATATTGAAAAGTATTTGTCTAGAACAACATGCTTTTATTCCCCAGTTTATGGTATTTTTTTATTGTGTCAATTAAAGTGAAACAGCAATTTCTTCACTTCCTGCTAGTTATATTGTATTTGTAGTTAAAGCTGAATAGGAAAGTTTTCAAAAATTATTTTCATGAGTATTTGAACAGTCAAAATGACATAATGGATTTTTTTTACAGTAGCTTTAGTCCTTGCCAGCTAATAATATGTCAGTCAGTACAACTGTAATATGAGACTCTGGTAGGACTAGGTATAGGATTTGTTTTATGTCAAGATTTCCTTCAGATTTTTCCTTACAGTCCCTGCTGAATGAATCTTCTGTATTTTGAGTCACTTACTCTAAGCATTTATTACTTTGTTTCCAGCACTTTGAGAAGAACAACAAGAGGAGATGGCACTGACAGAAAAATCCCAACCCTCCTGCAGAAAACATGGGACCCTCTGGGTTCTGGGGTTCAGAGCATGACCCTCAGCAACGTGCAGCAGGCAGCTGACAGCATTTGTGGAAATTTGCTCTTTCTACTACTGGAGTTAAGGTTTGTAACACAAAACATGCAACTAAGGTGAGTGTTTCTTGAACGCTTGTTAGATATTGAGCACACAGTATATGTCATAGTCTGCAGGGTTCATTCCCTCAGCACATCTGAATTTCCAGGTGTCTAAGACTCATTCCCCTAATGAGCAGTTTGTCTTTCATAACGTTTTTGCCGATTCAGAAGAGTGTGAAGTCCCACTCTCAGTCCCAGAAAAATTTCACCAGCAAAAGTTCTATGTGTGTATGGCAAATCAGAAAAGGTAGATGTCCATAGATGTCTTTGTCATACAGATAAAAGGAGATCTGCATCAATATCTGTGGAGAATGAAGCCTTCAGAGAACCGTAGTCCTCTGTCCAGGTGGACATAAGTTTCACAGGAACTCTTTTTAAAATCTGTGCTACGAGAAAATGTATAAACTCAAGGTAGTGTCCCAGCTACATGGCTACTCTTGAAATCCACACAGTCATGTCATATTACCCTCTCTGGAGTATTCCTTTCTGTTTGAGGGATGTGAAGTAACATGTTTTCAGAAATACAAGTCCATAATTTTATTTTCAATATAGTATTTTTTATTAGATTAGTCAAAAGGTATTATGTTTAGACTTAAACTACCAAGGAACTACAAAAAGAGAGATGCTAAACTATGCACAAGGTTGTATACATAAGTTCTCTGAGTTTTCCTTTGAAAGCAAATTACCACCCCAAATGCAAATAAGAAGGTTGCATCTGGTGTGCCACATTTGGAAGCTAATTTAAGTGATTTGAATATATGCTTGGAAGTATCTTTTTCCACCGACTAGAGTAAAAGTCCAGGGTAATTGCCTGGGATAAATTATTCACTAAAGTTAGGTTCCTGAACTTAGGTAGTATGACTGTCTCTATTGCCTATTGCTCCTGTCTTAGTCTTTAAACTTCTAAAGGTGGACAATCAGCAGGTGGGGATGCAAAGACATAAACAGTCATATCTGATCAAAGAGTGAAGAAATTTAGCCAAAATGTTTACAAAGGCATATGTCCCTATTTTTAATAATAATAAAAAAAAACTTTTGAAAATGTTCTGAAGATTTTCCCTACTGTGAACATTGTATTCATATTCCCTAGAGAAGAACATTGCTTCTGGAAAGGGTGCATATTTCAATTTACTTATGAGAGAAAATGACACCTCAGAAAGTTTTGTGTGTTTTTCAGTGTCTGGAAACCTTTCAGAGAGCATGCCAACTTGCAGACAGTTGTCGTAATATAAAAGCAACAGAGAGATACTGATCAAGGACAATATTAGCTCCTTCCCAGAGGTGTTTGTGACAAATGATGTCTGAGGTACTTCCTCTCCCTCTGCAGCTGCCTCAGAGGTTTGGGCTAAGAAGTGAGGGCACAGAGCAAAACAGAGCAAATATGAGGCAGAAAGAGCATTCACAGCCCTCTACATGAGAAAAACTAGCAAGTGTCACAGTTCCTGCAAAATTTGGACCACTGGACAGATCTGAGGGTATTGGATGGGATGGAACATAAACTGTTTTATCTTGTTCATGTTCCAGTGGAGAGCAAACTACCAGAGCTCTTTGCCTGTCTGGAGAAAAGCCAAGGGTTTTATCCCATGGGAATAAATAATACACATAAAATATGAGGCATCGGGTAATGTAATTAGCTCAATTTAGATGCACTATTGACATGACACTAGTGCTTATTACTAATGAATACACTGCTAGTGAATCATTAATAATGGGAGTATCTAACTACCATGCTTATGAATGCTTTATTGTGGAAAGGTGGAAAGTTCATTTAGGCTGTTGGATTTTTGTGGGCCTGTTGTTTGCTTCACTTTTCACCTTTTTTGATCAGCTATTCTCAACTGAGTTTGTGACCAAAAAGAATATGAGTTGAGTTTTGAGGGAAATTTGGTGACAAACGTAATGGAAAGGTCTTGAATAACTTCACTACATTTTCTTTGCATCACAATTCTGGCCAGGGCACAGAAAAAAGGCACATAAATCTAGAAGTTAACTGAGAAAGAACTGAATCAACAACAAACAGATCTCATTGGTGCAGAGGATGTGCTTGCTGGAAGAAGAGCATTTAAACAATTGCGATGGTATTTCAGTGACGATTTGCAAAGGTACAAAGACAGTCACAGAGATGTGGAAGTGGGAAATAAAACAGCTACAGGAAACTGTTTCACTTCATAGCCATATCCCAAGCCTCACTCAAACCCTCATCCTAAAAACTGGATGTGCTCTGACAGCTGCACTTGTGGGAAAGGGGACTTTGAGCAGGGACACTCTGCAGGTGTGCGGCACGGTGTGGGATGTAAGCAAGGGATTAGGCCTCGGGCAAGTTCATTAAACTTCAGCTGTGACTTCTGGCACCAGAGGGTTAATGACAATCCCTGGTGTGGCAAACTGCTTGCTTCAGGGCAGCTCCGTTTTTTAAGGGGAGCTCAGGGAGGATTGGAAGCCTTTGCAGTGGTGACTGCTGCTGGGCAGTCAAAACAGCCCTGGCTTTTCTCAAGAGGACACCACCACTGCCAGCAAACCCTATCCGTCGTAGCCAGATGTTTTGCTGTTTACCACATACCAGGCATGCCCACAGACTTGGATTTGGGGACTGCTCCGTGTTTCAGGACTTGGTGCTGCATCCCCAACTACTTAGTGAAAAAAATCAGGGAAATCCAGGTGCATCAAAACTGCATGGATAACAAGCTTTATATTGGAAACACTAGCTGGAGGCTCACCAAAACTGAAATATTTTACAGGCTGTTTGGAATCTGAGCAGTAGGATGCAGAGATGTGGTATCATGTGACAAGCTGGCTCTGGCTTCTGGTTTTGAAGCAATTCAACTGATGAGATTTTGCAAGCCCAGAATCACTCTTATTATGCCCTTGCTAATTGACTGAAGCTGTTCCAATACCAACATTTTCCATGTAAAAAGGAACTTCTTTTTAAAAAAAACTGTCTGCCGTATAGGAAATAGAGTTTTCAAATAGAAAATATAGTTTCACTGAATTTTTACAGTCACATTTTGTTCTGTATTCTTAACTATGGATTGGATTTGTGTGATCAGGATTGTACATCTACATCAGATTCGCTCAAAAGGACAAAGTGCTCAGGATGTTTCATGACCGTGACCTTCACCTCTGAACTTCCTTTATCTCTTTGCAGAGCCAAACAAAAAAATAGATGTGCTCAGACTTGCTTGTCTTTTTCAGCTCACACCTTGCACCCTACACAGCCCCTTTTGCATCTGTTTTCCTCCTTTCTTGATCCAGATTAGTCATGTAAGATGTAGAAATCAGCTAACCCTTGATGTACTGGATTGCTTCAAACTATTTTGACAAAGATGACAGGTTTTAAAACAAGGTGAGACAAAAATCACCCAGTATTTATGATTTGTGAATTGAAACAATTCCTCTTGGATGGATAATTTGCTTATAAATTAAAAAAACAACTCATAGAAAGATCGTGCTCTAAAATAATGAAACCATAAATGAACATGTAGTGCATTATTTTTGACAGATTTCATATTCATTTAGCACAGTTACATGCATTGGTAAAGGAAAATAAGTAGTCTTTGGGAAGGAAAAAAAACACTTCTAAGCTAGGTGATTTCTCTGTGCTCTGGATTGTCTTTCTTTCTTGAATTGCAGTTTATTGGAGGAGACTACAAGTAATTCCCCCTTCAAAAGGTAGCTACAGAGGGTACAATAAATCTCCTGGAAGCCAGATTTCCATTTTTTTCTGGCACGAGGTACATCAGACAGAGTGTTACAATCTGGGCTGCAGCTGATAAAAATGGGAATCTTCCCATCCTTATAAAACATATGAGGATTTGATAGCACTTACTATGATTATCCCCAGCAGAATATTCCTGTGTGAACATGGAACAAAATGTCCCAAATCTACAATCAGATATGGGGACTGTGGAGCCTGAAACTCACAAGACTGCACAAACTACAGTTCTGTATCTATCCCACGGTGGCTCAGATTTCAGGATCAATGCTCTAATTATCCCCAACTTGAAAAGTATGCTAGAAAAATGTTTTTTGCCAAATAGAGAAGGAAACGGAAAAGACATTTCCAGTGTGAACAGATATGTCTATGCCATAAAGACAATTGGGGTTAGTTTCAACAGAGTTGTCAACTGCCACTGTCAACCCTGGGAGTGTTTAATCATTGAGGTAGTGATATATCCTTCAGTATGGGAGGTGCTATTAAGGTGTTGTGTTTCCTTCTAAAAGCTTCTAGCAATCTCATTTCTTAGAATGACACAGTTAGTAGTTAGGAGGAAGCAGAGTGCTTACCATCCAGATTTTCAGTGGTAATCTTTTGCTACTTGGGTCATGGAAAGTTTGACACATGAGGTTTGACATTGTGTGTCCCCAGTTTTGCCCATGCTTTTCTTTCAGGCTTCTTGCCTTCCCAGTCTCAGTTCTTGTTTCTCCAAGTTCTGCCCCCCAAATACCAAACACTTTCACTCCATGGACACTGAGGAATGTTACAGAATGCACAGTAAATCCAGTACTTCTGTGTCACATTAAACCTACTGCACACATGCACATACTGTGTGTATGGTGAAAGTGCAGAATCTGATGCTTATTTAAAATGGTATGCTCTTGGACCCAGCATTTGCCAGCCCATGCATGCATATTTTTTTCATGGCCAATTCTTGGTTGCAGTACATTTTCCCTCCTCTCCCATGCTGCTATCCACTGGGCGACAGTTTTCACTAAAGCTGTTTCCATCCTGGACGCTTATGGAGGACACCATGTTGTGTGATCAGGATTGTATCTCTGCTGCAAGTTGAGTTCCTGCGACAGCCCGACTGCAAACACGGAATTGCAGGGCTTCAGGAAAACTAACTTCCACCTCTTAAGAGAGGTAGTCAATAGGATCCCCTGGAAGACTGCCCTCTGGGACAAGTGGGTGGAAGAACTGGCAGATTTTTAGCAAAGTCTTCCATGGAGCACAAGAGCTAGCAATTCCCAGGAGTGAGAAATTGGTCAAGGAAAACAAGGGATCAGTGTGGCTGAGTAGGGACCTGCTGGTCAAACTAAAGGGGAAGAAGCAAATGCACAGATATGGAAACAAGGACAGGTACCCTGGGAATAGTATAGAGATGAAGTACAGTTGTGTAGGGACAGGGTGAGGAGGGCCAAGGTGAAGCTGGAACTGAACCTGGCAAGGGATGTAAAGAATAACAAGAAGGGCATCTACAAGTATGTTAACCAGAAAAGGAAGGTCAAAGAAAGTGTTCCCTGCTGAAAAACAATGCTGGAAAACTGGTAACAACAGATGAGGAGAAGGCTGAGGTAACAATTTTTTGCCGCAGTCTTTAATGTTAGGCTCTCTTTCCACACTCCTTGAGTGGATGGACAGCAGGATGAGGACTGGGGAAGAAAAGTTCCTCCCTGAAGCTAAACAGAGGGACCTGGACAAGCTTGATAAGTGGGCCCTTGAGAATTTTATGGGGTTTTAACAAGACCCAGTGAAAAGTGCTGCACGTGGGTTAGGACCACCCCCGGTGTCAACACAGGCTGGGGGATGAACAGAGTAAGAGCAACTCTGTTGAGAAGGACTTGGTGGTGCTGGTGAGTGAGAGGCTGGACACCAGCTGGCAATGTGAACTGGCAACCCAGAAAGCCAAATGTATCCTGTGCTGTGCCCAAAGTAGCATGGCCAGCAGGATGAGGGAGGGGATTCTGCCCCTCTGCTCTGCTCTGGTGAGGCCCCACCTGGAGTGCTGCTGTAGCAAGTCCAGAGGAGGTCCACCAAGATAATTAGAGGGATAGAGTGGCTCTCCTATGAAGAAAGGCTTGTTGTTTAGTCTGAAAAAGAAGAGGCTTTGGGGTGAGCTAACTGAGGTCTTTCAGTACCTGAAGAGAGACTGCAAGAAAAATGGAGAGGGACTTTTTACAAGAACATGTAGTGACAGGACAAGGGGAAATGGATTAAAACTAAAAGAGTGTGGGTTCAGATTAGATATCAGGAAGAAATTCTTTCCTATAAGGGTGGTGAGGCACAGGAACAGGCTGCCCAGGGAAGCTGTGGATGCCCTACGTCTGCAAGTTTTCAAGGCCAGGTTGGATGCAGCTCTGACCAACTTTGTCTAGTGAAAGCAGTCTTTGAGCATGGCAGAGAGTTTGAAACGAAATGATCTTTAAGATCTCTTTCAATCCAAACCATTCTATGATTCTCTGTTTTTGAAATTTTATAAAACCTTGGGTGTCTGAATATGAGCTTGAGAAAAATCTCTGCCCAACATCCAATCCTGAAATATTTGAAAATCTGAATAGCAGTGTGTATTCTTCCACCAGCTCAGCAATATGCTTTGAACACAATATTAACAATATTGGAAAGCAGATCGATTTTGGGCCACATTTCAGCTCTTTGGTAGCCCCAGCTGAGCAGGTGGCTGGTGTGGCATGAATCTCCTTTCAAGGGAGGCAGCTCCCCTTGGTGCCTGCCCTGCTCTGCCTCAGCTGCTTGAGGCAGCAGAGCCCCCCACCTGCCCTCTGCCCAGACAGGTGATTCTGAATTACTGGGGATCCTTGGGTGCACCCCACCCTGCCAGGGCAAGTGTCTGTCACACAGCAGCAGCTACTTGGTAGAAAGCCCTACAGGAGCCATTGACTCATTTGCAGACCTGCTTATCTCTGGCAGTTTACCTGTAATGCCTTCAACCCCTATGTATTTAAATGATTTGTATGTATTTTGCTCACTCTTCTTATGAACTACCTAGAGGATCTGAGAAACATCCTCCAAACTGACAAGTGTGACAAACCGAAGTTCTCAGTGTAATAAACTTGGAAAAAAATTGACCACAGGGTGATTTCAGAGCTGTGCTCATCACACTATGAGTGCACACATCTCACATATAAACATTCAGCTTCTACATAAAATTCTTTGGGTCCTGTAATCACATGCTGAAAGCTGGGCCAGGCTACTGACAGAATAGTTTGCCTGAAGCTATAAATAGTTTTATATTTATATTTATATTTATATTTATATTTATATTTATATTTATATTGCTTCCTATAGGAGACTGTTTGTTACCCACAAAACCTGGACAAATCATAGACATACATATTTTTCAACCATTCCCTAATATCTCATATACTACAGAAACCAAATCTGTATTATGTATACTGTAAATTTTGATTTAGTACTTAATTATCTCATGATAAGAGAAAAAAAAGAGAGTGACCTCTCTCTCCCTCCCTTTTTTGGGGGTGAGTGTGTCTTTTGTAGATAGGTACTCTGATTGTGATAATATAAAGTTCTGTTTATGTGTAGAAACATGTTCATCTGTTTTGAGAGACAGTGGCTGCAATTCAGTGACTTTTCATTTAGGTTTGCATTGGTGAATATTCTTAATAATAATTTACGTGCATGTGAAGGTGAATATTAAGACAATTGCCTTGGAGTTTTTTATTTGATAACTTTCGTAGGTTTCTTCATAGCTTCAAAAATGCTAGAGACTTTTACAAACTTTTCATCCTCCCACTGCCCCCAGATTTGCAATCTTGTGCTGTTTATTACTCATGCTACCTTCTTTTGAGAAAATAGATTTCTAACTAAGAGGAAGCCTATGTAATAGTTTTACAGTAGGATAGCATTATTCCAGTCTTCAGGAAAACACAGGGGAACTCACACAAATTACTGGGCTCTACTTCTCTCATGATTATTTAGCAACATAATGACTCACCAGCTTATTTTTTGCTGGTATAGCTGAGCTCCATTAAAAAAAATTCAGTCACCTGAAGCCGACTTTCAGCCTAATTGATAGCATTTTTGTGATTAACAATCTTTACTATCCCCTCTGTGTTTCTTCATCCCTCTCTTCTTTTAATCACTTCTTGACAACTGAAAAATGGGTTAATACTGGTATTTAGGCTAAACTCTCAAACCTATCGTGTTCAAATTAGTTTGAATTTGGGGAAAATGAGCTTTTATGGCCCAGCAAACATGACTACCCTGAAGAAGGGCCTGAAATTACCCATGATAATTGTTTTCATATTATCTCTACTGTAACTTTCTAGTGATATATTTACTGCCTGTTCTGGCAGAGATACAACAGCGCTAGTGGGCAAGTACATGTCAGACATTCCTGTATTTGTAATTATGGTTCCTTGCACATGCCAGATGAACTGAAGCATGGCACAAGTGCCTGTGTGTTTCTTTAGTCTAAATCAATACTACACTTGCTCTAAGCTTTTACCAGTCTGGGAGAGGAATCTCTTGTACTCAGCCTTTTCTCTTCAGCATACAGAAATTTTTAGTAAATTACAAGAGTGATGAAATGTTGAGACTGTCTTCTGCAAATCTGATAAAAATCAGGATGTCAAATTTTCACTCACATGAGCAGTTCAAATACTTTTTATGGGCATAGCACATAAATATCAGCAAAAATTGAGACTTGAGTTTTTTATGACATTTGCTGTGAATGAATGTGACATAGATAAAAAACTGGGAAGTGAAGTTAGTGAAACTGTTTAGTATCATAAAGAGTACTGTGAGGGAAATCCTTGTTCCAAAAAAATTAATGGGAAGCCTGATGTAAAGGACAAGCATCAGAAATATGGTGTATAACCACAGGAATTCTCAGGCATATGCTCTTAGTTAAACAGTTTAGAAGCCTTCCTTCTTACATAAAATCTAATATTAGGAATATTTGTGTTAGTTTAGAACTCAAATAAGTTGAAGAGCACTTCATTTCAGCAGATTACCTTTCACACAGTGGGTTCTCTTATTTGTGGTGGAAGACTAAAATTCGTTACCACTGGAGAATATAACTGTGTTCTGTGTGAAGTATACTAGGTGAATTGGGAATATATGATATTTTTTTCTAATTAGAGCCAGGCTTTTGCCTAATTAGATCAGAGTAAGGGTTTCCAAACTTGGGTCTGACAGACTTTGTGTGTGCGATAATTTTATTGTGGCAAATAAATTAGTTTCATACTAATTAGTTTCATACTCGTGAAGCTACATTCACTGCATGAAGAGAGAATGGGACAAAGCCAATACCTTTGCAACTGCTTACAAAGGAAAATCCTTGTGAAACTTAGTAGTCTGAGGTATATTTTGTAAGTATAAACCTATAATAACCTATGAATAATCTAGGAAAAACCTATGAATACCTGTGTCCATGTTGAGTTGAAAGCTGGAATGGGGGATCAGAGCTGCTCCCAGATTTTCTAGCTCTTTTCCTTTTCCAGCTAATCCCCTTCAACTGGATATTTGCTGAAAAGCCCTGGGGGGTCTGGTTTAGGAAAAACATATGAAATTCCTATATGTTGAAGCCCTTCCATAGAAAAATTCCCCACTTTCTTATGCTGAATATATATACATATATCGATGTATTCTGATAAGTATTTGAGTTGTCCTTTCAAAAACCAGAGAATATTTACAATTATTTTTAGTTCCTCATAGCCTAAACAAATGTACTCGTTAGAAACAACTGAGGAATGAAAACAAACATGCCCAACCATGTAAACCAAATGCAAAAATCTGCCAGTCATTTGTGAAAATGGTTTTGATTTGACTATATCTAAATTGGTGGTAGTATAATTTTCCCCCAGTAATACTGATGTAGTTTTACATAAAGGCTTTAATAAAATAGGTGGCATTTGAGAAATGCAAAAGAAATGTGTCAGGGTTGTTATTTTTCACCTAAAATATTGAGAAAAAAATACAATGGGCACTCTGGATTTTTACTTTTTAAATTAAATATACTCTGTACCATCTTTTGTAAGAGGAAATCCAGGCCTACAGGGATAAATGCTCTAATTTCTACAGAAATAAGTAACATAAATTTTGCTCTAATACACAATTTTTCCTGTAGCACGCATGCAGTTTACTCTGAGTTTGAGCACACCAAGACCAGACTATGAGGGCTTCCAGTGATCTTGATTCTGTAAAACACAAACTTTATCAGCAGTAGAAAATACATCCACGGGAATCTCTCCTGGAATAAATACCTGGGTGGGTTTTTTTGTTGGGTTTTTGTTGTGTGGTTCTTTGTTGTTTGTTTTTTTTTTTTTAAAGTTTTGTTAACAATCTGTGTGTGAATTGCAATATAGTTCTCTGGTTCATGTCAGAAAGGTAATTTTGTTGTTACAACAGGTTCATTAATTATAGCTCATTATTTGTTATTATTGGACCAAAAGTAAGAATAGTTGAAGTATGTAATGGTATGAAAAGTGCTAAACAATTTGGGCTTTTGATTGTTTGATCCACCAAGAAGGTGGACATTTTAATCAGAAGATTTCTATGTTCCTAACTACGATATTTTGAATTTATAGCAAGACTTTTTAGATAACATCCAGATGTTGCAATTCAAACCTTTATTTCAAAATAAATATATTATCTTCAATTTGCACTGAAAAAATACTATTTAAACATAATGAGTTACAATAATTCCTAGCAAGTACTTTTCAGCAAAATACTGTATTCTGTGGAGCAAATGTAATGGTTAAAATCTGTGCCTTTTTAACACATTTACCATGAAATAAAATTCCAATTTGTGCTTATTCTATGCCTAATATCTGCATTTCTATAACTCTGTGGCTAGCTTTGATTATAGTTTTCCAGCACAGTATGCTACTCAAATTAGAATAAGATTTAATTAAGTATATTAACAAACATAGAGGGACAAGGCTGCACAAATCTGGGACAAGATTCACTGACTTCCAGGGAGTCCATAAGGATTTACAATATTACCAACAGAGCAACATTTGGCCCTACTTCTTTGCTATATCCTCATATATAAATTATAAATCTCAAATCTGGACTCTCACAGCCCCTCCACACTTTGATTTCTTTATCTGATCTCGTAACAGTGTGTAAAGCTCCTCACTTAGGATACAGAGAGGTTTCTGATGCCAGAAGTTCAAAAGGTTGTGCTTATACCTGCACCCTTCGGAGGTCTGAAGGGGCCCTGCTGCCACTTTGCAACCATGATTCATCTGCAGTGGGACTGAAAAACATCACCTGCTCTGCTCTGCAGGCTCTTTGTGTAACCATGACACAGACAAAACCTTCATCTCCTCTTCCCTCCACACCATCCCATTGGCATGGTTTTGCCAGCAGTCAGCACTCAGCAGCTCTCCTGCCCCTTCAAGACACAATGATTATCTTTACTGTGTTTTTAAGAAGATTTACATATGGTTTTCTGCTATGAAAAAGTGAAATCAGAACATCGTATCAGAAAATGTGTAAAATACCACAGCCTGTGAGACAAACAAATCCTTCCTTCTTCAGTGGCATCAATGACTTCCAGCCAAGCTCATGCCCAGTTGCACATGTCTGCAGTAAATCTTCACCTTCTTCAACACCTCTGCATGATTTGCTGTCTTTAGGTATACTGACACCTTTTCTCATGTGAGAACTTTATGGCTTGATAACCATAAAGGGACAGCTGGCCCCGCAGAGTGGTTACTGCTTACACTCACCTCCTAGTTAGTAGGAATCTAAATATATAGAAATGCATGTACAATTCTCACTTGTAACCTGATCTACGGGAAATGTCTAAGCTTATTACTGAGGGGATATGAGTCTTAGATCAGCAGTGGCTTTGTAAGTCCCTTTGTAATAACATAGCTATGGCTCACTCTGAGCAGCCCTGAGCTCTGAAGGAGGCTGAATGTAGCCCTCAGTCTGAACCAATGAGTCAGGTCTAGTTCCAGCTTCAGCTGCCTCTGTTCATGCTGTACAGAAAAATCTGTCACAGGTAGGGATTATTAAGAAAAAAAAAATCTAAATTCACTGTGCTGAAAATGTGTTCATGGCTGCTTTTGTACATAAGGGAAAAATCAGGACATTTCTCTTAATTTCTCCCTCTTTCTTTCTTGGTGTTGTCTTGATGATGTTAATTTTGGAGGTAATGCATTCAGAGCCTTCTTTCCATGGGGCTGGGATACCTTGTGAATTTCTGTCTGCAAGAAGAGCAGACTGTCTTGTCTTTACAGGCCAGGCAGACCTGTAGGGACAGTGACTAATTACCTTCATTTATCATTCTTCCTGGCATCCTTTCAGATAATCTGATCAAAATCTCTTACTTGACAGTGACTCAGGAGTCATCAGTTCACAGGACCACCAGAGAAAAGTACCGAGGTCTTGGTATCTCTTACTGCTCTGGCAGAGAAGATATTTAAATACTGTAACACAGAGGGAATATATTGCACGTGTCAGTTGTTAATAAAACTTCTCTCTCCAGTTTTGCCTTTATAAATCCGAAATTCAAAACAATTCTAGCTTTGTGGTTCCCTCATTTCACTGGGATGGGAAGGAATAGACAGTGCAGGAGAACAGTTGTTTTCAGGTAGCTGGGAAAGAAAGGATGAGGGAGAAAGCCTGTGTGACTGAGGCAACCTGTTGCTAATTGAACTGCTTTCCTCTAGCTTCCCATCAAAATTAAGGCATCCTATGTATGGCTCTCTCCACAAGGGAATTGTGAGATCCAGACACCACCTCCTGTCAATGAGATTCTATTGGAGTTTTCCTTGTCTCACACCACTGAAGAGAGGTCCTGGCCACATGGAAGGTGTTTAATAGGGCCATTAAAATTGGCCTTTCTCTCCTGTGGTGAGGAAAGGCACATTCATTGGATGGGGATAGTGCTGGAGTGCATCCATAATGGATTCCTCATCATAAGAAAGCCTGGTCCTGGTTGCCACCTTTCAGCTGGCTGAATCATGGACAATCTTCTAGGGAAAAAAAGAGTTAGAGGTAATGAGAGGGAATAGCTAAAATCAGGAGTGTTGTATTTCTCAGAAGTCAGAAAGCCATCACCATTTCCAGGAACTGCAAGAACACCCCAAATTATGATAAGAAATGCTCTCACGACTTGATGGTTTCTGTGACAAAAATTCCTAAAGCTGGACTACCCTGATACTATTTTTTGAAGTTTCTTAAAAATTACTTTTTTCTGCCAAATTATCAGTGCCCCTTCTCAAAGCTTGTCTCATGCCAGCATGTTTTCTTTCCAGTTCAAGATATGAAAATTGTCCTTTTTTGCTTTTACAAATCTGATATTAATTTTTGCCAAATTCATGGAACATGTCTTAAATACTGTAATATGAAATTACTAATTATTTCATTAAAATTTCATGTGTCACTCTCCTCTCTTAGAAAAAGTCACAATCCTCTATCCAGATCCTTATTAGGGTTTTTTCCTTATCTGAATGAAATGTTACCTTGCAATTCTAAGCACTTAAGAAACCTATTTCTGCACTTAACAGAAGACTAGATTAAATTGTGCAAAAGGCACCTTTCCTTCTGTTCCAAACTCTTTCATTACTTTTTTTTTCAAAATTTACCCAGGATGAGTTAATCTTCATTTAGCAAGAGTTGTATTTTATTTTGCTTATTCGTTATGCCATTAATCTGAACTTCCCCCCTTGTAATCCATTACTTGAGCAAAGGACCTTTGCATAGAAAGATATCCATTTTCATGGAAATGGTAAAAAATATTTTTTTCCAATTGTAATATTCCACAAGGGAAAAAACTCAGTAAAATTAATTATTGTTTAGACAGTGATTATACTTTTCTATTTTGTACATTCTCAGAATGGAAAATTAATTGGTCCATTGACCTAAGATCCAAATTTCATTTATTTAATCTTCTAGAGCTCTGCTAAATATATCCTCAGCCATGTCAGTAGCAGTGCATGTCTATGGTTTTGCTAGTCATGTACCCCAACTGGCACTGCACAGTGTTGTGTTACTTCAGAGCTATGTTTTCAATCCCACACACATCCATTGCTGTAAAATGGGCAAATACTTTTCTTTGGGCTATGCTCTCTTAGACATTTCCTTACATTTGACTGAAACTCTCAAAGACTTACTCTGTTTGTTAAATACATATTTATAATTTAATAATACCTTCCAAGAATGATCACTTAAAGCATCAGGTACTTGGAAAGTTTGCAGAACAAAGCCAGTTCATACTTGTACACATTTCATGACCTTTTGCCAATATACATTTTGTTTTCCTTGACCTATTCCTTGCTTTTACATCTTAAAGCAGAGCTTTCCTGAAGAAAAAAATGCTTCTTTTTGGGATCACTCCATAATTTGGAATGTTATCACTTGGACTACAGTGGCTGTTTGTCTCTTGCTGATTTTCCATTCCTTGAGTAGGTAGGAAGTGTTTGTGTCAATATCTTCCTACATTCCCTAGCATTTATTCTAATGCAATACAATTTATATAAAAGTTCTACCATTCCCAGTCTTTTACATAGGAAAGAAAAGGTGTAACATTAATCACACTACTGGTATGCCTCAGAATGGTGACAGGAATATGACATCAAAAGAAGCCAATGAAAAACTTGCCCATTTCCAGGCAGAGGGAGCGGGAAAGTCTATGGTATGTGATTATTTATACAGCTCATTTAGAAAGATATTACCTGGCCAGTTTTCTCTTTGATACAGGTAAAATTCCTAAAAAAACCTGAAGGGACAAGGAAAAAATAATAAAAATCAATGTGCAACATAAGACTTTAGTACAAGTCTTTTCCTGACCTGTATTTTAACTAACTTAAACATTTCTTTAGTCTCACTGGAATGTCTGCAGTCAGTGGGCTGCACATTCATAACAGTTTATGGTAAGAAAAAGAAGGTAGATGCCTTTTTGTGTGATTACTTGGACTAGTCAAAGTTTCACTGATTTTGGAAGACAGTTCTATCCTGCTCCCCACCCTGCCATTCCATAAACTGTCCCAGTCAATTTTGTGACATCTCATGCACAGGGTTATGCCAGATAATCAGAGGGGCAAGAGGACTTTTCCCTGTCGAGCTCTGCAAGGCAAGTTCATCTCTGAAGGAGAAAGGAGAGATACCTCTTTTGGCCACTTAGTTTTTGTACATGAAAAAGGTTGTTTTACATCTCTCAGTGTGGTTCCAGTTGTTAAGAAGGAGTTTTAGGAAAGATGGATTAGTGGATATAATGAAGGTAGCAACCAATACAAAGTGTACTTCATTCCTGACGTAGACCTACATCTCATCAATACAACTGTATGTTTACAGGTGATAACACCTTAAAACTGAGTTACTTCTGAGTACAGATGTCACCCTTAAAGCGAATACATTTGGCCCAAGTTTATATTTTTGACCTGTGAATACCTTTTGCCAGAGATTGGCCATTCTGACAGGCAGTCAGGGAAGACAAGCTCACAGCTTTCAAGTACCAAAATGCCTGTTAGTAGTGCTTCTCAGGTTTTGGGTGGAGGTGAGAGGAGCAAGGTTGGGGTTTTATTTTTATTTTTGTAACAGAGGTTGAGAATAATTCTCCTGAAAGATGCTGAGCAGAAAGAGTTGTGCCCATTCCAGGCAGTCTGAACCAGGCAGACATTGCATTTTGTTTTCATGGCAAGAAGCAGTGATGGCTCACCACATCTGCTCCCCCAGGAAGTGTAGGAGACATAGATCATGCTATAGGAAAGCATGTGGTCAGAGTGGGGATGCATCCTGGGAATCTCACCCAGCCCCTGCTGACTATGCAGCTCAGGCCAGCAGCAAAGTCAAAGATCTGGGAGACACCAACCATCACTGATGGTTTAATTTAAATTCATCCATTTGGGCTACTTCTTAGGCCGTAACCCACAGATATATCACTATAGCCTGGGGAGTCTGAGATTAAGAACCATGAAATCATTTCTTCAGATTGGAAAATAAAAGCCTGAAGCCATGTGAACCTCTGCAGAGATTGTGTTTCAAGACTCAGATTGTGGCAGTAGCCATTAATGTGCTACCTTTAGGTATTGCAAGAAAATTTTCAGCTGTAGAAAAGAACTAGCAAAGCTAACCTTTTAGCACTGAGAAATCATCAAGAAAAAAATAAATTCTCAAATAGCTGTAAACACTCCTAATCTGCAGGTGAGATACCCTCTATCCAACACTGTTGGATAGAAGAAAGCACAGCTATGAGAGAGCTCCACTCAAACTGTTGCCCAACAGTCCCAGGAAATTAAATTGATTTGACCTGACTGTACGATTTGTGTTACTTTTCAAAAACATCTTTTTCTTTCTGAAAACACTTTTTTGGGAGTTCGTTCGTTGAATTGTAATGATTTTAATGTATTGAACCACAGATCATCAGTAGGTTAACCACAGATTTATTACTGTGATAGACAAATAAAGCAAGTGCCCCAGCTTCCAGTGGATTCTGCTATCCCTGGAACTGGTTTGCAGGAATGCTTGAGCAGACTCTGGTCAGCACCCCCCATTGCTTAGCCCCTATGGCTGTGCAGATCCTCACTGATGGAATAGTGCTCCATGATGGTGGGCTGAATCCAGGGAGCTACTGCTGCAGCAGGAAGACCTCCAAGCACAGTCTGAGCAATTCCTTGTGAGAGTTTCTCAACATCGTTTTATCTTGTAGATTTTCTTTTAAATGTGCACAGAACAGATGAAGCTGGAAGGGACCAGTCTAGAGATGACTAAGTCATAGAACAATAGACTAACAGAGTAGTTTAAGTTTGAAAAGACCTCCAATATCATAGATTCCAACTGTTAACCCAGCACTGACAAGTCCACCACTAAACCACATCCCCAACTGGCACATCTACATGTCTTTTAAGTGCTTCCAGGGACAGTGACTCAACCACTTCTCTGGGCAGCCTGTTCTAACACTTATCAACCCTTTAAGTGAGAAAATTTCCTAATATCCAATATAAATCTCCCCTGGTGCAGTTTGAAGCTGCCTCCTCTCATCCTATTGCTTGCCACTTGGGAGAAGAGACTGAGACCTTGCTAGGCCTCCTCTGAGCTAGCAGTAGAAAAGGAAAACCCAATGTTCTCTCCCAAAATGATGTAGTCAGACTTTGCTGTGTCTTTCTGCAAATATTTGCTTCGAATTAAATAACTCAGAAAAAATCCACAAAAACTGTTAAAATCAACCAAAGCAGTTAAATATCTGCTTTGAGATGTTTTGATTCACCAGCTGAACATCTCACTGACTGTAAAAAAGTGTCATTTCAATAAACATTTTGGGAACTCCACATGATCTGAATGACTTGGCTTTTGGTGTGTGCAGGAATGAAGAACATAATCACTCCAAAGGGAGAAAGTCTGGCTTCTGTCATGGCTGAAGGTCACTGAGGCCCAAGACAAAGGTACATCAAAGCATGGGCAGGACATCAAGTACACCAGCACTGCTGTTGCCTGCAGTGTGACTGCTCCCGAGCTGGGGGTGAAACCAAAGTTAAATGCTTTCCTGGACTTCTGCTTCACCTTGCACTCGTTTTTAAGGCATGAATTAATTTTTTTAAGCAGCAAACAATACTTCATGCTATTGCAGGCTAATGTAACAAGACGGGTTCACTTTATGCACTAAATTAAAAAAATAAATCTATCCTCAGTTTTCACCTGAATTTGACATTTCCCTTGTTCTCTTTGTGTTTAAATTTAAAAGTAGTAGCCTAAGGGAAGGCGTTTGAAGAATTCTGTGTTTATAAATGGTCTGTATTATATTTTATATATGCAGGCAGTAGCTATAGTCTTCCCTTTTAGGCCTGAGGGGAAGGCAATGGTTTCCTGCGTCACAGAGCTGCAGCTCCTGTCTGTAGGCAGGTACACAAAGCTCCCTTTAACTGCCTGGAAGGAGCGGTGAGATGAAACATGCCCACTGATGGTTAACAGATCTGTCCCTCAAGACCGCCTTTCACCAAACATGGCATTTGTTTACACTCAGCTAAAGCTTTTAGCATTTTTGGGCCTATAAGAGGATTTGGCTGGTAGCCCTGCTGCTGATTGTCATATTCCCTAGCTAGAAACGTCAGTTACCACTTCTCTTTCTTCTTCCGTTCATTAAACTTTTTGTATATTTTCTCTGTCTTTCCCAGGAATTAGTGATGACATGTTCCATTTGCATATTACTGTAGTTCTTCCAGGGGATGTGAGTGCACAGAGAGCTTGCAGCTTTTAACCCACTAGGGATTCAGGGGACCAGGAGCAACATAATATCATCAGAATATTGTTTGTAGCATCTTGTGTATTTAAAAAAACAGTGAAAAAATAAGAGCTGTTCAGCTGGAACTGAATATACACACATACTGCTTTTCTTTCATGACCTACCACTGAGCATTTTCTCTGCAGATGACGGGAAGGTATTTCTGGAAATCTGTCACATCAAAACTAACTGAGAGGATCTCTGAGCTAAAATTGTTTAAAAACTCCCCCTTAATTACTGTGTGTTGCTGAGTTATCACCCTAGCAAAGCGGCTGATTTCTCAGATTTGCCATTTAAGAACCTTCATAGGGTTGTTGCCTCACACTGTTAGCCTGAGAAGTTACCATGGGTTGTCTCTGCTACTCCTGTGCTCACATACAAGGGAGAAACTCTCTTCCCCCTTTCCTTAGGCAACACAACTTTCACAATAATATAGAATACTCTGCTATGCAGGGCTGGGGCTCAAGACCACATAATTAAAACTTCAGTAATGAACAGGTGATGTAGTCCAGCTGCTGCCAATTCACATTTGTTGGTTTCCACCCCAGAATGCTCTGTTCTGCCATTCTTCCCCCGGGTACATTCACAAACCCGGAGCTCATTGGCAATTATTTACACAATCAGAACCAGGGAGGCAATAGCCTTGGGGAGGTGGGTAGGAGAAGGCAGCTGGGCATCAGTAGTACTTGACTTAATTTGCCTACCATAACTGTCTTGGCTTGTTGCAACAATGAACTGAAGGGATTTAGCCATACCAAAATCATTTCACATACTTCTACCTAGCTAAAAATTATAAGCTCATCCTAGCTCATGAGCTAAATTCCTGTTGGTGTCTAGAAAAGAGACAAGCGACTCCAGAGGGAATTTCTTCTGTCTTAGATGCTTTCAAAGCAGCTCGTCTGACTCTGTCTCCTTGGATGGTGGTAAAAGCTACAGATCAGGGCAACCAGGCTGTATGGATTGGTCTGGAACTTCCAGGGACTGATGAAAGCTTTCAAGATATTAACTTGTCCAGCCTTTAGTAACATGAATGAATACTGCAAGAGATTCATCTAGGATGTGTCTTCCTTCTTGATATGAGTCTTAGCAACTCTTACTCATTTCAAACCTGTAGCAGAACTGGAAGCTTTCTGCCCATCATGTTCCCTGGCATGTTTGCCATTCCCATTACAGTCATTAATTCTGTGCCCAGAGTCAAGCTGCAGATGTGTAGAATAGACTACCTTGGAAACCTCAAAGAGTTAAAATCCAGATAAATTAAGTGCATTTTTAAGGGATAAATATAGTATGGCAACACTGGCTTTAAAATGGATAGCTCAGAGAATAATAGCAAGTAGCTGTAAGAGCAGGGACCTTAGTTCATGCTGAAAAACCTGCCTTTATGAAAAATTTTATCAAATTCTCATACCCAAACTCCATCAAAGCAGGGCTACATCCATGGCAGTATCAGTTAGCCAGTCAAAATCTAAGACTGTATCACACAAGTTACCTATGCAGTAATGAAATGTGCATGATCTTACTCCCTGTCCCTCTCAAATGAGACTCCAGACAGTCTTTGACAAAGGCTCTGGCCCAGAAAGGCTGTCGTTTATTAAAGACCTGCAGTAACCCCAGCTCAATTTGTGGCTGGCGCTTGGCTTTTATGTATGATGAATTAGAAAGTGGCATGGTTCCTCCTCACACTATAGGTTTCGTTTTACTCTCCTTTGTGAAGAATTCCTTCCTTTCAACCCACAGACCTGGAAAGCATTTCAAAGCCTGTCCTGTTCATGTGATAGTTTGGTAACTCCTCAAGAACTGGTGAATTTAAGAAGTAAGTTAAGAGTTCCCCACATTCAGTTCTGAAGCATATCTCAGGATAAACAACCACTTAGGTTGTTTCCCATTTTGTACCACTTCTGGAATTTCAGAGATCACTTATTTGAGTTTAGCTGGTAAAACAATGTAACTACATTTCTAATAATTCAACTGGATCAGCTGAACACCTTCTCTGTCAGCATGAATACTGCAAGGGGAAAAGCCATATAACAAAATCTTTCTTGAAAATGCCCTACAGGACTGAACTAATTTCAAGTATATGCTTATTTTTTTCAAACACACCTTATTTATTTTATTTTCTGTGAAGTAGTCCTTTTAAAAAGTCCTGTAGCTGTTTTTTAATTGCAAACTGTAACATGTGTGCCAGGCTGTACATCCTCCTGTTATCCTCTTGACAGTCCAGTGAAATCTCTCCTAGACACACAGCTGCTGTGGGATCCAGTTTCATTAGCCACTTCCTGCAGCTCTGTGCTGTTGCTGGGGCTCTCAGCTATTCTTCTTCCCCTTCTTTCAGTTTGCTCCCCCCTCGTTTATTCTCAATAGAGTCATATACTGTAAGGTACATCAGCTCTGATGTCTTTTCTGAAAAGTTTTCAAAGGAACTGGTGCTCTTAAAGCATGCAGGGATGAATGTATCTGGTTTCACCAAAGTACACATAATTGAGGAAAGCGGGAAGTTTCAGGCAATGGCCTCAGTTCCAGCAGTAGCAGGGCTGCATTTGTATCTTGCACATCAGCAAATTATTTACAAAACCTGAAAGTGCAGTCAGAGCATTGATGTAGAAGGGAAAGGACTGCCATTGTTTTAGAGCAGGGACACACAATTTCTGTGAAAATTAAAAATTATAGCATATGCTTAAACTGGCCATATCCTGTTAAGATGCTTTGCAAAGTTATTGAGTTGTACACATTTCACAGAGTGGAATTTGGCTTACTGTATATTCATCCTTCATTTAGTAAGTTGTTTGTAGTGGTTTGCTACCATTGGATAAGGATGTTGTATTTGATCTCTTTCAAACAGGGGCTCTTCAGTGCAAATGGTCTTTCTTCATGACTGTACAGTCTTAACCCAGTGGAAACAGATGGCTTATCAATGCTATGTGATAAGGACAGTAATGCTACTGATTTAACAGAAGTTTACAGCTGCTAGGAATTTTCTTTTTTACATTTAATCTTTCAAGCTGAATTAGACTTCTAAAAGAATGTTCTGTCTTGCGGTCCTTTATTTGTCCTTTTCCCATTCGTTTACAAAACATGATTTTTTTTTTTTTAACGTACAAAATAATATTTTATAACAGATATTAGCATTCAATTTTCAAAACAGTTAAAGCTTCTAAGTATTTCTTGGATAAAGATTTGGATTTGGGACATAGGGAGCTTCATGGTCTGAAATCTTTCAGCATTTCAACAGTCTATTGAAAGTCTATTTCCTTTTGACCAGATTATCACAGTAAAGTATATGTGGCTTTTGTAGAAAGCACAAAGTGATTTTTTTCCCAACTATTTGCCTCTTAATTTTCTCCTGCCTCTGTGCATGCTTTTGTAAGAAACCTTAGAGAAGTGTTCAGTCTCTGTGAGGCTACAACTATTCTAGTAAATTAAAAAGTGTCAAGGAATGTTCCCAGGCACTGTGCTTCAATTGCATCTACTTCTGAATTTTAAAAAAGGTCCCAGGGATGGTTTTGGCTCACACTAAATATCCAGGCATGATCTGAAGGTGAGAAAGGGATGGAAAACCTTCCCAGTGGCAACCTGAATGCAGGGACCCTGCTTTGAAGGAGTGTGACAATGTGAACCCAAATACCAGCTGTGTTCATTGCCAGAAAGCGGTTCCAAGCATAATTATTTTATTAGTTCAGATACAATTTGAGTGGTATTAAGGGTCATCTACCCCTGTGGTATTTGAAGGTCCTTTAAGGTATCTCTCTCATTTCAAAGGAACTGATAATGAGCCCATGAAAACTTTGATATACAAAGATACTTTACCAAGTAAGTAGTTCTGTGACAGTTCTTCTCAGCAGTGTAACTCACACACTTAAGGTCAGCTCCATCCTCATCACATCTGCGGGTTGAAGCCTGAAGTTTGTAAGTTTGGAGGTGTCTGGCTTCTCTGAAGTTGAATCTTCACAGGATGGTCTCTTGTTACAGTGTGAAAAGTATCTGAAGAGAAAGAAGACCAGTTCAACCCAATTTTAAACATTAGGCCTTCTTTTAGTATAGCCACTCTCTCTATCCACAATGAAATATTTGGTTTCTGGACACTTGTACAGTTACTCTTGATCTAACCTATATGGTGTAGAAACAGGAAAAGGCACCAGCTGGTGCCACATGTCACCTGTCTCAGAAGACTGATGACAGCATCAGTGTTGTAATCCAACTTAGCATCTTTAAAATAGCACAGCTTAGGGACAAAAACCATATAGATGACAGATGACATGTCTGAATCAAAATTTGCATGTGCCATTCACGTCTTAAAGATAAAACAGAAAAGTTGGTACATTTGTCATTGATGAAAAGAGAGAAAGTTTGTATCATTTATTTTTATCATCTGAAAGCTACATCTCTGATGTAACCTAGCTCAGGTTTCATCTGAGAGTCAAACAACACTAAAGACACCTCAAAGAGTGGTCTTGAAATGAAAGGCTTCTGAAAGTACCTTGAGGTTGTTTTGTGTTAAGTACCCGATTTTTACATCGCTAAAATAGAATCCTATCTTTACTCCTTACATGAGGATTTTTATATCTTCCTGGAAAATAGATGCTGTTTCAGTTAGATGTAATGAGTCTGGAGTCATTCAGTGAAATTCTGTGGTCTGTGTTTGTATTAGAGGAACTTAACAGTACCTCTGCATTTGAAAGCTACTGGCCCATGGAATCTTGCAGAGATGACACACACTGAGTGACAGAAGCAAGACTTAAGTAGGCAGACTATACACAGAGATGGCTTTGCATGGTTTTGCCCACCACAAACATATGGATCACATATTCAGCATCAGTATTTGACGTGGCATCATTTGGTGTTGGATGGCCTTTGTGCCAAACTGCCATAATGACAATGTTGTTTTCAATGCAGGGCTTGGTTGTCCTCATTGTTGCTTCATAACACTATGAAGTGTTAACAGAAATTTTGCCATGGCACAAAGGGATTCCCAGGAAAATAACAGAGCTTATTTATTTATTTATTTATTCACATCAAGCTCTGGATGTGGTGACAACTTCAGCAGAATCAGGGTAACCAAGCACTCACTACAGTAATTAAGTAATACAGCTCAGACCAAGAAGTGGGCATCTTGTGCTAGGATGCATTAGAAGGACATTTTGTCATCTAAGCTGACAGAAGATTTGAAAAGATAAACATTATTTACCACTTTTATCATCATTTATCGAAAATGACAACCCTCAAAAAAGTGAACTGTAAATCTTGAGTCTGCAGAAGTGGAGAAATAAAATCCAGGGAAAAAAATCTGTATTGCGTACAGGGAAGCCTGTTGGTCAGGACCAAAGGCACAAGGTTGCTGTGAAGGGATTGCAGATAGAATACCTCTGTTGAAAAAAAAAAAAAAAAGCAGCAAAGAAGAGTCTGGCTATTTATTCAGGCCAAAGGGAGCCCAGAATATTGCAGGCTAGTGTGGGATTGCTATGAAGACCAGGCTGGTGGCGAACCTCAGTGCCATGCAACTTCTGTGATGTGTGCTTGCAATAATTTCCATAACACCAGTTGCAGTGGGAGCAGACGGGTGGGTTGCACAGAGGTTACTTGGAGTACCTATCATAGTAACAGGATATCAATCCAGCCTGATATAGTAACAAGCACACGTAATTAGTCTGGGTGTGAAGAAGACAGCCCTGCCAGAGTTGTATATTTTGACTATAAATAGGTGGGCACATGGACTTCTAGTACTTATTGAAGACATTTTACCTCTCCCACTTTGGATTAAAACCATGCACATTTAGAAAAAAACACCAGCAACTCAGTCAGACAAGGATTTTTAAGTCCAGAGACAAGAAGAACCTCACAGTAGGAAGCAGGAAATTTAATTGCTCCTTTTCTTCTCCTAGCCCTTCCCCTTGAACAATTTGTCACATGTGATTGAGGCTGGCTGATTTTATAGTGCAGATGACAGGTCTAGGCAGGCAGTGCTGCTTGTACAGTAGGACTAGGAGGGAAGCCCAGGTAAATTTGTGCCAGCTCATGAAGTTAAAACAGTTTTGCATATGAAAAGGAAACCATAACTAATTAACACCAGGCAGGTGGTCTAGCTGGAAAACTAAAATCCAAACTAGGTCACAAGGGAATATGGGACTTGGCAGATGAAACTGTAACTGAAATAATCTCCTAAGACCAGCCAAGTGAGAGCAGAGCCAACTACCCTTATGAAAAAATATGCCTGTGCTAGTCATTTCTGGGAAAAACAAGCCAAGGACAAATGACTGCAGCTCTCAGAATGAGCATGATTACATTTAGTCTTTAGGGCTTTGTTTCTAGAAGAGTTTTTTGTTAAATGCTAATCTTATTTGGTCAGATTCACAGTGAGATCAAAATCAGTTTTCATGGTGCTTTAAGAGAACCAGCAGGGAAGATAATTGGGGGTATCAACTATTAAAACAAAGGGAAGGGTGTGAAAATTAATGTCAAATTTTGGCGGGACTTGGAGGAAGCAGTAGACCCTGCTGAGTTATGAAAGCAAAAGCAGATACCAGCAAAATACAGAGTTGGCTATGTATCAACTACAGTATCAGGGACTGTAACCAGAACGGTGGGAGAAGGTTTTGTTTGGAGGAAAGAAATGGAGAAAGTGAGATTTGTGAGGTGAAAGAGTCTGTTCTTTCACTGAAAATAATGACTGAACAAATATAAGCACAGTGTCTTAAAACTTACCATGAGTAGTGTATGGACTTTGGGAAACTGAACACCCAGATCACACATTCAATTTCCTTAGGGAAACAGAAATGATTCCGTCCCCTCAAATTCCTGAAATGTAATCCTATGACATACCTAAATGTTAAAGCAGACTGATGGAGACCTACCCACAAGCTAAAGAAATAGGTGACAGCTTTGGACTTTTAAAAGCTTATGAGAACTTGCAGATGTGTAAGGTAACAGCATGCACAAAGTCCCAGCTATTCCTGCTGTTGCAGGTAGATTATTCCATTCAACTCACAGTACCTGTGGTCAGAATATGTATAATTCTCCATGTGAAAATCTTGAGTTGTGCATTTAAAACACACAAAAAATAAAGCCTGTAAGATCAATTGACTGTATTTTAAAGGCGTTCTTTGGCAAGCAATTCAGTGAAGAGCTAATTGTAATCAGTGAGCAGGAGAAGTAGCTCTTTAGCTTTAATCAGCCTCATGGTACCATTTATACCTTCTACTATAAACACTATTATGGTAATTCTATAACAATTCTCATTCATGCTTCGCTAAGATCATGATGGTTCTACTTTACACTGCAATACTCACATGCAGTCACTCACATATGTATAACATTATACACATGCCTAAAATTTTGAGGCCCAAGTTTTTAGCTGGTCAATAAAGGTGCAAACTACTCCTGCCAGGTAAAGCCCACACACTTGCATGAAATCCCTGCCTTTCAAATATTTTTTCAGCCATATTTAAGTATGTAAAAGGCAAGGCACAAAATGCTAAGGGATCACTGTTCTCTTGTAAAGAATTCTGGGATGTGGAATGACACATTCTGCCAGATCAAACTAGAGTACTTGAAGATTTAACTGTGCTCATATCTTCAATGCCAGCTCACTGGACCTTCTCTGAGCCTTCAGCTCCTTGCAATGCGGGCCACCCAGGGTAAATAAGCCCCGATAAACTTCTAAACTCATCAACATGGCTTGAGTTAATTCACTGCCCCTGTCTAAAGTAGATTCGGAAAAACTCCCTATGCTTACTGCAGAGACTGTGTTGGCATAGCGAAAATCTGTCAGGGTGAGTAACATCTTCTGGCACCACAAGGTTTGCAAGGTAAATGTGTCATGTATAAGAGAAATGAGCCCAAACACAAAAAATAGTTCTTCCATTAGGAAGACAGAAAGGAGAAGTGATTTGTCACAAAAGGCTTAGGAAACTATTTCATCCAGAAGACAGCAGCATGGAAAGGAAAGAAAGTTAAGATTGGGAGGACATAAAAAGGCAGAGTTGATACCAGAAGTTAGAGTGGCAGCATGCAAATATATTTTATAGCTCTTAATGCATGAGAAGATCTATCAAGCTTCTGCATCAGACTGGGAATAGACCATGCAGGAGATAGAATCCATTTCACCAAGACAAAGAGGAAGTTTAATCCCCCTTTCATATCATTTTCTCACTGATTAACTGCTCCCAAGACATTGTCCTGCTAACTTCTTTTCTTGTGTCCCTCCAAAAGTCTTCAGTTCATAAAAATAAGCAATTAAAAAAACCAAGAAAAAGACAAGTCTGGCAAATGAGCAGCCAGAATCTCTTTTCTTTACACGTTCTACTTTAAGCAATATACTGTCCTTCCAACAGGCAAGAATATTCTCTGAATGGGAGCTGAATCAGCTCAATACCATTGTTTAAAACCTCCATACCATTACTGACCTGCTGCAGTAAACTGTCTACTCTAATCACTTGGGAGTCTTCTATAGTTTGTGCACAGAAGAATGATGGACTAATTGATACAGTCATCATAATCTCTATAGAAACACTTCTCATTGTCTTGAGGGAAACACATCTGAATCTGTAAGAACCTTTATTACTTATATTAAAATTATTCTCTTGGACAATTATCATATTGATTTGGGCAATGTAGACTTGGGCATTAAGTTGAAACCAAGCTATTAAAAAACCACCCTGAGGTGATTTTTGTAAAACTTTTAATTATCGATTTAAATAAAACATCAGCTGTCTTTTAATGAAATATGTCACTGCATTCAGCCTTTCCCTCGGGTTTACAAGGTGTGCTCAAATGAACACTCAGAGACAGCTCTGTTATTATCATTTTTACATTTACAGTGCCAGATAAATGCTTGTTGTAGCCTAGAGAGGGACAGATAGTAGTCTAAATATGCTTGGACTACTCAGCAATGCAAATGAATATCACAGGAAAAGAGGCTTTAGGAGAATGAAATAGAAGAAGGTCAGTGTTTGGCTCCCACAGAGCAAAGCTGATAGTCTGTATTGAAAACTCACTGCATGGCTACAGAAAAAGCCAGGTGCTTTAATAAGAATGTCAAATGTTCAGCGTGGGTCACCTAGTCAAACCCTATTCCCGGACCAACTGCAGGGAGTGCCAGACCTGAAATACTCCCAAACTAGAGAAAAGGAATGCCCAGGGCTAGACTATTCTTCTGCCAGGATACAACTGCTGTTCATATGGCAGTGAGCCCAGGCATACTGTGAATCCCATTACGGCTTTGTTGTGCATGCAGTCCAGGGGAAGACAAAATGGCCTGGGAATCACATTATGGAACTTCACGAGATTTGCCTTAGATGCTCCCATCCCTGTCAGGGCACATGTTGACTGCATATGTTCAGGGCCCTGTCAGGGACAAAGGCAGCATGGAGACATCCCCTGCTTTGTGAAGCAGGAGTAGTCCTTGGCAGGAAGAGGTGCTTCACTGCCACAAAGCATCTTCTCTCTCTTTAACTAGCAGCACAGTGACAGGGTAACATCTTTGTTATCAGAGTGCTGCAATGGGTTTTGTAAGCACTTAAAGTGAAGACCCTGCGAGGGAAGAAATATAGGCTTAGATGCCCATGGGCTGGTGCTGGACTTGGCCCAGGCACACTTCAGGTGAAATCAGAGTCATCCCATTGGCCTCCCTGGGAGTTGGATAATGCCAGTTTGGCTCCCTGACCACCAGGCACAGTTTGTACTGCTCATGCAGATTATGTTGTTACCCTTTTCAGCTTAACTATGCCAAAAAAATCGGAGGCTTTAAGAGGAGAAATTGATGATGGAGTCAGATGGCTTGCATGCAGTTCTCTCTGGCTTCCTATACCCAGGTAATATCAAGCAGGGGGAGACAACTTTGGTTTTGGCCAAAGACATTAACATTTTTGAGTATGATCTTACACCCCTTCGAGTAGAGGCACAGGCTTGAGTTTTGTTTTGAGAGGCTGCTATCATTTTTTCACACACTTCCACAGAGGAACTTCATAGTTCCTTTCCAGACTCTTTGAAGAAAGGGTGGCAGCTTAGTCCACTTCCTTCAGTGAATTCATGCCCAGCTCACTTCAGTCTGCCTGTTTCACTGTAGCTGCTCCTCACACCGCATGATTTTCTCTCTCTATTGCTTTTTCATTCAGTATCAAATTTTCTGCACATTTTGTGTATTTTATGCACTATGAAAATCAATAAAACAGATTGAACAATGATAGCAACTGAGAGACTGCAGCTGTTTCATTTTAAGATGCTTTTAATCTCCATTACCATATCCAACAACATGCTTTTCAGTGGCAACAGTTACCAGGACAGATGTACTGTCCTCATCACTAATGATAAATCACTGAAAGACCTACTCAGCTGCAGCATTGCTGTGAATTATCTGAGTCCATTCATTGAAGCTCCTACACCAAAATCAAGGAGTCTCTGTGCAGCATCACTTTCAAAGACTCAGATCTATGGAATCATTCCATGGAGTGACTGAAGCAGTGCAGCCCAGGCTCTTTCCATCTTTGCTTATCTGCCTAGGGACACACAGGAAAGTTTAGGCAAACCAGCTCAAGGTGGGAAGTGCTGCACATAAGTTACAGCATGCTAATCCCTTCCACAGATGCTCTCATTTAGGTGCAAAATGGTTTAAAGTTATTGAAATTCCATGCCACTGGGATTTATTTACATTTCCTGTAGGTGGCTGTGGTTTGATGTTACAAAATGGACAACAGTGATACCAGCTTAAAAGAAATTTCCCCAGCTACAAAAAAGAACAACAAACACCTCCAAAAGACCCAAAGCAAAATATGGTAAAAAATATTTTTAACTGATTTTGTAACCAGATCAGTTTGCCAAACTTATTCACAATAAAGTCACACAAATAGCATGGTAGAAACTCTCCTTTTCTTTCTGATAAAGTTTGTTCTGGAAAAAATTGAGGTTTTATGCCCATGTTTTACTTTTAGAAGTTAAGGATAGTCCCATTGTAATCAATTTAGTTCAGTTCTGCCCTACTTACTAGCACAGTAATTGCAAATGTGATTTCAAATAACTGTCTGAACAAGCTAAGTAGGTACATGCATAGTTCAAGCAGAAACACGAGAATGTCTATTCAAAAATTTCCCTCATCATCCTGTATTTCTGCAAGTCCTTTAACTATTTCCACAGTTGGCATGAAGCCTAACACATAATTAGTGAATAATATGAAGTCAGTGGATTCTCCCTGGTTTGTGAGGTACAATTAAAGAAGAATAAAACTCATCCTACACATTGGTGCATTTGGTCAGTAGGTACCCATGTCTGGTAAACAGAAGATATCTGGGATTACAAGTGTCTGAAAGCAATCTTCTAGAGGCCTATGTGGACATAGGAAAGTTAGGGACAGAAAGATAAGGCTTGGAACCAGAGTGTGAATGAGTGTGTATGAAGTGAAAGGAAAGACTGTGAGACCAGTTTTGAGTTTAGTATTTAAAATCCCCCTAGGAGCTCCAGGAAATGGGCCAGGATTTGGCAATCTTAGGAATTAGACCTGGAAGTGATCTCTTGATATGGGGATGGATTGGAGCTTCTTCTTGCAATAGGAAAAACCTCAGTAACTAAATAAATGCAGCAGGAAATACTGAGCTGGTATTGCCCAACTAAGTAAGACACAATGATCTTTATTCTGCACTTTTCTATGGTTGGACACATTGTATAGATACTGGCAGATCTGCTGTGGAGGTACCTGGGACAATTCAGAAATATTAATCTCCATTCTAATGAATGAGTCAATGCAATTCCAATGCCCCTTAAAGTGTTTGAAAGTCTTTAAAATTTTACTTTTATTAAACCTATTGTCAATTTAGGATTACATCAACATTAGTCAGTAGTACTCTTTGAATAATAAACAAGAGTCCAGCTCCCTAGCAAATACCTTGATCTGTATTATCATTTAGACTGCACCTGAAAACCTCATTAATTTAAATAAGCAATAGTGACTGAAATAAAATTCCATTCATGCTTAATTCTTCAATGTGGTTTTGAAAAATCTTTCTTCTTTAGCCAGTCTTATGTTACATGCTGGATGGTCTTTGCTTTGACCACCTCATAAAAGAAGGCTCATAAATACTTTCATGTGTTATTTAAACTAGTGGTACTCCCTGAGGCACCATGCTTTTATTTTTAAAAATCCTTTGTGTATTCCTAAAGCATTTCTAAACCAGTAGCTGAGGTAAATGTGTATTTTAACCTAGGAAAGCCATGCTCTGTCAATATCAGAACACAAAGTTTCTTACCACACGCTGATATGAATACAACATTTTTAGCAACTTCCACTTGATTTATGTGCCCTTCTCCTAAAAATCAGCCATTTCTGATTATGAGTGAAAATAGCTAAATTTATTTTTCTTGACTAGATGCTTTCCAGAACAGAAAATGTATTCCTAGTATGCTGCAAGCAACACATTGAAAGGGACTCCATTTCTGCTTGAGAATGTTTGAAGAAAGGAAGAAGGTATAAAAGCAGCACATGGGATGGGTAAGAGCTTGCCTGGAGAAGAGTGTCATTAGTACAGCTGTGGGGGCAGTGACTGCAGGCATGTAGACCAGGTGGGGAGAAGGGAATGCAAAATATCACCTGGCATAAGAGATGCTTGTTTTCCTTAACTGACAACTATGGATAGCAGTAGAATTATGTTCTACTGTGAGCAGAAGTACTTGTACTCACAACACATGGGCAACAAAAAATACATGGCAATATTGATGGAATATCACATTTTTAAAAACAAATGTAAAGTAGGATTTAAACCAAAAAGATTAGAAATTATACAAGCAGACTATTCATCAGGCAATTGTATCAACCCAGATATTCCGGAAAAGCTAGAATGGTTCTTCCACATTCCAGTTCTGCTCTCTATTTATTTTTCAACAGCAAAGAAACCCCTCAAAAAAGTCTTTTTGGCTCACAGCCTGAGCATATTCTTCTTGGCAATTTATAACTTGTGAGCTTCTTTGTATTATCCTAAATTAGGACAGGAATGACATCATCCTGAGTGACACAGGTATTGCCTTAAAAGACACAGACTGTAGTGGCCCCACAAATATACTGACAATAAAATCAAGAGAGAGATTTCCAGATATTTTCCTTAGATTCTGTGGTATATTTGGTTTACATGGCAGGAAGAGGGGGGGGCTACAGGAGTGCCTTCCATGAGAAGCTGCCAGAAGGCTCCCCAATATCTGGCAGAGCCAATACCAGATGGTTCTAGGATGGATGTGTCACTGGCCTGAGCTGAGTCAATCAGAGATGGTGGTAATGCCTCAGCAGTAACATATTTAAGAACAAAGAAAAAATATTTTCTTTGTGCAGATGTAATTGTGCTCAGGGAAGAAAGGAGTGAGAATATGTGAGAGAAACAGCTCTGCAGGCACCAAGGTCAGTGCAGAAGGAGGGGCAGGGGGTGCTCCAGGCAACAGAGCTGAGATTCCTCTGCAGCCCATGGTGAAGACCATGGTGAAGCAGCTGTGCACCTGCAGCCCATGGAGATCTGTGGGGGATCAGATATTCATCTGCAGACCACACCAGAGCAGCTGGATGCTCCAAAGGCTGTGACCCTGTGGGAGGCCTACACTAGAGCAGGCTCCTGTCAGTAACTTGCAAACCTTCAGAGAGAAGAACCCATGCTAGAGAAAATTTCCTGGTAGGACTTGTGACCCTGTGGAGGACCCACACTGTAGCAACCCATTCTTTATGGACTACATCCCATGGGAAAAGACCCACGCTGGAACAGTTCACGGAAAACTGTTGCCTGTGGGATGGGCTCATGCTGGAGCAGTTAATGGAGAACTGTCTCCAGTGGGAGGGACCCCACTCTGGAGCAGGGGAAGGATTCCTCTCCCCGGGCAGCAGCAGCAGCAGAAACAATGTGTGTTGAACTATGCGGGGGTTCGGAGCAGCTTACAGGCCTGCTCGGCACCAAGCCCACATACAGGAGTCTTGTGGGTCCGAACCTCCGGCTGAAGCGTGGCGATGGCATGAAAGGAAGGAGGACTCTCACGTGGGATGCAACCAGGTTTATTCCACCCAGTGACCCACCTGAACAGTGAGCTCTGGGCTTCAGGTTACAGGTTAAGTATTGGGGGCAGACACCGAGCAAGGAAGAACTTAGAACCAATGAACTGCAGGGGGGAGGATGACCTAGAACAGTGGACACTTAACAGAACAATGAAAGAATGTGGGAGCTCAAGATCTTGCCGAATCACTGAGCATCTTCACCAGAATCTTCCAGGCTTTGGGGATTGATTACAAGGTGATTGACAAGACCCATCACCAGGGAAAGACCACAGGGGAGTTGGGCATGGAGGTGTAGTGATAAACCATTACAAAACAAATAACAAAAGTATACATCGTTTTGGGAAACCTAAAATGCACACCACAACAGTGAACCAACCGTGACCTCTGCTCCCCACCTTGAGAAGGCAAAGCCCAGGAAGAAGTGAAGAGCAGGGGGAAGATTTTTAAGATTTGTTTTTCTTCTCAGTATCCTGCTCTGATTCTTATTGGTAATAAATTCAGTTAATATCCACAAATCATGTCTGTTTTGACCATGATGGTAATCAGTGAGTGATCTTTCCCTCAACTCATGAACCTTTTGTAATATTTTCTCTCTCCTGTTGTGTAGGGGAGTGATAGAACACGTTTGGTGGGCGCCTGGCATCCACCTGGGGTCCACCTGCCACAGGTGGAATCTCCTTGGACACATGAAGACCAGCTGGTACAAGGGATAACCTTTTTGTTCATGGAAGTCCCTGTCAGTGCCTGACAAGTCTTTAAAGGTTCACATTTCTTTAATGGATGAATGCCTATTAAAAATTTTTATTTTTTTCAGCAGAACTTGCCAAGCACTAATTCTTGCTGAGATGTATCACTAAGACTCATTTACAACTTTAGAAGTAGCTGACCTGCTAGATAATATTTTTTAGAACAAATGTCACAGAAAAGTGTTCACATACTCTTTTTAACAGCTGTTTAGTCAAATGCTCATATTGTCAAGACTTCCTTTCATTTATCCTCACAGTTTTTAAAAAAACAGACACTGAGGAAAACAAAATAAACTCCCCCGATCATTGTCCAGACATCTCAATTACTGGGTAGCCTATAAGGCTTAAAAAAGAAGAGGAAGAAAAGGAGGTTTATGAAGAGCTGAGAATTCCATTTAATAAGGGAGAGAGAAAAGTGGCATTAGAACTGGTCTAATAACACTGGATTTGAAGCAGCTTTTTCTGTAAAAGTATTTTTCTCCCTCCCCCACACTCAGATCATGCAAAAGTAAACCTTTGATGACAGCTTTACCATTCAGCTGGCACAGTAGCTCTAGGAGTAAATTCCAGTTCAATTGTGAAAGGCTGCTGGACTGTGATTCTCTGTTACACACCTTGATAGTAGCCAACATGGGAGCCATGGTCAGGAGCAGAAGTGGAGTTAGGAGCTTTGCTTGTAGGAAGCTATCTCCTCCAGATATGTTATACCAAATTCAGCAAGAGATGAGGTTCCTCCTTCCCTGCAGAGCCACCAGCCTTACATTTAGAGGGGTGAGAGAACAGGAAATGTCATCTTCATATATTTTTATTGTGTTGTCACCAAGGATGACCATTTTCCCTACCTCTTATTGCAACCGACACATCACTTGGAAAGCTAGATTTGGGCCACAAGGGAGACAGAAATTCAGCAGGAGAAGAAGTTGGACTGTCTCTAAAACATCAAGTCTGTTTGACCCACTGGGATCTGTGAGGAGTAAAGAAAATAAAACAATTGAAATAGAAATAATACTACAAACTAAAATAAATATGTACATACAATAAAATATGGACATCACCAAAACCATTTGACCTTTTTGGATGTTGGAGAAACGCACAATACCTCACATCTATAATCTTCCCATTGTCCCAACACTGGTCTATGTATGATGTTTTCCTTACTAAGAGGTGAGAGACATCAGACACAGTCAACAAGTCACTTACCTGGCATGACATGGGGAAAGCAGAGGATACAATCTGGCTGTCCTGGACACTGGAGCTGTACTTTCTCTCCTTCCAATACACTGCTGTTGACTCACAAGGTACAAGCTCAAACTGGAAAATGTATTTCCATGAGGTGCATTGGAGGACAACAGTTGATAAGGGTAAGGGCTTTTTCCTGGTGGTTATATTCATACTGTACTTTCCTAGGCAGCATCCAGGGGATGCACACGCTGTACAACTCTGCACAGGGTTCAGTATTTTAGCTCTGGTGCTGCATGGACTCAGCTGCCCCTGCAAGTGCAGCAGAGGTATAAGTGAAGTTCTCCAGTTCAGAGGAGGGTCGTACATGGCTGTGCTGCCATTGGTTAAACTTGGCTGCTCCTACCATGGAGCACTGCTTTCTCTCCTTTCCAGGGAACTGGTTAAGCCTCAGCCAAATTATGACAAGATATTTCAGCTCACATGCACTCTGAAATGAACCACAGATGCTGGCATGGCATGCAACGTGCTCTCTAAGCCAAAGAACATCTCCTAGCCTGGCTGACCCTTTCTCCCAGACTGCTGCCTGTCTTTTAGTTTCTGAGAGACAAGTAATGATTGATGTTTTTCCATCAGTTTTGTTATTCAACCTGCTTTTTAGCCTAGCCTAGCCTGGCCTAGCCTTTTATTTTTAAAGATCCAGAATGGTTATACACCATGCATCCTCAACTACTCTTAAATGAAGGAATAGTAGAATGCTTGCAGGCTGATGCAGACAGCATCTGGCAAGCTTAAATGCTATGGCAAAGTAGCAGACACCACAAGTTAAGATTGTGGGCAGAGGTTTTTACCATTATCCTATTTGGTTTTTTTGGGTCTTTGGTGTTTTGCAGCTGTCTTGATTGGTGTTACTAAAATGTGGTTCTTTTAGATTTACTGTCTGTGCTACAGACCTGAAGATTTGGAGAGTTCTGGCAGAACTGAACATCAGTGCTGGTGGATAAATAAAATGACATGGTTGCACAGATTCAACTTCTGGCTATGTAGTTTGAAATCATAGCAGTGTCTTTCACTTGTATTTGTTTGCCTTCCTCTTTGAAGCAAAGAAAACTACAAACCACTGTAGATTTATAAGAATATATAAGGATGTCAGAGTTGGTTAGAATCTGACTGCTGTGGCTCCATAGTTTATTTTTTCAATAGGTTATATCACTAACATCACACTTAATCTATGTTTTGGAGAATTGATGATTAATTTTGTTTATAAACTCAGTGCAGTTGTTTCTTCCTGGCATTGTTATCTGTAGACAGGCTTAAATTTTGTATACTGTTGTTAAAAAGTATTGTAATGAATTTGAAACAAAGCCTTTCTTTTATCCATAGAGATAAATAGATGATATTCTGTTTATTTTACCCAGGCTGCCTTTGGGAATCACTGAACATGAAGACAAAACAGAAAATTCTCTCCCAAGTGAAGATATAAAATGAATGAGACCTGAGGACCTGACCATGTGACTCATCAACTTGATTCAATTTAATTAATAGGAATCCAACCTATGTAAATGAGATATTATGCCATGACAACAATACACATCTTTGCCATTTCATGTTCTTGCAGCATTACGACAACAACTGTGAACACAGGGAATCACTATTACATAATATCAAAAGATCACAGTCAACAGAGCTGAGAAATGGACTCTGCAGATACATGAAGTAGGGCTGTATATGGAATAGCTTGAGCCCAGCTGTGGCAGACCAGGCTCTGCATACCTGGTGTGGAGGCTGTTAATGAGTAAAATCGGCACAGAACTTTCTGCTGCTGCTCTGGTGCTCCATTCATGGTGTCACCTGACTGATGTAACAGAAAAGAAGGTGATGGGTGGCTAAAATACGAATTTCTGCATAAACATGGAATCAAAACAGAGTATCTGATGATGGGTGGGCAGGACACATGGTGGCCCTGGGTCCATTTGGGAACTCCTCATATCCACACTGATACTGACCACAATTGATGCTAGAAGTGAAATCCAAGTGGCAGGGAATGAAACACACAGGTTAGAGGTCTAGGGAATGCTTGTTACATATTTCAGCATGTTCATGTGCCAATTCTGCCACAAAAATACTGCATCTTACTTAGCTTTTCTCTCTTTGCTACCCTCTTCCATATTAAAAGTGATTTCATTTGGTAATTTAGGTGGATTAGTAAACCTCAAGGCCAAAATCCAAATCTCAATCTCTCTACTGAATTGTGGAAATAATGGGATTTAATCTCAGACTGCAGCTGTCCCTCATTTTGATTCAAAGTATGTTTGAAGGGGGTCTACTTTCCATTTCCATTAAGAAAAGAGTGGATTAATTTTTTTTCCATTTATGAGAGCCAAAATCTCCCTATACTTTAGGCTCCTGAATGAACAGAATGTCAACCCACAAGTCTAAGGAAGTGCAATTAATAGACTGATTTGAAGGCAGCATTCTTAGCTCATATTCAGATTCATGTTACACAATGAAGCATTTACAATAGTCTATTCTTCTTTTATGTAACAATTAGGTCATAATTTCAAATAAGATTTTTACTTCTACAAAATTGCTGGCAATTAGTTTGTCATCTGGATAGTAAAACCATCTGTCCAGAATTATTCTCACCAGGAAACTGAGGGTTTAGAAATCCCATGTACTTCCACACTTTAGAACGATACCACAAATATTCACCAGAAAGCCACTGTCTAAGAACTAAACCAAGTGCCTTGTGGAACAGAATCCTTTTGCCAGCATGTTTTCAAAATTACTCGAATGGTTTTAGAAACCTGACCAGAGACAACATAACCATTCAAAATCCTGCCAGAGACCTACAAAAGGTTTGAACATCAGTCTATATTTGGTACAGATGAAAGAGTAATTAGAAGGCTGTGGAAAATATTAGTATCCAAACTGTAACTTTTTCTCCACATTTCAGGTGCAGTATTCTCCATCTCAGAAGAGAAGGAAATACATTACATACTATTATGGAAGCGTTAAATAGTTTCTGTCTCAGATGTCAATGTTTAAAACTTTGAAATATCATGGAATATGGAGAAGGACATTGCATGGATTAGGATGAAGTTAAAATGGCAAGAAGAAGGTCATAAAAGTCAGTTCTTCACAGACAAATGTGGGAGAAAATATGTTAAAAAAAAAAAAAAGAAAGAAAGGAAAAAAAGAGAAGCATGAGCTCATTATCTTCTCTCATCACCCAGTGTCCCAGCTCAGGACTTGGACTGCTCAGCAGGAAGGAGGATAAACACCAAACCACATTTCCAAGCAAAACATGATTCAAGAACTAAATAAAAGCCTCCAGTCAAAGCTCTGGCCTCAGACTGCCACAGCACTCATCAGGTTTGTCTTGCTCCTATTCTGAGTGGAAAAAAAGAGCAAATATTAAGCAAAAAGACCAGTAAGCTTTAGGGGTCTACTACAGTTACAGATCTGCACCATTGCCCGTAACTTTAGTTGAAACCAATGTGCAACCCAATGTCTAGAATTTTTAATAGATAGTTTCTGTTCAGGTTTTGATGGAAATGTAGTCTTTGACTTCAAGGAATTCCAATCCTGCTTATCTGTAAGAAAGAAAATCACAAAAATATTGTTCAGAAACTGAATTTCTCAACTGTCATTTAACACACACCTGTTGCCTGTGTTAAAGCAAGAACAGCCCAAAGCAACAAGGGCACCTTCACTCCCAAGAGGTACTAACATTGGCTCTGTTACCTTCACAGCACACCCATTGCATGGTTTGGTTTTTCTGCAGAGAAATGCCCAAAGACAATAAGCAGAATCTTCAGATCTGCTGGTTCACACAGCTACTGGAGCAATGGAAAGAGGAATCAGGTGGCATAACAGCAAGTATTTGAGAAATTCTAGACAAAAAGATTACAGAATGGTAGCTTTCAGCTGGACTATAGAAATATCAAAAAGAATGTTAATATTCACAAGAACTGACATTCCCTCCCTGTAACTCTCATTTAAAAAGGATATTGCAACCTTCCTAATTCTATTTTGCTGAGCTTTCCTTGTCTTCTAGAGAACCAAGTATATAGTTTAGGGTTGTTTTTTGTTCCAACTCCCCTTTAAAAACTTTCTATCTTAAAACAAAAGGGCTCCAGGAGGGCTCTTACTCAGTATAAATCTGTATAGTTTAAATTGAACTTCAAATTCTCATTTTATAAGAAGGTATCAGGAACAGTCTGAGAGGATTTACCTGCTGTGTAGTCGAAATATTACTGGGCTGACCCTCTGTGACCCCAGATTAGTGACAAATACCAAATGGCATGTAAGTAGACCTCTGATATCTATGACACAGATTCTCTACTGAATTTTAAGTGAGTCACATATAAATAATGACTGCACAGATAGATTTAGGAGCTGAAACATGAATTTAATGCAAAGTTAATAACCCCTTCTGGAATTATAGCATTTCTTGAGGTAAAGTGGAATGTAATGGTTTTGTTTCTATTCAGTTGCTTGACTTGGTACTGAGAACTGCACTTGTTTACTCTGGAGAGGTGTTTTGCTGGTTTTGGCTGGGATAGAGTTAATTTTCTTCACAGTAGCTTGTATGAGACTGTGTTTTGGATTTAGGCTGAAAACAGTGTTGGCAATTCAGGGATGTTTTAGCTGCTGCTAAGCAGTGCTTGCACAGAGTCAAGGCCTTTTCTGTGCCTCACTCCACCACACTCCACCAGTGAGCAGCTGGGGTGCCAAGGGGTTGGGAGGGGACATGGCTGGGATAGCTGACCTCAACTGACCAAAGGGATATTTCATACTACATGGCATCATGCTCAGCATGTAAAGATGGGGAATGAAGAAGGAAGAGGGGGAAGTTTGGGCAAGAGCAAAATGCAGATCCGACCAGTATGGCTAATGCTACGTCCTCTGTTTATTCTGTCTAAAACGGCAGGTTATATACATTTCTACATAGTTTACATTTACAGGTGTATTCTCATTGGCATACAGCACAGGGAAAAATGCAAACACACATTGTTGAATAAACTCTTAAAGTGGCTAAAGTGTCCACACTAACTACTGTACCTGCTAACTAGTAGAAAACCCTCTGTCCCTTGCCAACACCTTAAGCTGTAATTCTAACTGCGCCATAGACTTGGCACTGAATTTCTACCTGCACCACAAACTCCTACAGGCCTCAATGATGAGGCCCAATATGGGTGATTCAATTACAGTCCAAATACAGATCATGTCCACCTTCTCTAAGAAATTCTGCTACAGGGGATATTTGGATTGATGGTGTTTTCTCAAGTCACCATTATGTGTGAGGGAGCCCTTCTTTCCTGGGGATGGCTGAATACCTGCCTGAAGTTGTTAATGAAATTGTGAATTAAGTCCTTGTTCTGCTTTGCTTATGTGCACAGCTTTGGCTTTACCTATTGAACTGTCTTAATCTCAACCAATGAGTTTCCTCACTTTCACTCTTCTAATTCTCTCCCCCATCCAAATGTGAGGGAAGTGAGTGAGTGGCTGCATGGGGCTTAGTGACTTGCTGGACTGAAACCACATGAGGAAGGGAAACAGGTATTCAGTCCACCCAGTGGATTTTTCTGAGGAGAGCTAAGGGCATCACTGGATTCAGTGGTGTGAGCACATGCCTCAGAGAAAGGAGTCGTGATTTATGTGCCAGTTCCCAGGACTTTCTGTACTTTGCATTAAGTAGCTAGAGAGGCAAAATGTTTTTGCTCTGCAAACATCATCCTTGTTGCACCACTGAGCCTGCACATTTGCACTTCTCTTTTCTTCCTCTCCCACAGAACTCCTCCGGCTCTCCAAGAGCCTTAACAGCAGGCAGCCTCCCACATAAGTCTGGATAAGGTTGAGAACAGCCTTGGTTTAAAGTTGCCTGTATCCTGTGCAAGTGGTCACTGATCACTAAGCTTCTGCAGAGAGGGTGAACAGTGGGTGCCGCACAGGACACGGACAGCTCCTGCCATGTTCCTCAGCATGGGCAGCCTCCTGTCCTGCACAGGAAAGGATTCCAGCCACCAGTTAGGGGGCAAGATGTGGTGCCCAAGCTCCTGGTAAGGGCAGGATTTTGTGCATAGCTCTGGTGCCAGTAGCTGGCTTCAGCAGCTCCTCACTGAGGCTCTCAGTTCTCTCCATGGAGAGCATGCGTGACCAGCTGAAGCCCTGGATGTCCTGCAGCTGGCCAGCTACAGTGACACTTAACTTTGCTGAGCCTGAGTCCTACCAAATTCTGGGTTATTCTGTGGCAGAGCCAAGAAATTAATTTGCCTTCCTAAACATAATTTCCTCCACTCTGGACAACTCAGCATTCTTCCTCACTCCTTGCTTTGCATTATTTTCTCCCAGATTTATTAACCTACATTTCTCAAATCAATTTATGTTTTGCCTTTTTATTTCTAACTACTTTTCACCTTCTCTGCACCATACCATCTATCACTACAGTCTCAGCTATCAAATTTTATGTGATATCTAGATTTCAGTTCACTTCCATGTCAAATTTAACATGGCTAGGCAATGAATAAAATGAAGAAGACTTTGTAAATTATTCAACTCCCACTTTAGAAAACAATGCACCTGGGCATAAGACTGGAAATAGCACAGTATCAAAGGCCAGCCCTTCAGGAAGCAGTAGAGAGCAGTCCATGCAAAACATGTTTAAGTGAGGTTAAGAAACAAAACCCAAGCCACAAATACCTCTTCCCAGCCAAAACACTGCCAGCGCTGGTGAAGTGATGGGAAGAGTAGATCACTAATAACATACTTGTACCTGTGTCTGACTTCCATGTTACCTGGCAACATCATGTGGCTTCCATGAGTGCTGGCATATCTGCATTTAGCTTTAGATAAATCCAAATATTTTGTTTTTCTTCTGCTGTTATTCTATTAGCAGGAACAAACACCCACTTAAAAACCAGAAATGGCAATATAGAATATTAGTAAAAAAGAACAACAAAAAAATTCCCTGGTGTATCAGAACTGGTGAAAGTTTATTTATACTCACACAAACTGAAATGCTGACAGTTACAAAGATGGATGATTTGAATAGTCAAATGTAAGAACTTTATCTTTCATAGCTGTGCTGGAGAATAAGAGTAAGTGGCATTTTCTAGTGCAAACCATTTGCATAAAGTCACTTAGGCAACAGGTTCAATGATACACCATTTTAATTTTGCTGTCATAGCAAAGCTTGGCAACAAATATGTCTATCTATATTTGTGTATCTAGCTATATATCTATATGTATGTATATATATGTATGCATATATATGTATGTGTATGTGTGTATGTATGTGTGTGTATATATGCACATATATAGTACAGAGAAGTTCACACAATAGGCTGTGGAGGGAATTCAGGACATGTATTCCAGAGATTTCCATCTTTGCTGTGGCCTTTCTGGAACATGAAGGTGCATACCAGCTGTACAGAGGGAATGTGGACAGGGCAAGGTTTTTAGGGGGAGCCAGAAGGGGGAAGGCAACCAACCCCCCTTGATTTACACCATCCTCCCCTGAGGCCCAAACTGAGTTATGTGCCCTTGTCCACCATGCTGTGGTCAACCTGCCATCCACACCATGAAGTTGATGGGATAGGGTAGCCAAGAGACTGTGGGACCTCTCACTGGTCCCTTGTCCCATCAAATTCCTGGACATAATCCTGAGCAGCTGCTGGGGGCCCATCTAGGAGTACTGAGAGCTCCACTCAGCGACCTTTTGTGGTTACTTGCAGACCTCTTTGCAGTTGCAGCCTTGTAACCATTGCACATCTTCTCTGTTTTTTTCCACCCTGGGAGATGACTGTTTTCCCCTGGATTTTCCAATTTTCTTCTAGCCCTTTGCCTGCACAAGACAGCTGGACAGTTTTGGTAGAGCCAGTCCCTGGCTACACAGAGAATGGCAAAAGTGACAGCTGTGTAGCCTTGCCACTGACAAAGAACAGGAAGACTGGGACAGGCCTGTGCCTCTCCCTTGGCATATGACACAAAGAAAGGTGTCTCTTGATATCCATCCTCTACTCCTGTTGCAGGGCAGAATTCAACACTGAGAGAAGCAGAGAACTGAAGGAAAAGGCAAAAAATAATTTCTACCAATATTTCATTGGCTTGCATTGCAAGCATTTTTGAGACAAAGGTACCACTCACTGAGCCACTCACTTTCCACTCATGAAAGACATAAATAATAATAATAAATATTTTTAATTTCACTTCCTCGGCACTACCTCAAAGTTATATGTGTGTTATTCTTAGAATGAAAACTATTACAGATGAACAATTTTATCAGTGAGCATCTAACAAATGGAAACTCCAAGCAGTACTGACATGTTTCAAAAAGTAGACCCCAAGGCTATGAGCTGCTTACATTATCTCCTTCACTCTACAGGACTCCTTGCTTTCTTACAAGATTTTGATTTAAGAAGGGTTTCCATATGATGCTCCTTAAAAAATATTTTTTCTGAATATTTAGTTGCTCAGAAAGAAAGACACTGACTTCAGGGGACTGTTAAGGGCTTACTTCATCAGACTAATTTCCAGCATCATTGATGCTGTGCTGAAAACATACAATTCACCTCTGAGCATGAAACTTCCATGGTGGTACCAAGTCTGTAGAAGCAAGTCCTTGACTGGTCTTGGTTTTTTTCCATTTGTTAGGTCTCACTAGAACAGAAAGTGAGCGTAAGGAATAACCACCTGGGAGTCAAGCTCTCACTGATGGGCAGAGGAGCAAAGAGCGATCTTCACCAGACCATGTGTGTACAACAAAGCATCTGCTATAAAATGGTGGCCACTGCCACTCTTCCCAATTTAATGGGCAGCCCTCTCCTGTGCTTGGAAAAATTAAATGCCAGTCCTGAATTCCCAGATGTTCAGACCTGTAAAACCTCAGAGGATAGGACCTGTAGCCCTGAGTGAGATGTCTGAATGGCAGACTCATCCACTCAGCACATGGATTGCTCTGGATGACAGAGGCACCATAAAGTTCAGGCATTTGGTGTGAGTCACTTAGAGACACCTTTTCAGGACACCACGGCCTTATTCTGCACTGACCCTTAGCTGCTGCTGATAAGCAAAACAACTGCTGCTCATCAAATTGAGCCTTCTGTAAACTAGATGCAAGTATTAAACATCTCAGCTGTGCACCAGAAAGTGAACAACTTCTCTGTCTTGGGGCAGCAAAGAGATAAGAGATGTTTCCTCATTCCCAACCCAGAGGGCAGAAATATCACAGACTTGCATACAAGACAATTGTTTAATATGTTCACAAATCAATTTTATTAATTTAAAACAAAATTAATGAAGAAAAATTCTGTACACAATTGTGGACACAACACACTTTTTGTACAATAAAGCCCAGATAAACTTTGTTATTTTTTTCAGTCCGCGAGTGACTAAAAATTGAAAAGAGCCAAGAAAAAAGAAAGACAACCAATCCCCCCCATCACTGTCTACTTTGCATGAGGAAAAAAAAGGCTAATTATAGTCTCAATTCTAAAAACTATCCACAATGTGCTTTATGTACGTATGTGAGTACTGCATGAGTTGCAGCACTCATACTGGGTCAAGTAAAGCACATGTGCAAGTCTTGGTAAGATAAAAACCTCTCTGTTGGTACTAAAGCAAGCCACACATATTTTATTCTAGCAGCACTGTGATTCCTCCAATAGAGAAGGGTGTTGATTTGTAGCTACATTGGGACTTAGTAGCTTTGCAGGTAGCTGTTTTGAGGCTGGTGTTTCTTTAAAAAAATGAAAGAAGAAAAACCAGAAAATTAACCAGCAAAGGTGAGGCTTCTTTTTAATATGATAACTGGGCAAAGGGAATTGGTACAATTCAAGCCAAGAAGTCAGACTAACAGTTTATTTAATCAAGTAGCTCACAGCCTTCAAGATCAGAAAAGTCACAAGTCACAGACAGACACAGTCTAGGTTTGTCCTTTAAGTTAGTACAGACAAAAGCAAATTTTAACTCCTTGGTGATAACCGCTTCAGCATTTCCATTGCCGGCAATGGATGTTATATCTTAGGAAAATCTGACTCCTGGTGGAAGAGGATTAAAAAATCTTAAATGTATATGAGCATTCTTGTTTAATTTCTCCAAAATATTCTCACTTCTAATTTCTAAAAATATTAGTGATGATAGTTTCCTTCATTTTTGGATGAGACAAAAGCTATTCAGTACCAATGTTCCAGTTTAAATTACATCTTAAAATATATTTGTGGTTTTTCTCTATCTCTTTATGGAATGACTCTCCTAATTAATTTTTTTAATACTCTAAAAAAGGGTTAATATGTTAACTTTAAAAGAGGAAACAAAAAGACAATAAAGGCCTCCTTTTCACTTGGGTTTTATCTGTATTTGCTTTGAGCGGGGCGGGGGGGGACACAAAATCAATCTTTTCATAATCAGAGTGGGTGAGACAAGAAAATGGCAGAGAAACAGCTGAGAACAAAACCCAATTTCTATTGACACTTGACATCCATGCTTTTGGTCTTGACAAATTTATCTAAAAAAATCCATTATCTACATATTTATATCCAACACATTGATAAGGCACTGCACAAGTCTGTGCACACGTGGCCTCATTCTTCACCAACAAGGCATTACTATCTTTCAATAGCATTTACCTTAACAATATGTAAAAGAATCATTCATTATTACAAATTTACACAAAAAATTCTTCCTGTACATGATTGTCTCAGTGATGTACCTATTAGTTTAAATTAGACATATTTTAAACTACTCTGTAATGTGCTAAAACCAAAAGTAGTTGCTGTATCATAAGGCAAAGGCTTATAATAGCCTTTAATCCTATTATACATATCCTCAGTTATATGATGTCAAAATATAGTCTGTTCATAAATAAGTAAAGATGTACAGAGTACCCTGGGTATGAGAAACCAAAACGTAAACCTTCTTTATAAGAAAATTACTCCACTGGTATTTTGTAAAATCTCAGTCTTCATTGTGCAATCAAGTTTGCTGTGTTGAAGAAATGGTGTGTGTCACATTGAAGAGGCTAAAAACTACAAAGCATTTGCAGGTCCTTTTTCTTTTCTTCACAGGTATGAACCTCTTATTTCCTTTTCTTTTTTTTTTCTTTTTTTTCCTGTTTTACTTCTCCTTCTCTATTTCTTTTTGGTAGCAAATATGATAAAGATGAGTTGTTCAAACACTCGCATGGCTTGTTTTCATTGGGCTCGCAGTACCGGAGCCAACAGCTGTTCTGAAGAAAAAGACATGCTCCTCCGTTTACTGAAAGGGCAAGGGTTAAGACCAATTGCAGCTGTACGTCAACATGTTGAAATCACAAAGTTCTGTAGTCCAATGCTGACACAAGACACAGGCATCTCATCCACGGGCAGAAGGAGGCTCTGAGGTTTTGAAAGTGCTGCTAAGCTGCTACAAGTACTCCAGTTCCAAGGCATGGTGAAGGGCCATAAGGTCAGAGTGGCTCGAGATCCTCCAAAATGGCATAGCATGCTGTGAACAGCACAGACAACATGTAAAAATAACCCCAAGCATTCTGGTATTTAGACCCACCCTTTTGTCTTTTACAGGGGTAAGAGAACACTTGCGGGAGAGAAAAACAGCTCGTAAAACCTGGAGTCCTTCATGTTTATGTCTGGCTTCTCTGACCTACCCCCTAAACATAAATTCTCAATAACAGCAAATCTATTTACAATAGGAACCACAGCAAACACATCAGGAGATCATAAGGAAGGGAGGGGCTTCTAATCTCTTTATATGAAAAACAGATTTCAGAACACTGCAGAAGAGAGTATTACTTCTGAAAAAAATTAAACCAAATAACATACACATGAAGCATATGGGTAGTTTGAGGAAGGAAACAGAAAGAAAATCAAGAAAGTGAAAGTGTTGTTTACTATCAAAATGTGTTTGCTCCTTTTAAAAAACTACTCCTGGCAGATGAGTAAAGAACAGAGAAATGGTGATTCAGAATAACTCATGTGTTGCTCACATCACTTTGAAAAGATTTTCATCCCATTGGCTTGTATAACATTGGTCATTGCTAACACTGATCTTAAAACATTTTTCCATATGGGGCATTAAAATAAAATCATATTTTTTTCCTATTAGTTGTAATAAAATCTGTCTGGAGAACAAATGCTTTTGCAAAGAACCTGGATAAACCAAAAACACAAATTCCAGGAAAAGGCACAGATTACCTCATTCATGAAGGGTAAAAATCTGATTAAGAACTACCTTTATACTTGAAATTAAAGATTATAATGGCAAGAAGAACTTTTGAGTATATTTAAAAAAAATAAAGATAAAAAGATAACCTTCAGCTTTTGTCAGGAAATTATTCTATAAATAGAATAGAATATAAAATAGAATAGAAAATAGTTTCAATTCAACAGTATTCTGGAGGCTAACATGATTGTGTTCACTTTTTCATTGGGTTAGCTTGTGTTCTGGCATCTTTAGGAGGCAAACCACAAGCAATTTATTATCACATTAGCTTCTAAGTTCCCCAAGCATTTTATCTATGACTTCTCAAAGAGGTTTTCATCATCCTACTTCAGCAGCTCCTGAGTAAATTCCTAATTCCACTGAAATCAGTAGCAAAACTCCATCTCCTTTGTCACTTTTACTTCACTCTCCTTTTTTCATTCTGGTCTTCTCAAATTTTAAGTTAAAGAAAAATTTTGAAAACAATATTAAACTCATTGCTTCCAGCGGCATATTTACTGTAATTTTTATATCTGTCTCAGAAGGCAAGCATCTTAACACTCAGCCTATCACATCCTCTTTGATATGACACTCCTGATCTGAATAAAGATGCAATATGGATGCATCAACACATGCCTGCATTCAGAGTATGCCCTGCTTCTAGAGCAAAGGAATTTCTTCAGGAAGAAAACAAAATGACCCCCAATAAACCACCATTGTAACAGTTTCTGTTCTGCTTTGCTTTGCTCTAGAGTATTAGAAAGCCTTGAGAAACAGCTGACTGAATCTCAGCTTGAAGATAAATTCATGAGTGATGGCTGACAATGGAGAGAACAAAAGAAGCAAAATTCAGAGACAATAGAGGTATTTTTTGAAAAAAAAATGCTTATGATATTTCCAAAACACTTTTATAGATGGATCTTTTCCTTAAGAAGGAAATGTTTAAAACTACAACATTTTTTTTCCTACAGCTTCAATCTGGGCTTCCACTGTACTGTCTCTATGCTCCACCAGCTACAGAAAACAGATGCAGTTAGCTCACTCAGTTACAACTCCATATCCCAGGGTCTTCCCTGTTAAATTACACAGGCAGTCTACCCTCTGTGCTCTGTCAGGCCAGACACTGCTGCTTTCCAACTCACAGATTTCCTAAAGATGAACTTCTTGCATCATGTTCAGGAAATGAACCAGCAAGTGCAATATGAAATAAAAACTACTAGTCATGCCATTCTCTGGACTTTGCAAAAGCTTCTGTGCACCTATCTCTAACTTAGGCTGCAAGATCTTTCTGGCAAAATTTGAAATATCTGATAGGGGTATTAAATTGAGGACAAAGAGTCACAGGTTTGTGCTTGAAGCAGGTCCATGTTGTGTTTTCCAGATGACTGCACAGGTCGGCAATGCTCAGCAGTGCTGCCTCCTTTGTGTGTGAGGCTGCAGCTTCCCTCTTCTCTCTCAACCCCTGCCAGGTGGGACACAGCTGCTCTCCCTGACAGCCAGCCACAGCTCCCTGCTCCTCTTCTTAGTCAGCTTGGTGGCAGGTCTGCTTTAGCCATGGGTCAGGGAGGTGTAAATAGCACACCAATGGTGTGGCGAAGAGTTTGGTGGACACCTGCATTTGCAAAGTGTCTCTGCAGAAGCCAAGAGTCAATGACATGGATGCCCTCCAAGGTCACGCAGAAAACCAATGAATAGGGAGAACTATAGGAATAAATTCTTGGCTTCCAGCTCCCACTTCATGCAGCTCCAGCTTTATACTGCTTCCCTGGTAACAACCTCAGCATCACAGACCATACACACACCAGGCAGATAGAGCAGTTAAAGACTCTGATTGATTTAACAGAAGGTTTAGCTTCTGTTAAATCAAATTACAGCACCTCTTGCTAGATGCCCATGTGCAATATCGAGTTTTGGATTACCCTGTTTATGGGTCAGCTGTTGATGGTCAGATTTTAAACCAAAACTGTAAGCAGTCATTATTTTCACTATTTATTTCTATCTTAAATTTAGTTAAGAGTCCTCTGCTTTATTTATGTCTGTCTGTGAAAGGAGTATACCTACATTTACTCCATGCAGTTACAGCAGTGAAGTGTGGAATGATAATAGAGAGTCCATGAAAGAAAAGAGGTTGTGTAAATCTCAGGATTACAACTATTTTCAGTTCTCCTTCATGTAGGTCTAAAGACCAGCTGCATACTTCCAAGAAATAAAGCATGCCAGAGACATGGTGGCTGCATGGGGCTGGAATCTGCACTGATGCCCTGGGCACGGCTGAACATGGCCAATTCTGATTTCTGTCAGTCTGACCCTACAGTACAACCTTCAGAGCTGTGAGGAGGGGAAACAAACCTGATACAGATCTATATATATCTGTATGTTTGTGTGTATATATAGAGCCTCACACATATGTGCTCATATATATGCATGTGTTTTCATGAGGCATGTACACTAATTTTCACCCCATCTAAGATAATAAATGTTTGTATGAAACTAAAATCTTTAAAGTAACAAAATTATTATACAAACCCTTATATATTATTCCTGTATTAACATGCACTGTTGATTCACAACTATTCAGCCATGTCAAAAGTAGCAACACACCCATGAGATGGAAGTACATTTTCTCTTACCAAATGACTTGAGATCATTTGAGAGAGCAAGAGATCTTTTGTATATATATGTAATAAATATTGCCTTTAAAAAGCCATCCCTGCCAATACTTAGCACACACATGTCATGCAGAACACTTCTACTCTGAGCCAAGCAAGAAATGCTAATCTCACATTTGCTGCTGCAGGAGGATGGATGACAAATGCTAACCACTAAAAAATAGGTGGTGAAACTGGATGCATTAATACCTAATGGAACCCTACTATTTCTACATCTTCCAAGTAAATACGAAGCTTTTGTCTTCTAAAAATCATGAATTGTTTGGTAGATAATACTTAGCAATAAAACATCTATGAACTTTTAAATTATTTGATTTTGATGACATTTTGAAATCAAATACAGTGGCAAAATTTTGGTTTTAATGTAAAAAGCATAAAAGTGAAACTACAAATTTAGTAAGCCTAATAATTAGAGTATTATTAAAAAACCTAAAATATTTAGCTATTTTATTTCTGAAATAGAAGTAATTTTATTTTCAGCATGTACCTACTAAATGTACAAAGCTTCAGCTATTTTACTCTACAAAATAAAGTGTTGCTATTAATACACATGCAAAACAAATCCATTTTTTGACAGCAACACCAAAAAGTACAGACTATCCTCTATCCCCATTCCCTCAAATGAATACATATTTATACAAAAAAACTTACTCCTGAGATTTGTGATGGATTTGAATAGAAAACTCATCAGTTTTTGTCATCTTTCACGGTATTATTGTTGTATTCCTGCCAGATTTGCTAAGCAGCCGTCTTTACTTCCTACCCCAAACCTGACCAGCACAGTGTGACTGTGAGCTTAAAAGCAGTGGCATATTGGATACCCATTTATATTCTATTTATTGCTCCACAAAGATTTACGATTTTTCCTCCAAGGCAGCATGACCATTTTGGAGACAAAGGGAGAAGCCCATTTGCCTAGGCTCTCCTGAATCACCTGATGTAAAATCCAGCTCCTCAGTGCAGAGGAGCCTTTGTCTCTTCTCACAAATGAGAAATCCTTTGGAGAATTCTCCTAAGCAGAAAAACTCAGGAGTTGGGGTTTTTCTGTCTTATTAGTATTTCCCAAATGTGCCTCCAAAAGCAAAGGCAAAAGATGAGCACAAAACAGAAGAAAACACAACAAAACAATCTCCAAAACCAAAACACAAAGCAAAGCAAACCAAAATGCCGAGACAATAGAGTCTCTGGCAGAGACCCCCCAGAACTTTATACTGGGAATAGTTTTGTCACCACAGTGGCACATGCAGGTGGTGGCTCTGACCCACATGGCACCGGCACTGAAAAGCCTTTGGACTTTCACACGGGTTTCTCCCTGCCCTCCTCTCCCTGTTTTCCTGGGGAAGCTGATTCGAAGGTAGCAACCTTTGTGTGAACCCTGGTGTTACAGCCAAGCTCGCTGGTTGCTGCACTGATCCAGAAGAGTATAATTATTCCTCCGTCCACAGTGCAAACATCCTGAGAGTTTTAATTGTCTCATCAAATATTTTACTGGAAGTGACAGCTAAACAAAGGTGTCAATATCACAGTTTGACTAACACTACCAGAAATGTACGTGTGCAGTTTACTCAGTGTATTACGTTTACTTACATCAACCAAAAGAGGCATTTTATGAACAAACTGCTTATCCTAAAAATGTTTCTCATAAAGCAATGATCTTTTAAGTGGCATTAAAAAGTTTCTATTATTGAATTTTTATACTAATGACAATAATAAAAAGATTTTAAACATGTCTTTTATTTTTCTACCACTGTATTAACTCAAGATTTTCCATGAATGAAGGACATACATGAAAATCTTGTTTTATAATGAGGAATTTACAAATTATCAGTAAATTATTTTAATAATAAACCTTAACTTTCTTACCTCCTAATCTGGAAGTTCAACTTTTTTTTTTTATCCACTGAATGAACACAGAAAAAAAGTATCTCTAATTAAATAGGCTTGAATTTATATGCTCCCTTGGAAAGACTCATTACTGTTTACATGTAAACAATAAAGTGCTATCTAAAGAAGGGTCTGCTGTTTATATTCTAAGTAGTGTAAAGAGACACACATATACTGATGGCTTCACCACAGCCCAGAGCCCTGCAGAAAAGTGCTGTGCAAAGGAGTGACAGAAGACCTGTCCCTCCTCTGGAGAATACCACAAAACCTGACATGCTGATGGGAAGTAAGGCAAGAACAAACCAGCTCCCAAGATACAGGGCATAAGCATGACAATGGGGCACATCACAGGACAGTTATGCCACTCTGGATTGATATGCTTTGGGTAGTTTTGAGGAGGTAAAGCTTCTGTTTTGTTTGTGTGGTCTCCAGAGAAGGTTTCTGCCCTTGCAGGATGTGAAAAAATAAAATAAAATAAAAAAAAAACAAAACTAAAAAGGCGAATCCTGCATTCAGTGTGAAACGGTAATTTCTTATTTGGTGGAGTAAGAAGCAGGACAAGAATCACAGAAGCATTTTCCTAAATCAAATTGATAGTTTATGCAGAAAGGCAGGGCTGCTGGTCTACTTATTGACTTCTTTGGCATCGCTGCAGCAGATAATTTAATCCAGAGCATCTAACATGCTTTCAACCTGAAAATTCCTTCCATCAAGAAAGAATACACACAAGTAATTGCACAAAGGAACTTTCTATACTGCTACTCCTCTTAGCGACTGGAAAGGTTTTCTCTTATGCTTTTCTGAATCATGTTTCCTGTTGAAAAAAGCATTGGAATAGATAATGTTACCAAAAGGACTACTCCTGCCATTATCATATACAACACTATTTCACCAAGCAACAGAAAAGGAACAAAGAGAAGGAATTTTTTCCACCCTCCCCCCCGATCTTAAATACAGCTTTTAAAATGTAATCATTTGCAGCGGGAAAACATTTCTCTGCAAAGATGAAAGGCATTTCTGAAGGAGAAAGGAGCAAACTGTTCCCGTCAGTCCGCCAAAGGGATACATGAAACTGAGACTCTGCAAAGTGCAGGGACGAGCCGGGAACCTACCCGCAAGGCTTCAGGGGCACAAAACCCAGATTTCATGAAGCAAAACCAGTCAATGGTTGTTAAAACGCCATGTGGACTAATTAGTTTCACTTCTCCAATTTGGAAAGTCACAGTGGAAAGAGATAGAAGTATCACAGAGAGTTTTGTGGTGAAAAAGCAGCTGTGTAAAAGTAATTTATCTGTGAAAGGAAGCAAGAACAAAAATGCCCATTTTCCTGCTCTTTCTCCTGTTATTTAAATAGCCAGGGTTATGCCTCATTCCTCCAAGTAAAGGGTGTGTATCTGCAGACTACCTTGCAAGGATAGAAATAAAGTCTATTAATTGTGAGTGGGAAGTGTTGCTTTTTATACAGCTTATTTCACATTGAAAAAAAAAAAAGTGAATTTTTCACTTCTTCTCAGTGGAAAGCAAAAAATAATAGACAATTAAATAGTATCCTCTGCTCAGTTATCTGAGATCATGAATGCATGCCTAGCCACAGGTTATTGTCTGACTGAAGAATCCAAATTATGGACACCCAAGAAAACGGAAATTCCTGTATACCTACTCCAGTCCTACATGTCTTTTTAAGGTGTGACATATATGTATTTCATACAGTCAAACAGCACACTGCCTTTGATCACTAGAAATCACCATATTTTGCTTACATTCATAACATCCTATGTGGTATTTTGGGTTGCCAAGGAAAACAGAACTATTAGTTCTTGGCACAAAAACCAGGGCCCATTTTCTGGCCCTTTCTTGAAATACATCAAACATACATAATTTAATGTGTCTTTTGGAGAACAGCAGGGCAAATCATTATCTGTAGTCTTACCCAGCTTTCTACTAGATATGGTCAGCACAGATTTTATAAGGCAAAGATATCCAACCCAAATGCCAATGCATGCTGTCCCATGTTGAGGAAAAGACAATTTTCCAGACTCTTGAAACCAACCCTCACCAAAAGAAGGTCGTTACCTTTTTTGCGCCTTGTTCTTCTTCGACACCATCCCCTATAACAACATACACTACTTTTCTTCCAAATCTTTGAATTATTCGCTCAAAACAACTTTCCTTTCCTGAAAGAAAAAGATCAGGCTATTCAGGGTAGGTGGTGATGGGATGTCATCAAATAAATAAATTTTTAGCCTGGATCTCCTTAACCCTTGGAATTCTTAAGCAGAGCTACAAGATGAGAAGAGTCTGTCCCTCAGGATGGTCTATCAAGGCCAATTGCAGCATAGACAGCATGCTAGAGGTCCACAATATGACCTTTCTTTTCTCATTCCCTAATATGACACAGGTTTTGGGAGAATTTCACCACCAGGAAAATTATCTACCATTTGTTGATGACCAGTAGCCTGATTTGAGTAAATTGATTGAAGCTGGGTTGAAATTCTATCTTTTTCTCCAAAACCTGTGACATGATTAATCACAGCTCCTAAAACAGTAGTACCCTGACTTAGAAGGTCACTCAGAAGATTTAGATTTAAATGCCTGTAATCCAATACATGGGCCATGTCCTTGATCCTGCACTGGGATCCACTCATATGGGTCATTCCTTCCCTGCACACACCTAGGGAAATGATCTCAGTGCTCCAGTCCTTTGCACAAGTACCATAGAATCACAGAAATATTAAGGGTTGGAAGGGACCTTAAAAATCATCTAATTTCAACTCACCCTGGAATGTGCAGGGACACTACCACTATAACAGGTTATCCAAGTCCTTACCCAATCTGGCCTTTAACACTGCCAGGGTTGGGGTATCCACAACCTCCCTGGGCAACCTGTTTCAATGTCTTACCACCCTTACAGTAAAGAATTTCTTCCTAACAGTTAACCTAAATTTCCCCTCTTTCAATTTGTACCCATATTGGGAAGCTTCAGGTATAGTACTGAGAAGACAGAAAGAAAGCAAATGCTTAAACTTAAGCTTTCTCAAATGTCCCCATTCTGGAAGGCCACTTTAGTCTGGCCATGGGACATGCTAACCTGTGTGTCTACAGCAATGGATGGGATAAACTGTGGTTTTTAAGAATAGTTATTTCAGCTAAAGAACAATAAGCATAAGAAAAAATAGGCTGAAAATTAAATGAAGTTTTCTAGCCACTACAGAAGGCAAACTACTTAATGATACCATTTAACAGTAGCATCAGACATAAGAAACCTCCAATACTAAGTTGAAACAGTGTTTGAACATTGTGAATCTAAGTACAAAAATCTCATGGTTTCCTGTTACGGTCAGTGACAGAACACATTCTTACAAAAACACCCTTCTATCTCATGTACGTGAAGTCACAAGTGAAGATTTATTAAAATACTTTTTAAAATAAATTGTGTATTTAAATTATTTTATTTCAAAATTATAATTTACTATAAATTTTGACAGAGGGCACTGTAACTTTAGTATTTAGGAAACAATTTTAAATATTTTATGGGAACACTTTCAAATTTCCCTGTAACACTCTGAACCAATTTTTCTTTTGTCTTTTTTAAAAAAAAATATTCAAAAATATCTCACAATTATTTCTTGACAATTTGAGCTTGCTGTATTATACATACTTAAGAACACATGAAAAATGTGTTTGTGTAGCCCACAATTATGAGGGAATATGAGACAGAACAGATATGTCATGATCACATTAAAAACTACAAACACCATTGCCATCTGGTCTGGGGTACTTCTACATACTTAGAATAATATCTTTTATACTGAACCAGAAAACAGAAATAAACATTTGCCTGGCTGAAGCTTATTACAGTCAATATGAAGAAACTTAATAATTACATTCTGCACCAAAAATTCTTGCTTCTGGTAAATTATCAAGTTTCTCCAGATCCCATGAAAACAAATGACGCCAGGGCTTACCTTTACAGAATTTCCCCTACTGCTACTCCAGGGAGACTCCAGTTCTGTACTTACTGCCTATTAAAAACCCTTCTCAACTGCTACACAGCCCCAGAGTTCTGAGAAATGATGAAAAAAAAAGCAACTACATTTGTTCCTAACAGAGACTGTACCACTGTCAATAGAGATATACAAAGCTTTCTGTGCTGGATCATCACTCATTCGAAAAGCACTTTTAGGATGCTTTAGCAATGTTCCATGAGAATCAGGTGTTACCAATCTCTGTATTTGCTACAGTAAAAGCAAGTTAGAATTAAATATAGACTACAATGCCTTTTCTTTTTAGAAATACAGCTTTAAATGTATCACAACATGATGAAAATAGCTCACCTATTTTAGTTGCACTGTAAATATTCTCTATGGGAAATACAACTCCTAGTCCATACAACAAGACTTTTGCCAGAGCTGGAATTAGCTGAGTAGTTGTTACTAGAATGTTCACACAGTTTGTCCTATGGAAGAGAAAATGCAAATATCCTTTTTTAACAAAGCAAAACAGAAAAAAACAAAACAAAACAATAGCAAGAAAATCTTACCCCTGCCATCAGAACCCCTCAATATTATTATTGCCACTTAAAAACCCCATATTTTTTTAACCACTGTATGGAGGAGCAAGGTGTGGCATGGTCAGATCAGAATATGGAATGAGGATAAAGTCCTCCAGCTTCAGCATTTTGCCCACCACACCAGAAAGCCTCTTTCAGATCCTCATCATCAGATACCCTAGAGCTTCCTTCATACTCCTTAATACTCACCTCGAATGAATGAGGGTGAGTGCTTTCAGTGCAAGTGTTAACCAAGAATCTGTCAAAGCTTCAATTTCTGCTCTTAGTTGTAACCAAGCCTCTCTTTTTGCTGGACCAAGTAGACCTGTGGAGAAGACAAGGGCATGTCTGCACACTGCAAACTGAACAGCAACACTACTATGCAGTAGCAGTACTAAACACTACTATGTTACAAAAAGGAGTAGAAACCAGTTCTTCCCATTTACGACCCCTAGTCAGTGTTTGTTAGATACTCCAGAGTCACTTGCCTCCAACGTTGTTTTTGTAGGTGTTGTATATTTCTTTTACTCGTCTGTAGCGGAAGGCCAGTTTCCGCATCCAGTCCACCCCTCCGCGCACGCCGGTGGCCAGGCACAGGTTGGCGCTGGTGGCAGCCGCGGGAAAGCCGTCTGTTCCGAAGTTATATGTGCTGGGCAGAGATACAAAACCCCACGGATCAAGAAAAGGCAACAGGCTACATTGAACCACCAGCTACTTGCTTGGTTGGGTGCAAAGAAGACAGTGAAAAGAGAGCAGGCTACTGTGGGCATTCCAGCAGCCTGTCGCTTGCCCAGGAAGAAGTTCGCAAAGCAATTTTTAACTTAATGAGTTTTCTTGTACCTTAAATCTTGACCGTTGTCGTCCGAAGACACATCGTCAATGTGAACCTGGTCGCATTCCTAAGGTGACAGAAAGATTTTGTAATTTTCTTGATTTCGCAAATCTTGAAAACAAAGCCATAAAAAAATCTATGAACACTTTAGTCATCGGGGGTATTTTTAATTGTGGAAATCAGTAGATGGCAGTCTTGTTAAAACAACTATTTTACCTATTCCTTGTGCTTGTTTCTTAGAATAAATGCACAACGTCATTAGCTACTACTGTTAAATGGCTTTCCAAAAACACATTTTTGTGTTTAGAAAGGAAAGTGGTTAAAAACAATTAGCATATGTGTTCCATAAACGTTCTTGTAGCCTTTCAGGTACCTTAAAACATCATGCTGCTCAAAGCTGATTCAGTCAGTGCATAAGTGTAACTGAAACCAGACATTTTGGTAAATGTAACATATTAGAAAAATTAAACCTGATGCTAACCGCCAATGAAATTATGACCTCTGATTGCTGTTGAGCCACACACCAACACAGCCTGAGGCCAGTGTTTCAGAGGAGTGCAGATGAAAAATCTGTTCCTAGTTTGCCATTCATTTGAGAGTTGTGAGTTTCCTTCTCTCTCTTTGGTCTTAGTGCATGAAAGCAGCATGCCAAGATGAAGAAAATCTGAACAGAAATACCCAAATCAAACCATCTTTCTTCAGCAGCTTGTCTGCAAACTAACATAATACATTAAAAATTAGCTTTGTCCATCACTAAATTAAAAATTGCAATGTATATTGTTTATCCACAAAAAGACCCATTAAAACATTACTATTAACATTTTAACTGTTTTGGCAGGCAAACAAATAAACCTCTGACACTCTAGATCAATATCAATTCAATGCTTGTAACAACAATGGATTTAAATTATTTTAATAATTTCCTTTTCTTTCTCCTAATGTGAAGGCCTGTAACAAATACGATCTATTTTAAAGATGAAAATGCTGCAATCCTTTATTTTTGTGTTGCTTCCCTCTGAACAAATTTTTCTCTCTCCATGGATTTGTGAGGAAGGGAGGGAAGATAGAAGTGGAAAGAAACTCAAACCAGCTGTTCCCTAACAGAATTAAAATCATGACCCTCAACCCTTTTTCTAAAACATCTATTTTCCAGCCAACCCTCTCCCAGCAAGCAGCAAGCTCCAAGGAGGAAAAGACTTTGACCCCATAACCTTCTCCTCCTCTCCTGAGGTCAACAACCTCAGATAAGAAAAAAGCTGAAGAAGCCTATGTGGCCTCACATGGTGGCTGTGGATTCTAGATTTTTAAAAACATTGGTTTACGAAAAATGCCTCAGAAACTTGAAATGTTTTGAAGAGCAAGTTGTGGTCTCTTGCACTTGTACAACATATTCCTACTGTAATGCTTAGTCTTCTGTATCTTATGCATAGATAGCTTGTGCTAAAGAGAGAGGTATGAGTGACAACCAGCACAGGAGAAACAATACTATATTTGCTCATATTTAACCAGCATACAGTGAATTTCCTTCTCAGGCAGACAAAATGCATTAGATGTACAGACACAGCTGAAACTGCAAGTGTGAGCATATGTTGCCAGGCTTTGAAAATCAACTTGGCTGAAAAAAGAGCCAGAAGCTTCTTCAGCAAGTTATCAAATTCACATAATTTTTTACTGTTTTTCTGTTTAAAACCTAGAGCAAATGCCCATCCAAATGCATACCACGTAAACAATTCAAATATGAGCTGAGTGTAAGCTAAAGAAGCAACACCCTCCTGAATTCATTTGTTTCCCACTTTAGTTAAGTCTTCTCTTGCTCAGTGATTTCTCCTTCACCAGCTTAGAAACTATGAGTGACAACTGCCACAAGCTACTGGAGAAGAGGGCTCAAAATGGAAATCTGTGAAGAAATAAACTTTTTTTAGTAACCACAAAACTAAAGGAAGGAGTAGAAGCTCATCCTCTCAAAGAAACAGGTGGAAGAAGGAATAACTCAAAAAGCTTCCAAATTCAACTCTCTCAGGAAAAAGATAGAGGCAGGAAGAGTGAGACTACACATCTTAGATACCAGAGCTGGAGAGAACCTGGGGACTTGGAACTTTAATTCACAGTGCAAGATCTTGGGATCATCACAAGCCCTGTATCGTGACATACATTCTCCCCTCCTGTCTAACCACCTGCTTGGCAGGTAGAAAGTGAGAACTGCAGTGATACATTAGAAATAGAAATTGTGGCATCAAAAGAAAGACTTATTTTGGAGACAAAAGCCCAGAAAATAAATCTGAGACTAGAAACTGGTAGGGAAAAGTCAAGAAAGCAAGAAAAATTAAGAAAATGTCACAAGAACTGCAAATTTCGGACAAAATACTGAACATAATAAGAGATAGTGTCCTCTTTTGTCAGGAATAAAAGAAGAAAAAAAGTCTGGAGGGGAACAAAGCACAAGAGATACATGTTATAATTTGGAAAGGATTAAAGCCCAATGTGATTGACACTATGTTACAGCTAAAGGGAGGTCACAAACAGTGCACGACTGTTTTGTTCCTTTTGAGTGGCAGGGCACGGCTTTGAGGCTAAATGTGAGCTTTGAGTGCCAGGTATTTTTTCATGCTGTCTAGCTGACTTGGACTTTGGGCTAATGAGTGATGGCTGCATTTTTCGACCCCTGAACATGGCAAGGAAAAACACTCATTTAGCAATTGCTCTTTTAGCAGGGAAGTTATTTAGGAGTAATTCTTCAAAGAAGCCAATTACCCGCCCATCATTAATTGATGTGGTCCATCCTTCCATCAGAACCCCTTGTATTTGTTTTCACCTGCTAGCTTTGTGTGGAACATTCTGTTTGTGAGCTACCTGAGACTCTGATTAAATATAAGCAATCACACACACAGTCAACAACTTAAAGTAGCAGTTAGCTCAATATGCACCATAATCAGGGATATGGTAAAACACTGCCCAAGAAATAAAGCATGCCCGTCCAACCAGAACACTTTCACAAAAACATATATACACATAGACTCTAAAATCCTCAAGTACTTCTCAGAAAAGCTTCTGTGAGGGGATCTGACTTACAGCTAAACGGCCATACAGAAAAAAAAAAAAAGTTTGTTTGCAGGTTCACCATTTCAAACTTTCACAAATGTATTTGACATTTTTGTGAAATTTTCATAGGAAATACAGTACTAGAATTCTCCCCCTAATTTCTCTGGCAAAGTGATATCTGAAACAAATACTGAAAGTCCCTGTAGAAACACTGTTATTTATGCAGATGTGTTTTATTATGACAGAATCAGTTTAGCAGTCAAGTCCAAAGCAGAAAATTAAAATTGCGGGATTCTCTTTTAAAATAGGTTGAATTGGCAAGTAAGGAACAAAATATCCTGTGGCTTATATATAAAGCTTACACAGCTAGCTGTGTTTTGCTCCTAAATGTGTTGACCTTGCAACTTCAGTGTATCCAGTTTAAAATCTTTGGGAGGAACTACAAGTGATAACATGTTTGTACTGAAGATCTGTATTTCAGACAGGCTGAGGTGCAGCTCTGCACTTTCGGATCAATTCCTGGAAAGCAAAATGCACTTGGTATTGTTTAGAAATAATACTTTCAGGGAAAATGGGAGTGTTAGCACGTGTAACCTGGCAAATCACCTTCTTAAGAAGTTACTGTCCATGCTATCCTTTTTTGCTCTTTCACGCAGCTGGCTTGCATGGATCCATGTGTCCCTCAGACCTTTCTGTGCCACAGCTGGTAGCTTAGCTTGAATCCCCTGCAGCAGCTCAATTAAACCAACAGATGTTGCATGGAATAACTGAGACTTGTTTCTCCATTCCCTTCCATCAGCTCAGCTTTGAGGCTCAAAGCAGCAGCAGATCTGTGCTTGCAGGAGCAACTTAAAGCTGCTGCAATCATTTGCTTAACTGCATGTCTCCAGTGAAATGCAGCAAGCCAAAGATAAACAGCAATCAAAAATGAATGACTAGGTGAGTCTAGCCTAAGACTTGTACATGGAAAGCCTATGTCTTCTCCCTCCTACACTCCCAAAGCATTTGTTAACTTCTTCCTGCTAAGTTTTCCTCCTTCTCTTCTGTTTTTGTATGACAAGCCAAAAACTCCCAGAGATGCTCCACAGTCATCATTCACAGCTCTTAAAATGCCTGGACCTACGTAGTCCTCTGGAATCATTCCTTTAAACTAACTTAGGATCTTTATAAAAATTCATATGCAAAGCATTAACTTATGGCAGAAATGTTCTGCAAATATTTATATTACTTTGCTCCTTGACTACCACCCGTCAGGTTGTGTACTTCTGCCATAATTATGTAAAATATGCTTCCCTACTCAATTTACTGTAGGAAAATTAATAACAATAATAATAAAAAAAGAGATTAAGGCTGTTACAATAGTTCTCTTACTTGTGCCAATACTACATGCCAAGTGGAGTGATGCAACAGCTAGCATGCTGATCCTCTACATTTCTGTGTTATAAAACTAACAAAAATAAATCGAATAATTCTGCTGTCTTTGAATAAATACTGACATAAAGTAACTCTGGAAAAGTCTGCACTTTATAGAGAGGAATAACATGAAGAATATTAACATTAACCTCAGAGGACGCCAAAGTATTACAGTTCCAAACCTGCTGATTATAGCTAAAATACATTTCCACATTTGGTTAATCTTCTTAATTTACTGTGAGAAAACTAACACCACACTGCCAACTAATTGTTCCAATACCTTAGTCTGCAAAGTCAAATGAGAGACAGAAAAAAAATCCTGACCAACAACTACCCTTCAGAATGAGCTATTTTCATTTTGCCTTTACATCAGCGGGCCCATTGAGACATCCTGGAAGCTGGCCAACTCACAGGAAATGATTGCTGGGATTCTCTGTTCCTCTCATATCTGTCATTATGCAATTATATCCACTGCTTCATTTTCCCTACTGAACAGTAGAGAAATTTGGTCATGTACATGTGAGAACAGATCTAGCAAAACAAGTTAAAGATGCAATCCTTTATAAATGTGATGTATCTGTAAAAAAAAAAAAAATTAAAAAAAAATCCCCAAGTGTACACTGCTGTGTTTTTAATGCAGCTTTTTATGACAGCACTACCTCTGTTTATGTCTTTTCCAGGAGTAAGATATATACCCTTTCAGTTGTATATACCCTTTAAGACTATTATCTACTCCACAAATACTCATCACTCCTACTAGCCATCACAATGTGCTTCTGTGGGAATCAGAGTTACAGATTGCCAGATTTTTTTTTTCCAGGCCACAATTACGTATTTCAAAGCTAGTTTGTGAACGACCAATTAACACTGCCCCGCCCCCCCCCCTCCATCTTTTTACTCATAGTTTTGACCACATGCAAGAACACCAACACTATTTGCCAGCATTCAATTAGCTTTAGAAGCAAACCTCTGGTTTTCACTTGACTAGAAGGATAAAATCCCTGGTATGTATAGGTTGGAAAATTGAACAACAGCACATCTATACCCTCTGTGTGTATATATGTATACACATATACATACACATACACATACACATACACATACACATATACATATACATATACATATACATATACGTAGTATGAACTGTGCCTAATGCTTCTCCACTGTACTCCTATGCTTGCTAAATACACAAAACCCTCTGCCCTTCCTCTCGAGGCAACAAAGGCTGAAGTGCTGAACTTGCTCACCCGTCATCGTGGAGCGCCTGTTAGCACACGGCACAAATCCATGTGAAAGAGCCGGGACTGTGGTTCGCAGCTTCTCAACCCTGGCACTCCTTTGGCAGGACCTGTCATCTCTGTCTAGCCTGCACTTTGTGACCCTAACATTTTCTCTTCTTTCCCACCACAATTATTTGGCGCTGAAGAAAAAAGGTGCAGATTACCTGTGGGTCAGGCACAGGATATTAAGAACAAAGAGAGTTCTTGAAATCCACTTCATTCTGTCTGACAATTTGTGGATGAACAGTCATGGAATTAAATTGGCCTGTGACAGCTTTCAAAATGCTCCCATTTTAAACTTAAGACTATAAAGAGAAGCTTATAATGTAAAAAAAAAAAGCCCAAAATAACCTACCACAAACCCTCAAATCCTATCTTTTATTGTTAAATAGAACACCAGAACAACAACAAAAAAATTATTATCTATATAAACTATTAGCTGTCATAAATACTGAGGACTAAGAACTGAAATTATTTACAAACCCCTTTTCACAGCCAATGACTTTAAAGTACTCCCCTGCACTGAACATGTAACCCTTTTCTAGCACACAATGGATGCCATTCTTTTCTAATAGAAAAAGTGATTAAAATCCTATTTTGCTTGCTCACATCAACAAATGCATTTGGATCAAATACGATACTCCTAAAGTAAACAGTGTATATTCCAAAATAAATACAGATCTTACTCTGCAACTTGTGTTTATTGAGGTAGCTATGCTAAAACCAAGGTTTACATTTTCATTTCAACTACACCTTGTAACTGGAAGAATCCAATTTAAAATAAAACATGACCTAGAGAAGTATCTATATGGCAACTGCAGTGGATGGAGTAGAGTGCTTCTCTAACAATGTGTTCTTGCTCCAACTCTGACAAATTTGGTATTCTATTCTATTATGTTATTCTATTTCTGTATATTTTGAAAAGTGAAGGGAAGAGGGGGGATGTCAAAAAAAGAATTTTACCAATAGACAGAAACAGCTAAATAAAACTCAAGTGTATCTGCTTGAAGAGTCTGTGTCATTCCTGGAAAGAACAGTGTTAAGTTCAAAGTGTCAAATTAACTGTATTTTAAAAGTCCAGCACTTCACATGTAAAAACTTTCTTTATGATATGATTCCTATTATATACTAATATATACTTTTGCAAAGAGGAAAAAATTCTATTTTTTGGGACACTGAAGATAAAATATGAATCTATTTTAAGAAGTAAAAAAAGCCACGAATTTCATCAGAATGCAATGAATTATTCCCAAATTCATTAACTTGAAAGTATACTTTTAGGAACATATGCAACGTTTTGTTGAAACTATAGACTAAAGATTGTTAAAATAGTTTAAATTTTAAAGAACTTAAAAATTAAACTTATGAAAAGCATGATTTTTCCACAAAAGCCTTAGAATGTCACATTTCTCTAGAAATAAGGGGTTCATGTGGAAATTTTCACAAGATAATCTGTGTCTTTCAGTTCCACGTGACCAATTCATTTAAACTTGCAGGGCTTTGGTGCTGTTGATAATCTTCTAAACACATATGTTTAAAATGAAAGCTGCAGTGCTTTGAGTGAGTGAGTCTCCCATCTTTATTATTGATTGCTAATGAGGCAAAGCCAGGTTTTAAAATTCTCTCTGCTAACCCTGCCAGTATGGACAGCAAAAGCATTTTCTTCTATGGGCAGCCTGAAGACCTTTCCACAACAGTTTGAATTTTCTCTTTCCTTTTCTTTCCTGATCCCAGTGTTGTGGGGCAGATGTTGGCCCCTGTGCTGCTGCTCAGTGGCAGAAGCAGGGAGTGAGCTGAACCATCATGGCCTTGCCCAGCCAGAGCAGAGGACAACTATCCTTTGTCAGAGCTCTAAGAGTGCCAGCTAGAGAGACAGGAGTTTTTGTGCCACCGTACAGCCCATGGTGATTTAAGGCCAGCTGGCAACTCAGGGAGAAGCAAGAGAAAGGTAAGTAAAGTGATGAAACGAGTCTATGAGCATGGTAGGCTCCTGGGTATTTCAGCTCAGCTGTACATCTGCAAAGAATGCAGATCTGCATGTGATCCTCTTGAGAAAGGAAATTGTATAGGCTCTATTTTTAGTGGCACCTAGCATGAAGGTACTTGTCATTTGCCATGTGAAAGAAATTAAGTGGTTAATAAGTTGCATAAGCCTATAGGAATGGTCTTCTCAAGTGAGCAAAGGAGATATTTGTTATTCTTTGTAGCTCTAACACTCAGGAACTACAGCAGCACATTCCACAACAGCCAGGCATCTTGCATTTCAGATGGGTTGAGGCTTTTAGCTGTGTTTTGCACACACCAGCAAAGCCACAGTTCTGCCTGAATGAAGACTTTGTTTTGCATTTTTGTTCATTTACCTACAGCTACATGTGTGATGTCATTTAGTCCCACATTCATGCAGTGGAACTTCATGAACTCTCTACAAGTCACTCCTGGTAGTAATATCATATAGATGAGAAACTATTTCCAGTCATTCCCTCACACACATATTAGGGAAAACTCTGTGCCGTGATTTGTATTTCCTTTCCTCTCTCTACCCTTCCTTCCTGCATTGCAACTGAGCTGTTCTTGAATTGCTACTGTGGAAAATTAAATGCAAATAGATGGGATTTGTGTCTCAGCCTGAATGTGCAAGGGGAACTCCTGTGATGCCTGCTGGAAGAGAGTTCACAATTGTTGACGGGTTCCTTAGAAAGTGAACTTGTCTTTGCCAACTCTTTATAGAACTTACAGTGCTTTAAAAATAAGGTTTATAGCTCTAAAAATAAATTTAATGTTGTTAAAAGGTTTTGGAATAATTGTATTTGGGTTTCCCAGAACCCTCTGCTGATGAAGAAGAAGTTGAATCACATGCTTGTCATAGCGATCTGTAGCCACTATCTGGTCAGGAGGTTCCCATTACAGACATCACAAACATTGGGAGGAGGTGAATTCTTATTTCAACCAAATGAGAAAAGTAACTTTTGAATAGACATTCCTCCGTAGGGACCTGATGACTCCACTCTGGGTGACCAAAGATTTGTTCAGCTGCCATCCTTATGGTATTTGGGGGTGGGAGAAAAATAATTCAGTCAGCTCTGTTTGAAGCTTTCCTCTCCCTGAAACCATTCCTTGTATCTCACCAGGAATTAGGCTTATTCAACAGTCTTTCCTGTAATTGCTTATTTTTTTGAGTCTGATGGCCCAGAAATCTATTTTCAGTATGTTCTACAGCCCTTTCTATGTTTGGTGCTTTTGGTTTTTTAAGAAGTGGCCTTAGGTGTTTCTTATTCAACATGTAGCTAACCAATTAGGAAATGAAGAGGCAAAGGTTTGCTAAGACTTTCCAGGATCCATCCTCCAATCACAGCAAAATCAGAACAACTCTGCTAAAAATCACATTTGTGCCTCATGGAAAACATATTTCTCACAGGAGTAGAACTAGACCTAGAGCTCTGAATATGAACTTCTGTTCACTGTTTATTGCTAAATGAAGGTCATATGGCAAAAATGATCATGAATGATTACATTCAACAGTCACCGAGACCTGATTTCACTTTCAGCTCCTCTTTAACTATTATACTCTTTTGAAAACTCTTCCCAAGGAAAAAGCTTTTTTTTCATAGATCCTTTTTTAAATATTTCTGTTGAAGAAACATTTCTTAGAATACTAAAGAATGCACATGTTATCTTTCTTATTTTTAGAGAAAGTGAAATGTAATTTTCAAAGAAATTTATTTTCTTTGGCATCCTCACAGTCAGTATTTACTTTTAGGTGAGTAAACCCATCCCTTTATCTCGACAGTGGTTGACCTCCACCTATCAACAATACAGTTGCTTTATACTGATTTTTTTTTCTTTTTTACTGACATTGACATATCCAGGTTGATTTTCTTCCTTGCTGGCACATCATTGGTGATCCCAGCACAACAAACAAAATTCATGCCATAATGAAAAAAACCAGACGTTTTGCAATGCTCCTAGACAAGTTTGCAAATGAAATGTTTTAAATAGAACTGGGGTAATTGTCCATGAAGAAAACAAAGAGCAGGAGACACTCAAAGCCGTTGTGTTTACTTCTCTAAAAGAGCTGCTACCTATTTGGTTTTTAAAAAAACCTCAACCAAACAACACAAATAATAACAACCTCCTTCATATTCCAACAATTTAACTTAGAAATGGTGGAACAACTAAAATCCACAAGGTTGCTGTATGGTTGTAAGAGAATCATTAAAATCTATGTAACTTTAACCCTCATTTTGAATGAAAGACAATACCAGCTCTAGTGCTGGTGCTGCAGACCTAATCAGTGAGTTAATCTTTTCAGCATTCTGAAAACTTATCACAAAACAAATGTAAATTGGATAACTGTTAATACTAAGCTCATCAATATTTTAATGGATTCTCCATCACAATTTTCTTCTAATAATTTAATTTCAAAAACCATAAAGATGTAAAAAATAGACAAGTGATAGAAGAAACAATAGAATTTCTACAACTTATAAACATAGCAAATAATTATAAAGTATTATTGAATTCTAATACAGTGATTTTTTTTCCTTTCTCCTGAATTATTCTAATTCATATCTACTGATATTTTATGTTCTGCCATGGACTTTGGTATAATTTTGAGATAATTTTACTGATTTACTGATTTTTACTGAAGCATTTTTTCACACCACTGCAACTGAAAGCCTGTAAGTCTCACTTGCTTTACAGTCAAGAAGAATTAGCTATTAAACAATACTCACAATCACAAGTAACATGTTTTGGAACAGCAGTACCTAGAGGGGCAATACTCTGATTTACTGTTGTTCTGATTTCTTCTTTTTCAATGAGTTACCACATCATTTTGTAAACATAATTTGTCACCAACACCAGCCAGAGTTCTCTGTAGCTACTTTTTGCCTTTCTTTCAGATCTGTTATTCCTGCTGAGAGAATCCACTAAAGAAGAATTTTTCATACTGACACCAACTGTAGTCTTGCTGTGAATAACCACATTCCCATAAAAAATCATTCCATTTATTGCAAAGTTGTTGGCAGACCACAGGAATAATAGTCAACTCAGGAAACCTTTTATCCTGAAATCACACAGCTTAACCCTTTGCATGACCACACATAGTTTATACAGAAAAACTGTATTACCACACTGCTATTTAATTTCTTAGTAAGAGCTTTTCTGTTGTTAGCAAGTTTTTAAAATTAATTTTTCACACTATTTCATTTAAATAAAATTTAAATAATAATTAAAAACGTTGAATTTGAGTTAGTCAAATATTAAGCATTTTTTCTCAGTATACATTGTTGTATTAAAAATTAGAGACTCTTTCCCAATATATGAAATATTACATACCATTTGAGTGTGGTTTTGATTATAAAGTAAAAATTTGCATTCATACAAAACTTTTTTGTTTTTTCTACCTTCCTATGGTAAAGAAAGATTCATGAATTTACAATATAGTGAAAAAAATAGAAATAAAACCTGTTTGCTTTACGATTTTTTTGGTGGAAGATACTTCTGCTAATCATTATATTTGCTGTGTTAAATACCAAACTAGTGGAGATTAGACTCAGGAAAGAGACATTAGTTCTGTTAGTTAATCCTCTTGACAGTTTGAGAGTCAAAGGTTGTATTGCTTGCATTCAAATTTCTGTCTGAATTTATTAAACTGATGGAACAAAAAAAAAAAAAAGGTGGTGTATGTTTTCACTGTCTATTTTGTTCTGCTTGTAAATCCTTGTTTATATGCAATCACAGCTTGATTCATGCTTTATTCCTCTGACCAAGGCAATTCGACCAAGGAGTTCTGGACTTCTGAACACCTTTAAGAAAAATATATATATTTTGTTCTAATAAATTAATTAAAATATTTGTATTTTTAAACTTTTCAAAGTCAAAGAAAATTCCTAGAGACCCTCTTTCTCATGTTCTAACTGCTGCTATAACTGTCTCTTCCTCTTGTGCAGCAGTGCTGGGGAAGAAGGAGTTATTCCCCTGTGTATCCATACTTTACATTCGCAGTGTGAATTATACAAATGTGCAGAAGAAAAAGATGAAATCTTTTAACTGATTGAAGAGATTTTCTACAGTTCAGAAAACATCATTTGCTTAGATAAAGCTGATATTTCTTATTTCAGGTGAGCCAGTACTCGTGTCAGCAGTCTGTCCCTGCTGTCAGTGAACACGCATGAGCTCTCATCTCCTGACTGCACAGAGCTACAGGTAACCTTCACATAATGTCTGCACTGCCTTGTTCTGACTGCACAAGGATCTTGGAAAACCCCAAAAAATTAAAATCAATGCTCCATTTCTTCAATACCTCATTGTTTCTTTTGTTAAACTTCTTGTTTGGATTTTTTTTAAGTCCTCATTAAAGCCTCATGCTTTAACAGCACACTTTAAGGTAGTTTTAGTCTACTATAGGATCACCCAGCCTCTTGAACACATCTGAAGAAAAATTTTATAAATGCAATTAGCAACAAAAATTAACAACAAAATTAACAACAGTCAAATTTTACTTTAAACCACAGAAAAATGGAAGTGATACTGCAATGAGTAAGGAAATAATGCTCTCCTCCTTTCTTTACAGTTTCATTAGACCATTGAACTGGATAAAATTCAGATAGAGGCCTTATTGTAACCACACTGAAACAGTAGAAATCTCCTGAGACTGTGAAACTCAAACATTTTGGGAACCAACTTCAAGCACTCCTTTAGTGCTTTTGAAAGAAAATGAATGAAAGAAACTTCTTAATTTTTTCCCTGTGGAAACATTTTAATATAATTGCTTCCAAAAAACCAAACCAAACAAACAAACAAAACAACCTAAAAACCCAGAACAGATATTCTTAAAACTCATATGAATGCATATTTTCTTAACATTTAAACTTCACTCATAGCACTCACACATAACCACACCAGCATAAGCGGCTTTCATGATATCAAACAACTTGTAAACAACTTTGTAAATTCATGCCAAAATTAAACCTAGGCTGACAAGACTGATAGAAACCACCTACCATGCATACTGCTAAGATGCTTAAGCTATGGTTTCAAATCTTTGTGCTTATGTGAGGATTGGCTAATGTACTCTCATCCTGCAAAACAGCATGCAAGAATGACACTTAGTTTCACCTAGCTTTCCTAAAGTAATTACATTACATAATTTTCAGAGGCTAATCCGCTCAAAAAAATTACCTGACTAATTCAAATCTGAGATTTTAAAATGGTACCTATGTCAATGAGGAAATATTTTTTCTAAAGATGACTATTATGTTCTCTTCAGTTTGCCTTCTGGGCTTTTGTATTGGAAGAGTCCAATGAGAAAAAAAGTTTGCCACAAAGTAGTGGAATCAGCACAAAATAACTTCATTACGTGAATAGAAAGGGCAGGCTGGGAAAAATATTTGAGTGTAAATTAATGTTGATCTTAGCTGGAATAATTTGCACTCTTTAGCACTTGCAGCTGCACCAGGGACTTGACTAGCTATATGAGATTTTACACATCTGTCAGCTTAATCAGAGACCAAAACACCAAATCTACTGTTCGGGAATGTTATTTGAATTTATGAAACCTTTTAGATTATAAACTAATAATGGAATACTTGGCATCTATAGTAGTAGGTAGGATTTTGTTCAGTGTTGTCAAATTTATAATATTTAAATAAAATGTAAAAAAAAAAAAAAGTTGCTCACATCAGTTCCATGAAATATTAAAAGCTAAAGTGAGGCCTCTCTACACAAGAATAAAAGGAATAATTAATACATTAACTGCTTTTGCCATTAGTATAAACTATTTATTAATTTATTTGACATTACCGCTCTATTGTTTCAGATAATTTAATTAATAAAATGAACCTATTCAAATCTGAAATGACAATTCTGGCACTAAAAGGCCTTCAGGATGAATCACATTATTACCTAGTTTTGGATCTAATATGAACCATCAAGCAGTGTATTGTATCTGAGCTTAGGGGACAATTTGCATTGTGGAAAAGCTGCGTGGCACATACCAGCAATTTTGTAACCGCTCAAAAATAAAAATTCATTAAGGGTGTTTCTATGTGTCAGCAATATAACATAGGATAGTGTTTTGAAATCTGCTAATGGTTGCTGAGTTCTCAATCTGTTACATTTCTTGCAGTCAGTTTTGCATCTCTTGATTTCTATCAAGTCTTAGGCTTTTTAAAGCAACTTTATTGTTTCATTACTGGCTGTAAGAGAATTTTTAAGGTGCTGTCTCACGTCCTTCATGACATAGCAATCTGCACGTTAGAGCCTGCCTCTGCAGCCCAGCACTGAGGTTTCTGCTGCAATCAAAGCTGACATACGTCGGGTAGATCTGGGATTCCAGGAACAGACCCTGCCTACATACTTTGATGGAGGTATGGCAATGGCTTCCAGCTACCTTACCACTGTTCTTCAAAACACTACCTCCTGAACTGGCTGGTCCTAAATCTGGTATTTCTGACTCTGCAGAACCTAGCTATAATGGGCAGGTACAATTGCTACCTGAAGAGCATACCAGCATTTGGTATTATATTTCCTGGGAAAGGGAATGTTACTTCTGTCGCAGGAAGGAATACCTTTGAAAATCTAATTTGGGAAAATACATAGAAAAAGCATGTTCTGTTATTTTGATAGAAATTACTTTTAGTATATCATATTGGAGATGGGTCTTATACCACTAAAAGTTAGCTTGCTGCCTACCACAAACCTTTTTGAACTAGCATGTATTCCACTGACAAGTAAGATGCCATCCAGAGGGATATTGACAGGCTTGAGGAGTGGGCTACTATGAATTTCATGAAATGCAATAAAGTGCAAGGTCTTGCAGCTGGACTGGGACAATCACCCATATCAGTACAGGCTGGGTGGTGAACTGAGAGAGAGTAGCCCTGTTAAGAAAGACCTGGGGATTCCAGTGGATAAAAACCCCTGGATGTAACCTGCACCCCAGAAAGCCAACAGTACACAGGGTTACACCAAAAGAAGCCTGAAGAGCAGGTTGAGGGAGCTGATTTTCCCTTTTCCCCTTCTCTGCCCTGGTGAGACCCCACATAGAGAACTGCTTCCAGCTCAGGGGGCCTCAGCACAGGAAACAGAGGCAGGCTGTGAAGTCAGGCTGAGAGAGCTTGGGTTGTTTAGCATAAAGAAGAGAAGGCCCTGGGATGACCTAATCATGGCTTTTCAACATAGAAAGTGGATTTAGAAGAAAGATGGGGACAGACTTTTTACCAAGGTCTGTATTGATGGGCCAAGGAATAAGGGGTAATGGTTTCAAACTGGAAGAGGACAGATTTAGATTGGGTACATGGAAGAAAGTCTTTACTGTGAGAGTGGTGAGGTACTTGAACAAGCTGCCCAGAGATGTGGATGTGGATCCCTGGAAGCTGGACAGGGCTTTGAGCAACCTGGTCTAGTGAAAGATGTCCCTGACCATGGGAGTGGGGTTGGACTAGATTATTGTTAAAGGCTCCTTCCAAACCAAACCATTCTGTGAGTCCATGAAGTGCTCTATACTACACTGGGCAGTTTGCATGTCCATGTATTTCTTCACAAAGCATGCCTGTCCAGTCTTCAGCTGATTTTACTACAGCAAAATCTAGGCATCCCAAACAGAAGCTCTGGTACCAGCTGACTACATGGAGTTCTTACTAGCTACCAGCTCACAAGTACAGACACCTGAAACATTGCCAGGATTAGTGATGAGTGATGCCCATCTGCTCTAAATGTTGGGGTGTTTTATAACCTGTGGTTTTGAAAATCAGACCTTGCCTGGAATGCATGAATAACTCAAACTGGAACAAGTCCAACTTAAAAAAGTCATAAAAAAACCTCCAACCAACTAATCAATCAACTTCCCCCCCCCAAAAAAAAAAAAAAAAAAAAAAGAAACCACCCACCAAACTAACAATAGAACAGAAATTGAATATAACAGAAAACTGGAAAGTTTTCTTGGCAATTTGCAATTTTTTTGTACTTTTTTTCTTTTAAGCTGCTTGAATACACATATTTCCTAATTGCGTCAGTAGAGAGAGAAGTTGTGCCAGTATGTTCCTGAGGACTGATACGTTAAAAAGACCAAGCTGAAGCTTTGTTAGAAAGCCAGCTACAACTGTACACAGTAACCACTGCTATAATCACCAGAATCAAGTGCTGCTTTTCTCTCTTGAGTACTTTAAGACAGAATTATGATCCTTCTATCTGTAGATACCATCCTGACCATCACCATGATGAGGAGACTAAGGCACAGTGATCAGGAATTACAAAGTATTGGCAACCACAAACACAGAGCTTGTGTTGTGTCATCTACATAAATATGTATGTAAAATATGCACCAGACAAGTGATTAGTACGTAACACCAGCAAAGGCTCACCCTGTCAATGTTCATGGCTTGGAGTACAGCTTTAGACACAAAATGACCTTGATCTGGTTTTATTTTGTCGAGAAGTTGAGAAAGCTTTTCTCTCTGGAAATGGTGTTTCACAATCCTCCTTCTGCACTTCCTTGGTCTGACTGCAGCTCCCCCAGCTTCTATCACTGACTGTGGATCTCCATACAACATAATTAAGTTTAAATCTAGGCAACATCATACCTGTCATGGCTGTCCAAAGCTGGCTCCATGACATTTCTACAAGGTATGGAAGAATAAATGATGGACTTCTACATTCCTAGTAGTGGCCAACCTGCTCTCCCAGCTTGCTCTGGAGCTTGCTCAAAGTCTGCACTTAAGAGCTGGCTTGCATCCAAGCACTTAATTTGTTAGATTATTTGACTCTAGGACCAGATGTGCTACAATACTTTCAGAAAGAAGAGCATTTTACCCTACAGTGGTCATGGTTCTTTAAGATGTACAATAACCTGCATACGGTAAGCCTGCTGAACACAGTAATGAATTCAATAATGTGTATTATCATAATGCCCAGGATCCCAAACCATGCTTTGGAGTGCTACTGTGCCAAAAGTTACGAGTCTGAGGCATATTAAAGTACCCAGGTCTGAGGAGAAATAGTTTCCCTTTCTCCTTCAGATTAAAGAAACAGAACATATGTCTGTATTGCTTCAAAGGCATTCCTACAGGGCACTGCGTGGTACACTGGGGACATAGTTGTGTGCACGGTCACTGAAGGACCTGTGAGGAAAGTCACTTAGTCTCCTGTGGTGTTACTGATACCTACAAAGGAGAAATTTTCAGGCTGATGAAAAGAGGATATATGTCCCTGTCATGAAAAAAGGTCTCCTTGAGGGCCAGAAGTGATTTATAGAGTACATTTGCTTTCAGCAGCAGGGAGGCAGCCAGGTTTCACCTGTAAGAATTGAAGGCAAAGGCCAAAAAAGGAACTAATGTTCAAGGAGTTCTGCTCCATGATGAGGCCTTATGAATCCCAGTAGTGCCTGGTATTAGTACAGAGTGTATCACCATCTGCTTTAGTGACATGGGAGTCTGCCTTGCAATATGGGCTTTAGGGGTCCTTATGTTCCCTCAGGGAACAGAAGGGCTCAGCACACTGCTGGGTGTCAGACATCTCCATCACATTTCAAGTAAAAAAGCTGTCCTCCACAGAGTCTTGAGCTTGAAAAGGAATAGGAGAGAAAGGTAGAGTTGATAAATACTAACAGTCTAGTGACTGGGGGCCACAAACAAGAGCAGGAACTTCCACATAGTAAATTATACAGGAAACAATCCACAAAAAAAAATCCAATAGTTAATTTCTCCCTATGAACTTCTAGATCTGAGTAAATTCAAGCTAGCAGCTACAGAGTTGTAAGAGTCCTGGAAGGATTTATTGCCCTGTAGGTGGAGGGAGGAGGTTTACAGAGCAAACACAGAGCATGAGAGTGCAAGGACATAAATGCTGTTTATTCTCTGCTTCAAACTGTGAGAATGTGCATCTGTGGAAGACTGCATCTCAATGCTTCATTAAAAGCTGGAAATGTTCCCATATGTGTAAAATGCAGGACTTATAAAATGTTTCTGTATTAATCTAACTTTGTTTAATAGAGTGAAGAGACAGAGAGAGAGATGGGCTGCTCTTGTGCTGCTCCTAGGTGCCTGAGGACTGGCTGCCCTTGTTGGTGGCAGGTGGGCAGCACAGAGGAGTGAAGGTGCAGCCAGGCTGGGATGGGAGCACCTCGGCCACTGCCTGCCCTGGGCTGATGGTCCAGCCAGCTGTGGTTAATGACAGAGTTGCATCTTCCAGAAATCATGTGCAATCCCGTCACAGGCAGCTTTCCAGAGGGGTCCATGCACAGCAATATGCTAATATGGTTTCTTAAAGGTTCATGAATGTGAAGCAATACCCCATTCTTGATATCACAACATGGTTATGCAGCCTTTTTTGACATACAGAAGAGATTGTGCTCTGAATTTTCATCACAAACATATTAGATGTGGAACACCAAGTGGATTTTAAGTAACAATCTCAGAAGAAATTAATCAAGGTCATCATTCTTAATTTTTAGAACATAATTCTATTCTATTTTTTTCCCAAAGAACCGAAGTTACTGTTTGACAATAGCACCTTATGGCATTCCCTGATCTTTTATCACTAAGAGAAATATATCAACTAATGTAGCCTGAGAACTCATATCACACTGCCATTCATTATAAATGACTCCCATACACCTACCATCACTTGGCATAGACCCCACAAACAGAAATGAATTGTGAACCTATGGGTGTGCATTATATATCCTTCACAAATGGCAGAAAAATTAATGGTAATTATGACCATGCATCTATACATTTGTCAAAGGTGGGAAAAACTGATTTTTTTACCATATCATTAGAATTTTATTTTGAACCTTCCTACAGAAACCTACACCAAAAAACTTGAAATGAACAGAAATGAAAGTCCTAACAGAAAAAAAAACAAAACCATGAAATAAAAAATAAAACTACAAATGAATTTGTTTTTAATTACTTCAGTAGAATTCAACACAAATGAAAGAACAAGTATTCTGAGTGTTAGGTAAGATTAGACAAAAAAAGAATAAGTGACATATTCAGCTTCAGTACATCTCTCTAAAGGAACAGATCTAATGAGATGGTGTCATTTTAGAACAGTTTGCAAAGCACAGAACTAACTTTTTCAAAAAAATGTTCCTAATAATTCACTATCGCCAATATTCCTTTAACATGCCTAATTATAATATGCACTTGATATACCAAAAGAATGAATAAATACTACTTTTGAAAGTATCAGTATAAACACATAAAATCTTTAAAGATGTAGATAGAATCACAAAATGGTTTTGGTTGGAAAGGACCTTAAAGATCATCCAGTTCCAAGCCCCCTGCCATGGGCAGAGACACCTTCCACTAGACCAGGTTGCTCAAAGCTGCATCCAACCTGGCCTTGCACCCTTCCAGGGATGGGGCATCCACAACTTTCCTGGGCAATCTGTTCCAGTGTCTCACCAACTTCATACTAAAGAATTTCTACCTAATACTAATACAAATCTACCCTCTTCCAGTTTAAAGCCGTCAACCCTTGGCCTGTCACTACATCACACTTTGTAAAGTCCCTCTCCTGCTCTCCCCTCTATGTACTGGAAGGCCACAATAAGGTTTTCCTGGAGCCTTTTCTTCTCCAGGCTGAACAACTCCAACTCTCTCACCCTTTCCTCATATGAGAGGTGCTCCAATCCTCTCATTACCTTTGTGGTCTCCTCTACGCCCTTCCTTAGTTGGGGTCCCACAGCTGGACACAGTACTCCAGGTGGGATCTCAGGAGGGCAGAGGAAAGGAGGACAATCACCTCCTCAACCAGCTGCTCATGCTTTTGATGTAGCCCAAGACACAACTGGCTTTCTGGGCAGCAAACATACATTGCCAGGTCATGTCTAGCTTCGTGTCAATGAAAACCTTCAAGTCCTTCCACCCAGGACTGCTCTCAATCCAGTCTCCTCTGGATTAAACCAATCCAGATGCAGCTGAACCCCCTGAGGTTTGCATGGGCCCACCTTTCAAGCCTTTCAAGGTCCATCTGGATGGCATCTCTTCCCTCCAAAGTGTAGACCACTTCCACTTTCTTGGGATGCACCATTCCTGAGCTTGGAGGAGCTGATCCTTGAATATTAAACACTTTCCTTGGGCCCCTCTTCCCTCTAGGGATTTATCCCATGGTCCTCCTAGGTAGATTGCTGAAGAGGCCAAAGTCTTTCTTCCAAAGTGCAGGGTTGTGAGCTTCCTGTGCACCCTCCTTGCTGGTCCAAGTATCTTAAAATCCACCATTTCACAGTCACTGCAGTCAATCCTCGAGCTTCACATTCCCCACCAGTCCCTCCCTGTAGGTGAGAACAAGGTCCAGCATACCACCTCTCCTTGTTGTCTCCTCCATCACTTGCAGAAGGAAGTCATCATCAATGCATTACAGAACCTCCTGGATTGCTTATGGCCTACTGTGTTGTACCTCCAAGAGATATTTGGGTGGCTGAAGCTCACCATGAGGACCAGGAAATGTTAATTGTTAACGTGAGGCAGTTTCTACCTGTCCATAGAGAGCCTCACCCACTCAATCTTCCTGGTTAGGTGGTCTGTAGCAGACCCCCACTTAATGTCACCTGTTCCCTGCTCTCCCTTTAATCCTGACTCATAAGCTCCCAGTCAGCTCCTCATTTATCTCCAGGCAGTGCTCCATGCAGTCCAGCACTGACATCCACTGACACAGAGGGTTACAGGCCCTCCTTGTCTCCCCTGCCTGTCCTTCTGAAACATCTTGCATATTTTTGTTCCAACACTCCAGTCCCAAGAGTCATCCCACCAGTCTCTGTGATGCCAATAACATCACAGACCTGCAGGCATGCACATGCCTCAAACTCCTCTTGTTTACTTCCCATGTTGTTATGTATGCTTGCATACATAACAGAGCATTTAAGATAGGCTCTTGATGAAGACAACTTCCTGGCTGAAGTGGCAGGAATTCCTTTGTGCTGTTCTTCAGGTGCTCTTCTGCTGACCTGTGATCCCACTCCAGACTCTGGGCACCTATGGCGGCCACAGGCATCAGTCTGGTAGGGGTGGGATGGATTGAGGTTCCTCTCCTCCATCAACTTTAGTTTAAAGCCCTCTTCCTCAAGCCTATGACTGAAGATGCTCTTCTCCTCTGACAGATGGAGCCCCACCAGTCCAGGTTTCTAAAGCAAGTCCCATGCTCTAAAATAACTGAACATCTCTCTGTAGTGCCAGTTCTGCAAACATTTGTCAATTTGCCAGATTCAACTGCCCTTTCAAACTCCTTTGTTATGGGTGGGAAGATTGATGCAAAAACTACCAACACTCCAGAATCCCTTACTGCTGTTCCCAGGGCTCTGTAATCTTGACTGTTTTTGTTTCCTCAGACCATATTGCTGGTGCCCGTGTGAAATAGCAGCAGACAGAAGTCAGAGGCTTGGTAGTCTGTTGGTGACACCCTGTCTGGGGGTCACACCCCTAGAGACACACCCCTAATACAAGGCTCTGGCAAACAGCACACCAGTCTAGAGAGCACCTGATGTTGGCAAGTAAGACTCTCAGAAGTGAGTCACCCCTTGGCCTTCTCTTAGTTACTCTCACTGTTATATAGGGGTGGTTATGGGGTCAGGCTCCTTACTCAGCTCCAGCATCTCTCCTGTGTGATGTGTCTCTCTTTTTCAGAGAGAAAGAAGTGAAGCAGTTCTGCAAGGGCACCTCAGGTTTTGGGGAGGCCTCTTCCTCCTGCAGGTCCTTGCCATAGCAAGCTTACATTCTCTATGTTATTGCTCCCCTTCCCTTCTGTGTGTGCCAGTGGGTAAGGTTTTGGCTATTTGGCCATGGGCTGTGGGTCCACTGCAGACTGCACTTGGAAGCAGTTATCCAATTTCACTGAACCAGCTATACAACTCCTTCTCAGCCACCCTGATGCTACTGCTGTCTTCCCACTGCTTTCTGCAGCTCAGCCACCTGCAACAGAAGCTCCTCCACCTGGCACACCTTTGGCAGGAAGGTCTGCTGTCCTGTCCCTGCCCCAGGAGAAACCTCTATTCACTTTCTGCAGTCTGAGTTCTGCAGTGCACTCTCTCCCTTCAGCAGCCCTGTCTGTGTGGATGCATTGGCCACTGTCAGGACAGATGGTGCAGATCCACCATCAGAGCTGCAGCCTTTGCTCTCAGATGAGTGCCCACGATTTGGCTTGGGAGTCAGGTGGGATGAGTTCCCCTGACCTGTGCAGATGGCTACAGAAGGGTGCTGGGTTGCTGGTAGACTTCAGGTGTCTGCACTTGGCCAGTGGATGTCCTTCCTCTGAGCCATCATCCTCCCTGCACACCCTGCTGAGTTGCTGGTAGACTTCAGGTGTCTGCACTTGGCCAGTGGATGTCCTTCCTCTGAGCCATCATCCTCCCTGCACACTCTGCTGAGCCAACTGCTGCACCATGACCTGTTTGCCTGCCCTGGCCACGCTGCTCTGGCCACAGTGCTCACCAGGGCTGCCTGCTTTGGGAAGAGGGATTGGCCACTCTTACTCCTGGCCTCACACATGCCAGGATAGTAAGCCACTCTCCTAAGAGCTGATGGCTCCTGGTGGGTCTCTGTGCTCCCCTGGGGATTTTCCCTGGCTGAGGAACCCCCTCTGTAAGCCACGTTCCCCTGCTGTGCTGCAGAACACACCTGCACCAGAGCTTACCACCTCAGTGGATGTCACGTTTCAGCCCTATCATCAAGCTGCTCATTTCCCTAAAACACTGGAGCATACCTCCTAAAATACATAATACGTATAATTGCTCCATATACACATTTAAAATATTATACCTTATTATCACTATCAAAACATAATCAGCATGTAAAATCAAACATTATTTTCAGATGAGGTAACTGTGGTTCTCTTGAGAGCACTACATCAATGTAGTTATTCCCTCTTGCACACAATTAAAATTCAGCTATAAAAAAGGTAGTATAATTAAATAAAAAACTTCAATACTGAAAACCTAAAGCTCTTGTTCGGAAGCCCAAATGCCAATTTTGGAATCTAAATTTTTAGAATACTGCACTATCTTCTACTGTTTAGCATGACTATAATTTCATTATGAAATTACTGCTAATGCAAGAAAACACTGTTTATTACAGTACTTAGATCAAATTATATGAAAGTAAACAATGTTTTTCTTTTCAGTATATTAAAAATCTTGTCATAACCTTTTAACTTGTTGTTTAAGGAATGTTCCTAAAGACTGGGAACTATTTGCTATTGCATCCCATTGACATTAATTACTCCAAATAAATCTGTGCAAAGTGAAGGAAATAAGCAATTTATTTCATTTTTTTCAAAGCAAAAAAATAAGAACTAGTACAAGGGTGCAAATCTAACTGTAGTTCACGCATCCAGAAACAGAATACTGACTTCAGAGCTACATAGCGAGATCTGTCTGAATTTTTTCAATGAGTTTGAAATTTTCTTTTACAAATATTACTATTATTATCATTATTATTACTTTTGCCCAAAGAAAAAAATGCATAAAAATAGATGATTCATTTACCTAGCTGTACCCCCTTGTACTAAATTCAACTGATACACGTTGGCATTGATTCACTTTATACAGACTAAAAATTGACTGCAAACGTTTAGAATTTAACCTAATAACATTATTAAATCTCTAGGTTGAGCTTTGAAAAGCCAGTTAGGTCACACATAAATCCAAGTATGCTTCAGAGATCACTGCTGCAACTCTGCCCTTTGCATTTAAAATGTTCCATCAGTCTTCAGCATTTTATAAGAAGAAAAAGTATTTTCACTTGGAACACAGGAGAGATATTCTGATTATAGAGTTTTCTGGAATGTGTTGGATGAAAGAAGATTTTTATTTAAAAACATTAACTTGTGGTATCTGGAAAAATGTGCATCATAGGCCAAAGTTATGACAGATGATTGCCTGCCTTTAAAAGTGGCCTCTCTACGTGCCAAGAAGGGCTCCCTATGAGCCTGGGTGAGACAGAGGGCATCAGCTTTCAGGTTCCCACTCTGAATTAAGCCTAGACTCAAAGACACATCTACTCTGTGGGTTAGATATCTTCCAAATCCTGCTTTGCTGCTCTTCATACTACTGCTGGGTAAGGATACACAAGCTCTGCAGCTCCCTGGCAATGCTGCCTTACAAATATTTTCAGTCCGAACAGCCCAGATACTTGTGCTCATGAACTGGAAAGCTTAGACCTGAGCTAGATCTTTCAGACTCAGTCCTTCATCAGTTAGAATAGATGCTTTAAGCCTGAGGCATATCCAAACCAAACTGTCCAGTTTTCATGAAAGCCTGTCAAGTTGTGAGCAGCCTGAACTTCCAAACCACCAAGCAAGGACTTTTGAGTTTCTGAGATGGATGTGAGGAATCTGCCCCAAGATCACAGTCACTGGGAAACTGGCAAGCCCTGCTAGTTAAATGGTGATGCTCACAAGAATGACAAACTGGAGTTCCAGGAGGACATGCTCCTCCTTCAAGAACACCACATGTCTGCAACATATTAAAAAAAAAGTGTCATTGCCTCAGTCTGTGATGAGGTCTAGCCCTTACCTCCTGCTTCCCACAAAGTACAGGCTCTCTTAGACCCTTTCACTGTGTACTCTGAAGGGTTGTCTATGCACACTGAATATGCTCTTCACTCCTTGGACAAGGCATGATCCTTCAAACTGGAGCTCATGTTGCCCAGACATAAGGATTAGAGCTCGTGTACAAGGACATGCACACAACTGCTCACTCTTGGGTCCCTCTATGTATGAGGAAGACAGACCAGGCTACAGACACAAACTATTTCACTTCACTTTGGACATACAACACTTTGGACATACAATAAAAACAGGTTTGTTATGGTGGTAATGCAAAGAATCAGGCTTATCAGTGAGCTCCTCTGCCTTCATGAACCACCTGGAGCAGTTGTTTTCTCATACACAGCTTCAAAGTTCTGGAGTGAATGAACTACTGTGCTGTTTTGTTAAGGCTGCAACATGTCTATTAGGCAGAAGATAATCCCTAAGATGTGATTGATTAACTTCCATTAAAGTCAGTGAGGCTGACAATCGTGTATGAAGTAGCTACATATCTGTCTCTGCGTAGCAAATGAAAACACACTGAACTTTATTAAATATACTGCTAAAATACAGAAAGAGTAGTACTTTTTCATTCTGCTCTGGTTAAAATGAAATATAACCAGAAATCAGAAACAGAGTTGGAAAATAACTAGCATGGTTAAATTTTTAGACAAATATGAAAAATAAGTCTCATGCAACTCATTGATGGTGCTTCTTATACCCAAAACAATCACTTTTTTAAATACAGCTACCTTAAGAAAGAAAATGCTACTTTAAAATCTAAAGAAACCAGCTATTTTACTGTAAGTGTAAAAAATAAACACTCTAAGGAATGGAAGAAAAAAAAAGCATGTTCAATAATTTCATTACATTCTAAGATGCCAAATCATCTGTGAGTGGTTTCTTTTTTAGATGAAAAGAAATCAAAATATAGGACAGATGTTGGACAAACCACATTTGAGGTCTATCACACACTGGCATTTTTCAAATTATTTTGGCTCATCTATTGAATAAGGTGTATTTTGCTTGATTTTGAAAAGGGAAACATCAGGAAATATTTAAAGGCCAATTGCTGCCAATTAACTTTGATCAGCAAAAGTTGCATTTGAATCTTTTAGATTCTTTTGCTGTCTGGAATAACACACTATTCTAAAATCTAGCAAAACAACAACTTGATGATTAATGTGTGTTGGCAGCCCCACCACAGGCTTGCTTAACAGCTGGATTTTAAATAAACAGCTGTCTTCACTATGATGGGAAAGAAATCTGACTGTTTTCATGTTTTTGCGTTATTAAAATGCGATCAGAAATTGCTTTTTTCCCTTTTAAGTTGAAGCAGCCAGGCATTACAGTGACAGTCTCTTTCAGCAGTTTGGAGAGCTTTGGAACAATCTCTCAGGCATTGCCAAACCATAGGCTGTGCAGGCTAAAAATGCCCTTGGCAAGGCACCCGCAGCTCCATGCTGCAGGCAGGGGCACCCTGGCACAGAACACCCCGTGCCTGCTGCAGGCAGAGCAGCCCCAAGAATGGCCCACAGACAGCCCATACAGCATTAATGATGTCCCTCAAGGCTGAGGTAACACTTGCCCACCATGGGATGTAAGCAAGAAATCTGTACCCAGCCATCAACTGTTTATAGAAGCTGGAGTTTAATATTTAATGGCCTGTGCAGACTATTGAATTCTGTATGTTTGTAGGTTCTTTCTGTGCATCCCCCTCTGAAACTTATCTACTGTCATCATGAGTGCTAAAACCTGAGGACAAAACTCTACCATTTAAACTGTAGTAACCTTTGAAGGCCAGTACAGACATTTAGTGTAGGTATTATTATTATGTATCCTAATCACTAAATGATATAGCTATTTTCTAAGCATTTCCGTATTGAAACTCTGTAAATAATTGTCAAACCATCTGACAACACATAAAACCAGACAAATATTAGATCATCTCCGTGTGTTTTAAAAGAATGAACACTTACTTCTAGATCGTTAAAGAATAGATGCGTGTCCGCCAAATTGAAAATCATCTCTTCCATTCGGAGTCCAAGCGACACAGAAGTGGGAGGATCCTTAAAGAAGAAATTAAGCAAGTACACCATCAATATCGTGCCTAACATACATACCCAAATACAGACTGGAGGAAGAGCTTCCCCTAACATACTATTTGCACTAAATGCAACATCTGCTTTGTCAGTTTCAGTTCAGTAACTGCCTCACCCTGTACTACAACACTTCCCAGTAACAATCAAGAATAAGACTTTAACTCAACCGACTCCCTGATTTTGCAGTGGGACTTCTGTGGTCACCCTCATGCATCCCTGGCACTGGCTCTTTGCTCTCTGTGCAGAAAGGGCAAATCCATTTCGACTAAAGCTCCTCCAGGTTCTACAACTGTTCACAAGTTTTATGATCAACCAGGGGTATGATAATACTATTGTTACTCAAAATAAAATCTCACTGGTCACAAATGACAGGATTCAGTCCTGGGAATACCTAGTGACTTTAAAGCAAAGAACTATTGATGTTTTATTTGCAAACAACAATTATACTTAAAACCACTCCTTGATTGTCCACAAAACCAAGCTTTAATTATGTTTCCAGTTTGGCCCACCCATGCAGAGTGAACAAAACTATTGTTTGTTATTAATACATAACACACTTTAACTTCTCTACAGAAATTACCATAACAACTTATTCCTTACTGAGCTAATAAACTTAAAAAGTATGTTCAGCATTGTGGTTACCAAATGCATTACAGATGTTTGTCTTGTTTTCATTTTTTTTCGTATTTTATGTATTTTCAATCTGAAAAATTGAAAAGAGAGCCTAATACACACATTTAATATAGAGTCTCTCATTTATAATCCAAGTCTATCCAAGTGCACAGGAGCATGAGTTTGAAAAAATGTTATATTATCCCATAACAGCCTCTATTAATAATAGTTTGTTAGGAATTATATTTTAAATAGAACTGAAGAAGCGACAACCCACATTTTACTTAAAATGAGCTAATATTCTAAACTTGATGACAAGTCACAGTTAAAAAGCAAGAGATGCAGTCCTTAGTTTTTTTTTCCACCTGTCAATCAAATTAATAGGTGCTTCAACATGATCTCTGAACTTTCCAACATTTTTCTGTAACTACTGGTTAAAAATGCAAAATTTGCTGGAAAGAGCTAGGAAAGAATGGTGATTTAGCAGCCTGTTCGCCTGCTGGAAATGCCAAAACCCAAGAACTGCTATCCAGAGAAAGAATTTTTGAAATTTCAAAGCAAAGCTACATTGAACAGACAAAACATCTATTCTTGAACTCACATCCATTAAGAGTAAGTTTTTTAGAATTTTTTAAAAAAATAGCCCTTATAAATGGGGAAAAAAATTGCATCATGCTATTTTGATGAACTTTGCCCTTAAAAATAAGTCTTCTATTTAAACTGACACAGCCCAAAAAAAAAATTGGCTTCTTAATTCAAATGGAAAGACTTTAAAATATGAACAAAAGTATTTTGTCTCTCTGTTTTACCATTGCTCTATTTGTAGACCCAGGTCTTCCTCTGCTTTACTTTTGTAGGCATGTGAGGTGGAAAGCAGGTGGTATTTTTCTCTCTAGCTAGGCCTGAGGCTTCTTCTCCCTTTGACACTTCTGCATATCTTTGTGCCCAGTTAGCACCTCACCATCCTACACAGTTCATCGGGCTACTTTTTTTTTTTTTAACAGACAAGGATTACTGTTGTGCCTGAGCAGTAACAGAAGCCACAATGCAGAAGCCTCTGCTCTAGCTATTAAAGGAACTAAATGGGCTAAAGATCTATGAGGCAAATGAAGATGACTAGCCACATCTGGTTTATTAACTTCTAATGCAACAAGGTAGAAATAATTCCCTTCTTATTTCCATCCCTAAATAGGAACATCATTTTGAAAAGCAGAAAAAATGGGCAACAGAGAACTTTATCGGTTATGAATCCATTTGACTAATTTTAAATGAATGGCAGGAAATAAATATTTTACATTTCAGTGTACATGACTTCCTTTCCTTATTATTGAACATTTTAATCACATTTCTGAGTCTGTAAAAAGAGGTTTTTGTAAAGCTTTCTAGCCATTTACCTCCAAGGTATTTTTACATGGCAGAAATAAAACAGAATGGTTTTCTCCAAAGTAATACTAAAATAATGTCATTTATTAGGTTAATTAGGCAGAAAAAAAAATAAGAAATTCATTGACATCTACTGGAAGTGTCAGATTAAATAACACAAAAGCTTAAAGAAGAAACAAAATGGACTGCTTTACAAAGAAAGCTTAACTCCTAGACTAAATACAATCTTTTTGTATAGGAAGGTCCACTTAACACAAAAACTATGTTAAACTGAGGCTTAAACACGGTAGCTCCATATTTAACAGAACCAAAACAATATCTGCATTAGCGTTTTAAATATCTTGCAACTGCTCTAATGAAAAGCCCAATAACCTTGGTTTAAAGCATCCTAGTATATCAAACACTGTCATCAGACCTTACAGTGAGGTCTGTAAACTTTACAAAAAGACAAGGCTAGAACAAGGTTTTAAAAAAATAATCCCACACCCAACCTTCTTTTGCAATTTTAAGCCACTAATTGCTAACTAATTACTGAGAGGTGTCACACAATGAGTAGGAAAGCTAACAATCTCTTCTTGTTGCCTGGGATTTGCAGGTTCAGTCAGTGTCTTTTCAGGTATGGTCAAAATCAGGTACAAATCTCTGAGGGAGGTACAGTTTAACTAAAGAAAAGAAATACCAATGTCAAATTGCTTAAGTAGGCCTTTTGTTTTGAATACTGGCATTGGAGCCAAAACATTGCCTGTATGTCATTTCTAAATTCTACCTACTTGATTTCTTTGTTTTGTGGAGAAACAAGAAGCTGAAAAACAGGAAAGTTCACTTTGGGTACAAGGCTTATTTTCCACTTAAGCCTACAGGTCACAAATGAAGGGTTAAGTGAAACCAGGCTTTGTTTTTCTCTATCACTAAAGTATATTAAACCACAATAAAACAGCTTATAATTTAAAGGAAAATTCCTTTAAAACTTCCGCATATAACTGCTTTCACTGAGGATGGAAATGTATGTAAAAGACCACAGTGTTCTGTGCCAATTCTGAGATGTATTTTCACCTGCTCCGAGATCATAAAGGGCTCCAATTTTTTCTAAATTCCAAAACTTAATCAGCCCTAATGTCAATTAAACGGGTAACTTTATATGTGATCAATACATCTCTGTCTGTAGTTAAAAAATACAAAAGAGAATGGAAATGTTTTGTTTCTTTGTCTAATCTTCTAGAAGTGCATCGTCTCCGAGTTTCATACATTTCCATTAAATTCACTAAATTCAAATAATCCTTAAATAAAAATGCAGTGATTTATGGAGTAATTTTTGCCATGACTAGGCAAACTGAAAAATAAAGGTGTTATTTTGTTACAACAAAATTGAAGGAAAAAAGCAGGAGAAAAATAGAGCACAATAGCAGCAAAAGGAGAGCAGGTGATAAAAACATGAAAAAGTAAGAAGATAAGGAAAGGGTGGCACAAGGAAGAAGTTAGGAGGTATGAGGTTGAGAATTAGGCAAAGAAAATCAATCCCTTCAGCAGCAAGGCCGCAGATCATTCATAGTCATTCACCATGAAACTCACTCAGGCATTATGAAAAGAGCTGAATGCCAAGTTGGCAAATCCCCTATTATTTAATTAGGACATTTTTGTTTGTTTGAAGATCCAGCTTTTGTCTTTTAATGATTATGTGATCATCCTAGATTTAATTTTTTAAAAGGGTATTTTTAGCCCTCACCATAGAGATTTATAAGAGAACATGATGTTAGATTGGTCATAAACAAGAATACAGGTGGAAAGGACAATACTTCCCCTCAACTTTTTTTTTTCAGATTAACTGATGGTCCGGATTTCTGATATTAAAGGCCAGTAATCACAGGCAAACACTCTTTCAAAATCATCCACCTTCTGTTGCCACAAATAAACCCTAAAATTCTCATGTTTTGGCATGTTTGCTTTGAACATTTGACACTGTCTTTCTTTAACATCCTCGGAAACTGCTAACTGTTGTCTGAAGCTGTCAATAACACAAGAGAAACTCTGATTTGAATGAAACCTTAAGAAAACAAAACCAGAATGGCACAGATTCATGACATCATCTCATGAGAGCCAAGGATAGGTATGTTGCTACCTCTCACCAAAAAGATTTTGTATTCATCCCAAGATGAAGCAGTAATGCCATCTTTCCTCTCAACATCAACAGTTGGCTGTCACTTCACAATGCAGGAATATTGTGCCAGATTCCACACCAGCAGAGTCAGCTGGGCAAAAGCTACATCTTATGTCAACAGTGCCAACAGTGAAGGAGCAGTCAGCCCTCTCCTTGCAGCATACCTATTTATATCTCTTTGCAACTGAATACCAGCCACTCTCCTCAACTCCAACCATCCAGCAATAAAGTGTTTATGTTCAGGCCCCAATTAATGAATCCACTACAGGGAACTAGTGACAAATGGAAAAAATATGCTCACATTAGTACTTCTATGGCAATGACTAATTAAATTAGGCTTTTCCAGCACTACTCTGCTCCCCAAAAGCCAGTGGTGAGATTCTGTCATGACTGAGCTTTTCTGTGAGCTTTTTCATAGATTTTGGGACACCACACAAAAGCTGGTTTTAGGCCGAAAAATGGAAAATAACTCTTGGTAAATATTTAATACTCTTCTATAGCGCTTTTGTCCATACATATCCATACAATAATTGTTGAAACATGTAACTTCTAGTTTCTTTTTATTACCTGAATATAAACTAACAACACCTAGGAAACCAAGGCTGCTGAATTAACTACCTTTTCTGACATATAATAAAAAAAACTAATTATATTCCTCAAACAGGCACACTGTTATTACAGTAAGCATTTCTGCACACAAACTTTACCTGAACAAGCAAGAAAGGCTGCAAAGTAGTACTACTTTAGATTTGTATAGTGCAAAAGGCTATTGAGAGAAACTCAGAATCTGACCCAGGCACAGACTGAACTGGGGGTAGCTCTGCCCTTCACTCAGCTGGGTGTAGGGTAAAACCTTTTTGAAGCTTTACAAGACAGAAGCATTACATGAAGCCAGATAAAACTATGTAGTTGTTCTTTACACGTAGAAATTTTTGAGGTTAACGAAAAATCACATTCCGGTTATAACTCACATGAGGTGAACATAAAAGGCTATAACAGATTTTAGCACAAGCTGTTAGCTTTCAAATACAATCCTGAAAAAAAGAAGTCTGATCTCATAAGGACATTCCATTCATAAACTGTTCTTATTCACCTAAAGTCATGTTTCTCTTCTGAGAATTACCAAGGAAATCCGCTGTCTGTAGACATATTCATCAGTTCAGTTATGATTTATAGACTGTGCATAATAGAAAGATTTGACTCTTAAGCAGACTTGCAAAAACATCAGTCCTTTTTACCTTAGATTAAAAAAAATATCTAAGGTAAAAAATTTTAGACTAATCTGGCCATGTCCAAAAGCATTCTTCTTCTTTTCCTCTCAATACAGAGCACAGCCAATCCATCATAGCAATCATTCCTGGAAGTTCTTCACTCTCTGAGGGGTCATAGACCTTTGCAGATTTTGATGATATCAACAGGTTTCAGACAACCTGTATCTACAAACCAAACCTCAAGTGGTCAAAGCATTACTCCCAGCACTATTTAAATATGTACTGAATACAAGAACTGAGTAACTACAAAGAAAGGACATGTGAAACACCTGGATATTTTTTGTCTTGTAACACCTGTACCAGTTTACCTCTAAAAATCAACTAATGTTCTGGTACTCCTTGTGTATCAACCATAAACCAGCAAATATTACTGAACATTTCCATCAGTTTCTTGACACTTACCCTTCCGTATCTGTTAGCATAGGACCCTGTAAGCAAGGAATGGAAAATGATGATTGTCTCATCCAAATCCCAAATGAATACTCTCTGTAAAAAGAGAATCAAATCAATGTGTTCCTTTGTGAAGCTAATACTTGAAATGGAAAGTTAAAATTTGAATCAGTAAGCACACAAATGGGAAAACTGTACTGAAATGGTTGCATATTAAAACCACACCTTCCCTGCCATTTATTTTCAAAACTAACAAGTTTTTTTGGGGGGGCAGGGTAACACAATCTGTTAGCTTTTTACTACAATTGCTATTATATCAAATCCTTCTATTAGAATAGAATTATAGGATCACCAAATATACACAGAAAATGAGACTGCACAATGTCATTTTTGAAGCTTGATGCGAGATAGAAACTGAAATAAATAAACAGAAGCATCTGAAAATTAAATCTTCAGGGTTAGAATTCTGTATTTCTGCAAGCCTTACAAAACAAAAGTCTTACAAAAACTAATGTAAGTGCCCTTGAAAATTATCTCTAAAACTAAAACAAAGCAGATTGCTGCTAAGCACTTAATTTCCCTTAACTTATGTTAGTTTTAATGCATTTTAGTCATCTGAAGAACAAAAACTATGAACTTGGATGATATATGGATAAAACTTATGGCATCCGTAAATAATTCTTTTGCTTAGAGACAATGGAAAATACGTGTTTTAAATTTGTCCTCTGACCACACAAAAAATGATAACTTAATGAAAAATAAAGTGTTCAAATACAACTATTTTAAATCCTGGTGAGGTTGTATTTCCCATGATGACAAATGGGGTAAGCTTCTGGAAAGGAAAAGTAATGCACTGTGGCACAGTCATAGATGTGGTGTGTCATTGGAGATGTGTTCTCAACATAAACCATGGGCCACTGGGAGGAATGTGAACATAGCATGAGAGAACAAACCCACTATTGTGCTAGAAGTGTTTCTTATCCAAATGAAACCTTTCTTTGCCTTGGGAAAAGCTTGCTCCTTTTTTTATTTTTTTTTTCCCATTTGGTTTGTTTTGGTTTGTTTGTTTGTTTGCTTTGTTTAATCAAAAGGAGAAAGAAACACCAGTATTTTTCCAAGGAAGTAGGAGCTCTTCTTGAAGAAGGTTCTTTAGAAGAAAAATCCTATTTTCTATGAAAATACTAGGAAAAAGGGAGCCTCAATGCCACTTTATTTTTGATGCATAAATAACACTTCCTTGTGCAAAATAATGATAAAAATAAAGTTCTGTAACAGGCCAAAGACATTTAATATAAAGTACCTCCAGATCAGAGTCAGGTGGTGGTGAAGGATTATTGTTTCTTCGGCCACGTCCACGTGATTTCCCATCTGAAGTACGACGCAATCTGTCTGAATCTGAGTCTTTAATGGGGGTGGATGGACTGTGGATTGTACTGTATTCTGTTGGAGTAAAGACAAAACACTTTTACCCTTCAGTTCAAATGTTCAAAATGTTCAGCTTACTTGCTTACACCAAACCCAGTCCTAAGTAAAATAATTAATTGTAAAATGTAAGTGGTAATATTGATTCATAAATTAATTCAATCTAGCTCAAGTTATATGTAAAAACAGAGCGATAAACTATTTCAATAAACCCCTATAAAAGCCTTACTAGGAAAAAAACTTAATTGCTTCATTCCTTCAATTCTTACAGGATTAAACTCTAAACAAGCAATTTTAAGGGATACCAGTTTTCCATAAAAAAACATTAATTTAACTCCAGCTTTTCAAACTTAAATACCTTAAATGCTTTAAAATAACTGTCATGGTGATGGGTAAGAAAAATCCAACCAGGTGTGAAAAAAACCCAGACACAGAGAAATTGAAAAATTTTCCAGATTGCCTGGTTGGAGACACTTTTAGGTTGCTATACTTAAGCCAGAAGAATAGAATTACTCCTAAATATAGCATAAACCAGAGTATTTATTTTCCTATGGTAAATTAATAAGCATTAAATATGCATCAACTATGAAGATGATATTTCTAGTATTTTTCAAAGGCCTACTCAACACTGAACAGTTCCAATGAGTAACTTCAAGATAGGATAAAAATCTTCACAAACAGTATTATATGCCAATTATTATGCTTCGACAACATCTATTTATAAGAATATTTACTGTTATTGAATAGGTGAAAAAAGAATGACGATTCATGTAGTTAAGAACAAACAGAGTTTTTCTGAAGACATGCTCGTTTGAGGATATTTTCCTACTCTTAACATCCACAGACTCTATCATAGTGAATGCTAGTACATTAACAAAGCAGACACTGAGCATCAATTATCCTTCCCATTAATTTAATTAGCAGTACCATAGTCCTTAGAAATGCAACAACACATTTTTGAATTTCTTTTGAAAACTTCCTTTCATAGTCTAAATTTCACAAATACTTTTATTTTGATGGTCACCATGATTTCTTTTGTTTTTCCTAAAACCACTGCTTTAGTGAAGGCAGCTGCAATTTTTATGTTTCTCAATTGTACTGCTCAGTTAATATTAACTACTCTTTAGAGTTCAGTAGATACAAAACTTTTCATTTGAATCTGCCTAGACCGTGGCATTCTAGCTTGAACAGACAGGTATACTTCTCACATAAGGGATTCTCTCTCCTAGGAAAACATCCTGTTGAGGTCAAAGGTTAGATTAAGGAGGAGACTTGGACATCTGTGTAACACCACATATGCACAATTACTCAAAATAATAACAGTTGCTTGTACTGAATGAAAGGAAAAGGTCTTGAAATTCTCATGCTCAGCCTTCAAATCTACCTTATTGAGAACTAGCATATCTTACGTATTTCACATTATATATTTATCTAAATATTTCAGGCTACATCGAACAAAGCAGAACATGTAAAGATGTAAATCAAGGTTAAGCACAGAATCTTCTGAAGACATCTGACCTATACTAAAAGAGTGATTCTATATGTGTCAAACAACAAAAATTATCCAGCCACATCTATCTACACATCCCAATATATATATATCTTTTCCTTTGACAATGCAGGCTTCAGAATATTAATTTAAAGTACTTGAACTTTGAATGCTTATTGCTCTTTCACCTACTGTACTTAACCATAAATAAGAAATCATAGCAAATAGTACCAATTTTCCCAGCTAATTTTTGTTCTATACACTATTTTGCTTATTAAAATCTTTAATAAAAAGAAAAGAGAAAGAAAATGATGCACAAAAGCCTGAAATAAATTATAGCCCCATAAAATAAACAGACCACAACTTCTTCAACAGGTATACTGGCCAATGATGTTCTGAATATGTACTTTAAAATTTGGATGTAATGAAAAATTCCATTTCCTATTGAGTAATTTAAATTACAGCTGCTTTTGATCTCCGACACTGTTTTTAGGAGGGTGGCTTTAGTTCCCAGTTTTAGAAATTTTTCTCACAGACATGCTATGCCTAAAAATTTCAAGTATTAAACTTGCAGCAGTAAGAAAATAGGGAACAGGTAAGATGGAAAGAGTATAAACAAAACTTCATGACAAATAAACGAACAAGCCAACCTAAATGAGTGAGGACACAAAGCAGAGCATGGTGGGGGCAGGGAAGAAAGTCTGTCTGTAAGAGGCATCCAGCTGTCCATCTTTGCAAACACCTTTCACGTACGAATACTTCATTCAAAATTCCAAACTGAATGCTGCAAGCTTCGGTGGATTCTCAGTTCCATTTCCCCTTCACAGGTAGCCTGTCAGGATGCACCAGACTCTCATCTGACAGAAAGACTGCCAACCCTGCCTCAGGAGCCCTTCTTGGGACCACTGTACTTCCATCATTCCCAAGAAAGATTTGTCTGTCCTGCTTTTATGGATCTCTCCAGGAAATTTCTGCTGCTTGGACAGCTGTATCATCAGAACATACAACTCAGGATTCATTACAGCAGTAGAAGTTTAATCTGTGAAAGTGGGGGAAAAATTATTCCCTTCGTTGTATCTGCATGCATTTGAAGACTGTTCACAGATTCCCTTTGTTGTTAGATTAACTCTTCCCTGTCAATCTTCTTTGCTAGGCTCTTATTCTCATACTCTACAGTCTCATCAAACTGGACAAAACAATGGAAAGCAAAGTCAAGCACAGCAAAGCTTGACTTCCTGAATGTTCTGCATTCTCCCCTGGACACCACTTGGCTGGAAAAGATTTGCATTTTCTACATAAATATTAGATTTGGCATTCCTTTATCATCTTCTGAGGAAGAAGTGACATTGAACTGGTTGTTTCTCAAAGACCTGGCCAAACCTTGCACATGACTGAGTAAGCAACATTGCTAATACCTGCAACTTCTGAGTCTACTCGGGAGATCAATGTGTTACAAACAGTGTGACAGATGGGGGGAAAACATGACATTGTGTGCAAGAAACTTATTCCATGTATGTGAAGGGAGCCTCAGTGTGCGTGGCTGTGTTACCAGCTCACCGTCCAATGGTTGCTCTCAGGGCCTCATAAGGAAACCCAGCTAAGAAATACAGTGTCCAGCTGAGCCCTGAGCCTTGACAAGCCCAAGCCCTGATAAATTCTGGAGAAAGAAAAACAACAGCGGCTGAGGCTACTCCGTGTGCCACTAATATCTGGAGTACTGAGAGCGGTCCACAGGGAAAGGTAGAGCCTGGAAGAAGCTGCCAACATTCCCCATCCCACATTTGTGCAGTTCATCATTCCTGCCTAAATGTATACCTCACACCTGCTCCTATTCAGATCACATCTCCATTTTTTGAGTTCTCATCCCGTCTCCAAAGGCCTCACAGCCCCTCTCAGCATGGTGTCATCTACATATTTAATAGGCAAACACATTCTGTTCCGTCACCCAAATGATTAATGAAAATGTGGTCTGGTGCTAGGCCCAAGGCAGACACTGAGGAATGTTGCTGTAGCCATCCTTCTATTTTAACAGTGAGCTCTCACTGACTTCTATCTGGACATGATTTCCTAAACAGCTTTTTATGGACAGCTTCTGCTGTAATTCCTGCCAAACTGCTTTATCCTGGCTTGCTTTTAAAATTGTTAAGTGAAAAGATTTAACTGCCAGGACATCAAAACACTTGCTGCAGTCAATTTACATAGCCACAAACCATTTTATCACTATACCCATTACTCTATAATAATTGGCAAGAGAAGTTTAATTTGTTCAACTTCAGCTGACTTCATGGTACCAGACATACTTTAATACTAGCCAAGTGAATGATGATCTTTTCTAAAACATTGAATTCAATTTTATCCTGTCCTTGAGCATCACAAACACAAGTAAGTGCAGGAGAAAACCCTGCCCTCCACATAACCATGAGCAGAGAAGGGGGTGAGGATCAATCAGATCCATTGCCTGTCCAACACAAAAGCAAGATCACCAAAGGCAGCTGGCAGCAGCCTGGTTAAACACAAGGGGTTCAGATAAAAGCTACAAGATCTGTACACATTTTGGCAAAAAAACCCCATGCCAGGGTCCCAAAATATTACATTGGCTCAAGAGAGGCCTGAAGACATCCCTGGAAGTGAAGCATTCAGGGGTGCTACAGCTGCACCACATCAGCAAGCTGGATCTGTGGGATCAGGCAAGTGGTGGCAACTACATCAGGCTCTGCTGGCTGTTTCTGAGAGGTTATTTCAGTGCAAGTGCATTCTGATCTAGTCTCCTGGGCATCTTGAGCAGGGGCTGGAGGAATTAGGAGCTGTTCTGGAGGACGGGTTACCTTTGACTGAAAGGACTCCACTTGGGTGCCCTAGGACTGCTCTGCTAAGCCAAAGCTTCACATCAAAGAAGACCCTACTCAAAATTAAAATGCTAATGCAGGCACACCCTAAATACACGAACAATAGCAGGTCTGGAAATCCCCTGAGACAAAAATATCTGGGATCTGGAAAAGCACTTAGGGCAAATCTCACACAAGCCTAGCCTGTCCTTGATGCTCCTGAGGTGCCCACTGACGGCCTCTGTGGCAGGCAGGGTACAGCCCGGTGGATCCATCAGTCTGGACTGCCACAGACATTTCTCTGTGTTGCAATGTGTTCACAAAATTGTATTAACAATGTAGCACCAGTTATTCTTCTGCATCCATGGGCATACACTTCATTTAGATCTCCTTGCTATAGCAACTCTAAGTACTTCACTTCCAGGGAGACCCTAAATGTTATAGCTTATTTCTGCTTCACACTCTCCTGAACCTTGGATAAGTGTAAAAGATCCCCTCTTGACCTTTACAGCCAGTCAGTGTAAAAAACCAAAAACTTAAAAAACTTAAAAAACTTAAAAAACCATTTTAAGCCCAGATTCTGTAAGTATCTTATTTTCCAGGTGTGACTGGTACTTCCCTGCTTCTGACCTGGTAGCAACCCCTGTAGTGTATGGTGACATCAAGCCTGACAAAAACATAACTGTGAGGAATGAAATACGTTTACATTCTGGCTTAACTAAAATACATGAACCATACTGTATCAGACTTTCCTCTATGCTTCAAGGCACCATAAAACTCCAGCTTGACATTAGAGTTCACAAGCTTATACTTCCCTTTATACATCACACTGGGCAGTGTTGATGATTTTGTCACACAGGACAAGTTTCCATCATCTCAAAAACAAAAACACCTTGATTATTTATGAACAGACAGTACAGCTGCAGAGATGGCATTTGCAACACCATATTCTGTAATTCACTTGTTTGTCATGAAAATGCCCCCATGGTAATTGCTTCATTTTCTTACTGTTGATTTCGATGTGCAGCAACAGTGTTCAGTGAGAAATCTGGGGAAAACTGGCTATGCCAGAAAGCCCAAAATCAAGTCTGTCTCTAGGTAAATCCAGCTGGTGAGTGTGTGGGTAGAGCTTTTGCTGTTGACAAAAGCATTGCAAATTTTGTCAGACTTTTTCCCTACTACACCGAAAGGTTATGCAAAAAAGAGTAAACATACATTATCTAAGTAATTATATCTCATGTCACAATGTAAATTACATGGATGAGGTGGGTCTAGGGTAGTTAGTACAGTCAAATGTGTCTGCAAGTAGCCATGTACAAAATTTTCCATTTAGATTGTGCCCAGATTAATGGCTTCCCCTTAAATCTTATACTTAGTTTTGCCAGTGTTATTTCAACTCCTGTGTACCAGAATAAAAATATAAGATTCAAGTAATTTGAATATGTCAGTCTCACACTACGATTTTCTTACTTTTGCATAATTAAAGTTTCCTTTTGCATAAACAGAACTAAACACAAATTCCATGAGCACTTATACAAACTTCTACTTGCATACAACTGGACCAGGATTAAAAAATGCAGTGGAACCACATGTATTTGTGGATTTTTTTTAAACTTGTCTATTAAAAAAATAGTACTGTGTTAGTAGCAAGTAAAAGCACTAAGTATTGAAAGAAATACAATAATGCCTGCTGGCAGTATCACTGAAGTATATCTCTAGTGCTGTTTTGACAAAATGTCAAAATCTTCACTTGAAAAACAAATTTAATGTTTGTGTATTAAGAATTAAGAGCATGCTGTTATAAACTTGACAGAAGCTCTCAACAGTCTGTTAAAAATAGTGGCAAAAATGACTATTTATTTCAAAGCCTGGTTTTGATTTAGGATTGCATATTTAAAATATCATATATAACAGTATTTATAAACTATATATGACCACAACCTAAAGTAGTCCAGATTTTTTTCTCCAGCATTCTTTACTGAAGAAAAAAAGTGAAGCAATCCATAATGGGACAGTAGTACCTGTATCCTTTACAGTTATTTCTTCCTTACTCATTAGTTCAGTTTTCAAACAATTTGGAATCATTGTTCTTTTTAATTCCACCAAAACCAAAGATAAATATCCTAGCAGAACAACCATTATGAGAAAAGCCAAATCAGAACTGCACTTTGCCATTCATTATTGTATCCAATTTAAATTGTTTTTACAGAATTTTCTGTGATTTTCCATCCTTGTATAAATATATCCTCTAGATTTACTCTTCATTTATATTTACAAGAATACCAGAAATGTACTGCCAATATAGCTGCATTTCTTCCCACACAGGTATAAGTTGTCCTTATAAATTATTTGCCCTCTTTCACTTTTCTGTCTCTAATTTAATGTTATGAAACATGATAAGAAGAAACTGTAAAAGTTGGCTTTCCCTTTTGCAATACTAAATGCGATATAGAACTCAAGGAAAAATAAGTTTAGTCTTTAAGTGCAAAATAGTGACCCGTGTCTGAGACCAAGTTTTGTTGGCTGGCAGAGCCCTTGTGAGGTTTTTAATCTGCATTGTGAAGTACGTCAGTAATATGAAAAAAAAAACCCAAACCTTCCAGTAATGTATTAAACACACTTATTACAGAAACCAAGGAAAATGAAAGAGATTGAGTCTCAAGAACAATGCAAATCTCTCTTGTGAGAAACACTGTTTAAGAAATTATAAATACATCATCTTATGAAATAGAATGATAAATTCAGCCTTCCTGACTGAATGAAAAAAAAAAATATTGCACAAATGAAGAATTTTTTTATTACCAGCTGTGATGATGGAGTTGAAATATTGCAAGAGAACATTATTACAGCTTTGGAAAAGGCAGTTATTTTCTATATTAACTCCTAGAAATACATGTTATGAATGTTACTCCAAGAAATTTTGAGCATCAGGGTAGACATAGTGGATGGGGCATAACTCCATCTCTCCAGGGTAAGTTTCAACACTGGCAAACAGCTGGAAACTAAATAAGAAAGCATAAAAAGGACAGACATCCACACTGCACTAGTTCATCCCCAGTCTCCAGTGATCTTGTGCATCAAGAATTTCTTGTTGTCTGTGTAAATCTAATATTTGAGCTTGTCAAAGTTATGCTTGAACTGGCATAAACTTTTTGCATCCACAATATCCTGCAGCAAAGAGCTACATAGCTTACCTACATGAAACATAAATAAATACTGCTTTTGTTCACTCTGAATCTATTTCAATGAATTTGAATATTGCAAGGGAGAACAAATATTTGCTCATTTATCTACTTCTATTCCCTTTTAGAATTTTAATTACTATCACTTCTCTTAGATACTGCAGCTTAGACAAAAAATCAGCAACTTTCTGATTACATCACTAAAAAAAACAAAGGCTTTGTTCACAAGAAAATAACATTAATTTGTATATCTGGTTTATGGATACAAAGACAAGAAACCTCTGGGCAATGAATAGTTTTCTCCTGACTGTGGTACAAGCAAGTTTCAAATCCTGAAAGTGAAGAGAAAGAAGAAACACTGAGTATGGGAAATCTCAGGTTTTTCTGCAAGAATTCCTGCATGTTCTGGATTGCATGGCAAAAACTTTGAAATTTAACTAGAAACTGAGGGAAAACATAAAAGGATTATTTTATATTTGGACAAGGAATTAAACATATTTCAAGTGAAATTATCTGAGATTTCTGAGTCTGCAAAACTCTACTAAAAATGTCAGAAGAGCACATAATTACTTTCTCCCTTTCACATTTTTCTTACCAGACTCTTCTGTTTCACTTATTGGCACAAATTCCTAGAAACCACCTATGTCTGTCAAATTATTCTGGTGCCTCTGTAAAGTCTGAAAACTGTTCTGTGCTTGTCCTGGCATAGTTCATAACCACACAGATTACATGTGTTTTTTTAAATATACAAGATGTCTAAGGATAGACAGCTGCAATTCAGCAACTGGAGCCCATCCTACTAAATGTGATGGCTCTGCACTGCTCCCCACCAGCCCTCATATGAAGCATTCCAGTTGTGGTAAAGAATCAGCAGCCTAACTTGAGCAGATGTGGCAAAACAGCCTACAGAAATTTTACTAATTGTAATAAAAGTTTGTTCAATTTTCTCTTTTGTTCTATGTTTTTGACCCAACTATGAATTTCCTTCTGTTGAACATGCCTTACACTTGTCCCCACTCCACCAGCATTCCCTTCCTACATGTTGATCCCTCTTTTCTTTGCTCCCAGCCTTGCTTTGTCTTCCAGGCAGACTGTGTATGAGCTCATCTGATGGTTAGCAATAAACCTCAACAAGAAAAAAGTACAACCATTTACACTGTTCAAGGAGAAATGGCAAGCACAGCACTGGATTCACTGATGGGTCCTTCCTTCACTTTTACCAGCATTGAAGGTTTGGGAGGCAGCAAAAGATTCTTGCCTAGTTTCTCCTTAGGAAGCCAGCACTGGTATGTCAGCCACTTTAAACTGCTTTCATACCACTGGAGAGGCTTTGGCATCTCAGGGTTAAGACTGTTGTTAAACTGTACTCTAATTAGAAGTATTCGTTTCTCTCCAGTCAATGCAGAAGGAACCTAAATGGGCTTGATCCTAACTTAACTGCATAAAGAAAACAAATGCATGAAGAAAAATTGAAAAATCTGGCCTTATACCTTCTGCTGATTGCAACCACACTAATGGAGATGACTTTCATGAGCTCCTTCTAACAGAACGATCCACAGCAGGTACTTTCATAAATGTGCCTCTGCCTCTGGTAGAGGCAGCCAGCCCATGATAACCCCATAGCTACAGTAAGAGTTGCTATTTGCAAACTGCTAGAAGGAACACTTTCAGAACTGTTGAATCAGTAAGGTTAATGTCTTGGGAAAAAAATGGCAGTCCCAGCAATGCCAGAGGAGGTGTGCACTTGTCCAAGCAAGGGCTAAGCAAGCAGTGGTAGGGCATCCATGGATGTACAGCTTTCAATACATGAAATAACAAAATAGAAGAAGGATTAGGTGCAGAACTCATCCACAAGAAAGCCCACCAAATTCTTTCAAATTTTTAGACAAAACTGTCATAACAAGATTATGAAAGATGTGAGGGAGAAAATAAAGACTTCTTAAAAATGAACTGAGAAAAGCTCTGTTCATGCTTACAGAGCACAGAAGACTAAACAGGAGGACAGCCTTTAAGCAACTAAGTTTGAGCTTGGGAAAAATATACCTCCTCTCTTCATGTGCACATTTACTACTGCTTTTAGGAAGTAAATGCTATAGTAAAGATCAATGACTTCAGAAAAATACATGCAAAGATTTTGCAAAAGATTGAGACACAGATGATACAATGATTCAATTTCAGTATTTTGAAAACAGCTAAAACTTGATCACCTCAGGGTTTTGGGCTAAGAGAAACTTAACTGCTTCCAACTTGAAAAGCAAACAAAATCACAAGAAAACAAAAGCAAAAAATATTTTAAAAAGTTAAAAGCAGGATAATTATGCAGACATCAATATCCATTCATGTCCAAATGCCACAGACCCCAATAAGCACTCTTGTATTTAGAAAGATTCCTTTCTCAAATGCAGTGCACACACGTGACCTCGTGTATATAAATGTATACACCAGCTGTATTTTCTTCCCTACTTACTTGCAGCAAATGTCTCAAAAGAGCCAACACTGCATAACATTTTCTATCAGGTGCACACCCATGCAGAAAAGCAACAGAGGCCTAGTAAATTGTAGTAAAATTTAGCATGGCACATGGAAGATCAGTCTCATCAAGTGCTTCAAGAGAACTAAAACCAACCTCATCCCAAAGAAGTCCAAAACAAAACCACCTGATACCACTTCCAAATCATAACTGCTTCTTCCTGCATTACTGAAAAATACATCTGCAACCTTGGACTTTCTCCCTGACAGACTTCATACTTCTGCCACCTACTAATGACTGACATGCTTGATCTGTTAAAAAAATGGATTTTAACTTTTTTTTAATAATGAAGAAAGTATTTTTCACCTCTCATTTCCAAAAACAGTTGGAGCAGTTTGGCATAAATGTTCAAAAAACATCTCAACTAGTAAAAGACTCCCAAATTCCACCAGGAAAGGTAAAATGACTGGGAAAAAGAATAAGCCACAGAATTTTTTTTCTTAAAATGGAAACACTTGTGGAATTTCAACTCTCCATTGCAAGCACTATTATGTCCTCTGAAATAAAGAACTCAAAAGCTCTCTTTCAAGTAGAGAGCTGGGTTATGGTTTGAAGGCCTCTTGATTTCAGTCTTATTTAAGAAAAATCAAAGGGGTTTATCTTAATGAAGGTTAAAAGCACCAGGTTCTTGTTCACTGTAAAGACTTATCCATACCATGCAATTTTTAACACAAACACTTTACACATTAATTCAAACAACTTGTGTTCCAGATAAGTGTTAAGATTTTTACCGATCCTCTTTTTTCTTTAGTCTATTTTCTGTTAAAATCTGTCCAAGATATTCCATAGGCTCAGGATTAAGAAATAATAATAAAAACAAAATCAACAACTACACAAAAAAAAAAATCCAATTCAATCCCCTTTCAACTTACAAAAACGTGCCTCATCGGGACCATAAAATCCATGTAATTACCTGCTGCAGGATCTGTAACTGCTTGACTGGTGATGCCAGATGGTGGTTCCTGAAGCTGGTATGTTGCATTTGTGGAGGGTGTCGTAGGGCTGGTGTTGCTGTTTGTCATGTAATGTGAAGGATATGGTGAGCTATTATAATACTGTGCATACTGGCCCTGGCCAAAACTGGGGTAAGAGGGATATTCCTGCAAGACAAAAGAGCAACTGAATAGTCCATCAAAGTTTTGCTACATTTTAGTATAAATTCCAAAATATAACTACAAACACATGTCAGACTTTGAGCATGTATGCTTCCTGGACTGGATGCTGTAGGACCTAAAACTGTGAGGCAGTAAAACAACATCTAAATTACACATAATTTAGTATGTCTTCTCATACAAGTAGTTTATTAGATACACTGCTGAAGATGTGTGAATAAGAATATGAACCTCAGACAATAAGTTCTAGTACTGGAAGATGACAGATTGAAGAAAAACATTTATAAAGTTTAGTTTAACTTGAAAGGATGAGAATTTATTTCAATAAGCTATTTAAGTGCTACATTTTTTCAGTGTATGAAAATTCAAAGTTTGCCAAAGTTTGCTGAATTCCTATTTACAAATTTACCTGCTGTGAACTATTAAATCCAGTAGAATTTGTGAGTGAATTATTTCCTGCATATATTCCTGATGACGTTGTAAAACTGCTGCCTGAAATGAAATGAAAAATTATGTGAATTACTAAAACAAAGTATTGGAAATACCTTCCATCACATGATTATATCATAACATTTGACATATTTGTAATATTTCCCATATGTTGACCAATTCAGCTCTATAACATGTTAATACATAGAAAGTGATAATTCATAGTTCACTCTGTGTTTCATTATTGCATTTAAAAAAACCCCTTGAAATTTAGAGTGGAATTTTGGACCAACCTCAGCTCTGATTGAAAATTAGGTTATCACACCCCACGAATAACACCCAGCACTGCGGAAGTAATGAGGGTTTCTTTACTTTGTTGCTGTTGTTGAACAATAAGGGCAAGCCTTGTCCAGAGAGACACTATCTCTCCTCATGAAAGCATGGTGGCTCTGTTTCTCCTCCCACCTTTGAGAACTGTGTCCTCTCAGCTCAGTCTGACTGCAAGGCCATTAGGACTCACTAATCGATCAGAAACAGCCTTGGGCTGCAAACCTTTTCTCTTTTGACAGAGTGTACTGGGCATGTCACAAGAGAAAAAAAGTACCTCTCTGAGAAGGGAGACCCAAGATGGAATTTAGCCCAGAGACTGAACTACTGCCTTCATCTCCCTCCTCCAGCTTTCATGAGTGACCAAAAATAGACAGATGGGGCTCTCGTTTAATACCCAACCTGAGAAGCTGTTCCACTAAAAGGGCAGCAACCCCCTTTCAGCTGTCTTGCCCTTGCTGGTTATAACCCAGGAGTGACACAGCCACCAGCTGAGACATATGGATGCACAGGGTGAAGCTACATAAGCCACCCCAAAGTCTGTAATGAGGCAACCTATTGAACTCATCCAGCAGGACAGCGCCAGTCAGCGCAGGTTATTAACGTGCACAGGTTTTTTACAGCCTTCCTTACCACCAAAATCTGCCTCAGTGCAAAGATATACAGAGACTTTGGGAGCAAAACTTGCAGGTGAGCAGACAGGACAAGGAGGGATGAAAATCAACAGGGAGTCAGGCACACAGATGCACCAATCTTCTGGTGTACCCAGCACAACTCAATTAACAACCAAATCCAAAAAGAGGTTACTCATTGGGAGAAATGATACTTCTTGCAACCTCAAAGAAGGCAGAATGAAGGCAGGGGTCTATACTTACTGTAACCCCTGAAGGACATTTGTGAGATATTTACTTTTCTTAAACAAAAAAAAACACCAAAGCAATAGGTATCCTAGCTATAAGAAGTCAGAAGGAAAAATATTTATATGTTTTGACTGCAAAAGTTACTAATAGCACATACAAGTTAAGTCTCAAAGAAGTAGACGAGAAGTCCAACAGCAGTGGGAGTAAAGAATGAAGCTTAAAGTATGAAATGACTGTAAACATTTCTATTTTCTACTAGTGCAAAATCTCTGATTGTTGATAGATGCTACTAATCTTGTGAACTAAAATCAGATTACTTCAGCACAAGAGCTGACATCCAAGTTTAGCAGATACTACAGATAAACAGTACTAATGAGAAAAACATGTGTTAAATTTAATTTAAAATTGGAAAACAGATGTAATTTTTTTCTTGTAACAAACACAAAAGCCAAAATACAGCTGAAAAATATTTTAAATTGCAAAACTTTGAAATGATATTTTATTTCTAATAGTGCTCTGGGTGGAAGAATACAAGTCACTGTGCCTCTTCTTTTTTCTGTAGGGTTTTTTCAATGATGCAGTAATACATTCAAACCCAGGTTTTTAAGCTTCAACAGTTTGAGCCACTCTAAAAGGATATAAAAGGCCTCTCATAAGTAGAAAAACCTCCAAACTTTGTTTGAGGAATACATTATCTTTGCTCCGAAAGTTTAGAAAATAATTTGCAAGAGCAAATGAGAAAAGTAATTACATGCCAGTCAGCATCTCTCCCTCTCAGACAAAGACACACACACACACTAACACGCAGATCTCTCTCTTTCATCTCATGGTCAGCACTGGCTTCTATGGAGGAGGGGTAAGGGTCTCCTAGACCGTAACAAACATGAAGCAGGTTTCTCAGAAACAACTCTGTGGGCCACCCAGAACTACAGGCCTGAAGTTGTTTTTAAAATACCCATTATTTTGCAAGTTGTTTTTTTAAATATTCAGCCATAACATGGCATAGAGCCGCTATCCTGCCTTAGCTGAGCAAACACAAAAATGAGAATCACTACAAAACATGCAAGATTTACTGCCCTATGTTGGCCGGCTACATAGCTTTAAAATGTGATAAAAGCTGTAAATTGCAGGTCAAAGGTCTATTTTACAAAGAGCTCTGACCCACATTAAAGCTGGGAATCCCAGTCAGCATCGGAAGGCGGCCGGACCCTGCTGGGACCAGGGCGCGCTCCAGGCGTGGGGCGCGCCCTGTGCCGCCACAGGCACGGGGTAAGGTCCTCCCTCGTGTACTGGCCACAGAAGCCCATTTGCTTTCCTAGCTCAGTCCCCTTGCCATGGGCTATGTCTATCATCAGGGTACAATATATGTGGCAGAAGTTTAGTGCAGGTCTCTCGGGAAAGCCTTAGACGGCCAGATGGGCTATTTAAACCCAAGGTTTCTTCCGTTTGCTTACAGTGTTTAAAAATCCTTGGCAAACTCCCCCTTGTTGTCCTAGTAACTGCTTAGCCATCCAGCACAATATTTTTATACTGTATAATAATAACCAAATACCTTAACGTTTACTTTTTTACGGTTGAATTCCCAAACCAATCAGATAGTTATTGTCTATCATCACAACCTTGGTAACTAAAACAATGCTAGTGCTCATCACAGGTCTAGCACCCTTCCAGTGGCAGGGTACTAGGTTGGAGGGTAAAAGCCATGCTTTTTATCACAATCAAAGGAGACTCAAATAAGACATTAGCAAATGGAGTTCTTTCCTTGCTGTTTCACCCAGCCCTTCTCCACTCCATTTATCCTCACTGTGCAATCCTTATAACTGCGCCAATATAGGAACAACGGCCCATTCCCACAGCCATTAGTCATGTAAGTGGTCTTTCAACATCTATGAAGCAACTTATATGAAAAACAGCTTAAGAAACAGACTCGTTAAATAAAGTTGGGGGAGGCAGGGGAATGGGGAGATGGGTGGCAGAACTGCCTGAGTCCCCTTCTCACCCTCTCCCCTGTGTACCCTCCCTTACTGAGATTATAAATTTGTGACAAACAAAAATCCAATTACCAGAAATAAACTTAGCAAGGAGTGACAGGCAGCAGTTCTCCTTATAATTTTCATAAGCTGGCAGCCTCTCCCCCCACTATTGTTCGGTGACTAATGACGCTGTAATTTTAGCAGGGTCAGGAAAAGCACTGGGTTTAATTGGCTGCACACGCACCGCGAGGCAGCGTCTCTACATTGCAGGGAGACATTCATCCCAGGGAGAGGAACCAGAATTAACTCCAAAGTTTTGGAGAGCGAGGTAACCCCAGTCAGGGAACACGAGCAGGACAACTGCAAGGCCACTAGGAAATCCCCTTTGCTGCAGGCAGGAATGTCAGCAGGGCCCCGAGCGCGCTGTCATGTAACGCTCCGTTGTGGAGTAGGTTGTGGGATCCATTATCCCTATTTAGCAGCTCAGCAGCTGCATGCAGGAGATGAAGAACAGCCATTGCAGGCCATGACAAGGCTGAGGCTGCAGTCTGCTCATATACTGCTAGAGGAAAAAGGCAGAATAAACTCATTTTCCTCTCTGGAGATTTCTGCACAAACAACTGAACAGCAGCAGCACTAACCCGGTCTTCTGTCATGAGAATCAATTTTTTCCTCAAATAATAGTTGAAATTATGAATAGGTTCTCCTTCCAAAATTAAATAGGGAAAGGGAAACAAATGTTTCTGTTTACTTTCAACAGCTGTTCAATCAAAACGGAGAATTAAGTCAATTTAGAGTTGTTTCAAATACAAAAGTTAACTTAATGAAAATATTATCAAGACATACATTTGCATGTACAGTACAGACATATATTGTTGAACACTTAACTGCAAGAAAGACCTGTTCAGCAATGTGATTCTTTTCTACTTAGCAACTAATGACTCCACCAGTCCTCTCATTTGAAATATTCTCCTTATTTCCATTCTTACGGTCTCTAAGGTTTCTGTCCTTCCCTCACCCACACATGGTACTGTTTATGAGCACAACAAAAAGGACATACACACCACAGGGACCCTCCAATTCTGATCTGTGGCTCCTCTGCCCAAGCCAGACTGCCAATGATCCATTGACTTCCACAGGTGAGCAGCTCTCAGGCCAAGCACAGCACAGCTAGAGCAGAACCCAGGCTAAGATCCCCTCCTCCCTAAGCCCTGCAGACAATTCCATCATTAAATCAATCCTTCTAATCCATTTCTTATTAGAGCTTCGCAAGTGGGTCATCTTTAATATATTTCTTTTTGCAGAGTATGTTAAGATCCTTGCCTCTCAAAGTATACAGCTGAAATGCTTTCCAAGATCTTACTGTTCCATCTCTTGACAACTGTCACCCAACCCTTTGCTGAGCTTGACAATTCTGATCTTACACATACTTTGCATATAGCAAAACACTAAAAGCAATACCTTTTATGGCAGACTCTATGCAGTCTATTGAGAGAGTCCTAGCTTTGCACTATTAATGCCAGCATTCGCATTACTTACAGCATTCATTTAAGATTTTCCAAGCATTCTCTACATTATCCTATGCTGCTCCCTCTTTCCTCTGTTGAATGAGTTTCCCGTAGACATCTGCAAAACTATTTCCCCATCCTGCCTAAAATCGCTTTTTATTGACATCCCTCAGCTCGATATCCTACAAAGAACACCTTTAGATCTGTTAGATAACCAGTATGGGGTGCCAACTGTTTATTATACATAAACAATGTCAGCTTTATTGTTTCATTAGGATCTTCTAGCCTGTGTGTTTAATTTTAGCCTCCAATTTCTATGGGGACTATATTTTTATTTGCCTGTAGAAGTTAACACAACCGGATCCCAGTATATGACTGGCATGAAGTCACTACTGCAATAGAAATTACAGGCAGCATAGACATGATTTTTCAACAACACTATTTCCTAGTGACCATCAATTATCAGTTCCTTAAAGGCTGAAATACTGATTCATACGTTTATTTTAGCTGCTGCTGGCAAGTATTTTGAGCTCTCTCCTACAGAGAGGTAGGATTTTTTGCAGGGGGAGGTGGGTGTGGAGGTGTGTTTGTTGTCTGAGATTTTTTGTGTAGCTGCCTGCAGAAAGCAAAACCAGTAACCTTGTTTTGTTATATTTACTCTGCTGGTGAGAAGATCATTACTATTCAGCATGTAGATGAAAACCCATGTGCTACTCTGGTCCTGTCCCTCTTGCTTGTCAGAGTATACTGTAAGTCAGCAATATTTCAGATATCAGATGGTCATTTTTGCCTTATGGAGCTACTCAACATGCAGTTCAAAAGGAGATTTAAAAAAAATGCCGCAAAAAAAATCTCTCATGTCTGAGCAAAGGACTGGATCAATATATTCTTAAAGCTGTGGAACAAAAGCAAAATATTATTCACTTAGTCTCTGAAAGCACTTCTGCCTCATGACATTTCGTGGAGTGTTTATTTGGTGGCACACAGCTTACACTGAGCTTGATAATATACAAAGGTGCTAAACTTATAAAAAAACGTGGTCCCTTTCTGTGATTGATGTCTTATTTCAACAATTCCAAAATCTGCAACACACCTGATATCTACTGCCAAAGTCAGGTGTGAAAAGGCCTGCAGCAGACATCCCAAATTAGCTATTTCTGATAAACAAAAATTTTTTAGAATGTCCATTAAGTGGTGAACAATCCCGAACCAGACACACCCAGTGACTTCTCAATACAGAAGAGGGAAAAGGAATTGGGAGAACAAGGTGGAAAGACATTAAGTAAACTAAACAGGAAAGTACAACTACAAAATATAATTGATAATAATAGCCTGCATATACAAAGACTTTCAGCTTTTAAATAGACTTCAAAGAAACAGACTTCAATCATTACTTAGCTACCTCCACAGCTGCACTAAGTATTTTTATCTTCTCCCTCCTCGAACATGCTCAGGTGTCAAATTATATTTGGCACTTCCTAAATTCATAATCCTGTCACGTTTTACAGGACTAGCTTTGCCTCATTCACTACTTGCTAAACTACTGCTATTCAGAGATACATTTTTTACTATAATAACACTAGAACACTTCACTATTTAAAATTTAATGAAGCAAGGGATCTTCCAAACTGCTGAGAGCTGGCCTGTTGCTCTCTCAGCAAAGGCAATCATCATTTCATCTCCAACTGCAATAAAACCAGAGTTAAGTGCTGAAGCAAACATTCATTTTTATTCTAGGAATATAACGAAACAAAGAGGAAAAAGCCCCACCATAGCATTAGCTATATCTAATTCACAGTAATATCTGTTTATACAGACCTTGCATTTGGTAGCTATAGGGAGCCTGTCCAGGTTGAGGTGTGCTGAAGCTGGCACCGTAGCTTAGAAATCCTGTCTGTCCAGGTGACTGTGACTGTGCCAATCCACCTTCTGTCTTGATGCCTGCCCACAATGCACCTAAATCAGTTAGTGACAGCAAATCTATTTGTTCATATTCAAACAGGGATGGAAAATAAAATCACTTAATTAACAGCCATTTTAACATACACCTACTATTGCCTGAGAGAACAAATATTGAGAGCATGCACAAATTAATAGGGTAAGGGCAGTTTAAAAGCACACTGAAAACTGAAGTTCACCAGGGAGAGGTTAAATTCAAAACTGTGTTTCCAATAACTGCAAAAGAAATTTATACATGAACAGGAAGTTGCATTATTATTTTTTTCCTTTCCTTTGCCAGAGGCAAACTTTTCCATATATTCATGACATTACACAGAGGTAGATTAGCAACTTTATATGAATTTAATGAAGCATAGCATAGCCAAGCTCTCCTGCCATCTACCCATTAACGACATAACTGAGAATTGCATTGTATATTATTCCTACATGAAAATTACACAGCTCCAAGAATGGTTTTTTAACGAATTCGAAGTGGATAAAGAGAACTAGCAGTATTAAGTGCAATGATGATTTTTCAAAGGTAATTAAAAACTAATTCAGTTCTTAACAAATAGGCACCTAAGAGACAGGAACTATTCCTGAAGCAATCTCCTGAACTGGGAAAAACATAGCAGAGTCATTAATCTGCACTGACAGAGAAATCCATTATACACCACATTACTCTCTCAGTTCTAAATTTAGTTATAAAAGAATCCAAAGTCTAATCAATGAATGACTTGCTGCCCAGTTTCAGTGATTCTTCCCTCAATTTGTAAGGCAATGAGCAAGCAAATATCAGCAAGCAAAATACTGTGGAAATGCACACAATTCAGCCTCTGTCTCTTAGTTTTAATTATAAGGTTGTCCCAACATGAACTACCATTTAAAAATAATTATAGCCAAAGTAATGGAAAAGTGATACAATATTCTTAGGTTTCACTGTGGCAGTCAGTGATACCTCATTGTTCAGAAACCAACAATATTTGAACTGGATTAACTAAGTGTGAATTAGTAACATTTCTTTGAAAATTACTGTTAATCTAAATCCATTTCCTAGTTGGATTTTTCTTTAGACAATATTCAACAATGTTTCAAGGTAAGAGAGGGCTCAGAAGTTACTTTGTTGGCAAAACTTCGATACCTCCTCATATACAAATGGCAGCATATTTTCTATCATCTAAGTAATTATTTTTCAATTGTTGTCATTAATTAACCTTAATTCCTTCTGCCAGACCTTCTAATTGTTGAGCTAAACCTGTTTTCTTGTTTTTCCCTGATGCTTACTTGATTCTTCTATTTCACGTTACAATTAAGCAGTTCGAATGATGAATCTTGACACCTCATTTCCAAGGGGAAATTCCTGCTATGGATGGTTTGGTATCAACAATCCCTATTTGTTATCTGTTTAAGGGCTTCTAAAATGCTGATTAAATATGGCTTAGAGAAAGTTTAACTAAATCAAGCATTAAATTTCTAGTCTAAGTTTCCTTTAACGGCCTGATCCAACTCTCCATCTCAGGCAGAGCAGGAGGAGATGATCAAAAGCAGCAGTAGGAGGATGCCACTTGAGTGAAGACAACTTGGCACTGACATGCCCTTCTGCAAACCTCCATGCTATGAAGTGCCTTTCATCTCCTGGGACTTACTCTCACACTTGCTCTCATCCAGAAAGCCTTCACTCATCCAACCTTGATTGCTCCCTTCTCCCAAGTCTAATGTACCCAAGGAAGTGGGAAGGGACAGTGACACAAGAGGACTGCCAGGATCTGGGAAGTAAAGAAGTTGGTAAGCAAAGCCTTTGCTAGATGCTGGTGCTGGAGCAGGCAGGAGGAAAGAGCTTCAGGAAATTCTCCAGCCTCCTCAGGGGCTTTGCAGATGAAGCAGAGCCAGGAGCCCCAGGGCAGCAGCTGTCAATGGCATTCCCCTCCACCCCCCTTCCTGCCTGCATGGCTGCATGGCTGTGGAGGTGGGGAACTGGAAAAATGAGGAGGCTACAGTTGAGACAGCACCTTCCCAAACTCCACTCTAGACAGAAAACTTGGGGCAGGCTGATACAGCAACTCATGAATACTCTTTCTTCCAGTAGACCCAGAGAAAAGAAACAAAAAGAAAGGGGCCTCAACTCAGTTTTTCCTTTCACATAGGCATAAGTCTTCTCCCTTTATACTGCTGTAAGATTTCTGCCTGGCTGAAAGAAAGGCAAGACAGAGGGCACACGGGGTCTAAACTGCAGATCAAAGAGCAGAATTTCGTCTCTAAGCAAGGCTTCAGTTCTTGCTTATTGCAAACGAGTGTCCTAATGTTCCCCAATTTCATTTGGGAGCATAGATTACATGGCATGCCTTAAATATCCAAAAGTATATGTTAAGTCCCAAAACTTTTAAATAGTTATTTGCTTCTAAATATTACTCCTATAAAATACATCAGCAAGGAGCACCTTAGCACCACCCACAAGGCACAAGTCTAAAAAGAATAAAACACATAAAAATTCTCTTGGCTCAGGAGTTGAGGATTTCAGTGGTCAAAAGTAGCTCTGCAGTGTAAAACATTGCAAATTTATCTGAAGTCCTAGGCATGGGGGATGGACTAGGCAAAAAACCAAATCAAAACAAAAGAGCAAGCAAGCATGTTAACCCCCACAAGCAGTTGCCAAGTAAAGCAACTCTCAATTATAGCTCCGACGACAGTGAGACAGCTAAACTCAAGTAGTGAAATCAAGGCCTGGCTGAAGTCAGTGGGAATTTTAGAGTTGACTTCGTTGAGGTCAGGATTTAATCCAGAGGAACCAAGCAAAAAACAAAAAACTCACTGTTTGGGCTGCCCAAGCCTAGCAGTCAGCCAAGTATGAACACAAGGTGTCCACAGGAGAAAAAGGTCAACAAAAGCAGGGTGGGGAAAAGGGTTGTCTGTTATCATCCCACCTGATCCAGATGGAATTAGTAGACAAGCTCTCATCAGCAACAGGAGCTTTTGTGTGTGTGTGTGTGTGTGCGCATTTGTCCAAGACTCCCCATTTCATAGTCTAAGTTTAAAATATGTGCATTCCAACTGAAACTGAAACATCCAATTTGTACTTAGAAACTTATTTTGAAGGAAGGGGAAAAATAATGTATTTCTTTCACCTAGTGTTCACCAAAATCTGCCATAGGATATACTTGAGATCCAGTGAATTTTCAACTTGCAGACTTCAAGATGAGAGATTCACCAGTTTTGCACTTAAAACTTCTAACAGTTTTAAAGTGAACAGCTTGTATGGTGAGTTTTATCCTTTTGGTATAAAACTTACATTATGTGAATGTATTTTTACAAATACACTGCTCAAAGCATATGGATTGTATATTTTTAATATATTCCCCCTGAGGAATATAAGACCTATTTTCTAATAATGCATCTTCGCTGCTGCACTGCTATGTGGTCTGCCAGCAGACAGTCTGGCAGGAAAATGGTCTCACCCATGGCAGCTTGTTTTTAAATTAAATTTTTTGGGAAATATTTGCTACTTAGTACTATCTCCTTCATCAGGCAGACAGAGCTTTAGTGGCAATTTACCTCAATTTTCACCTCCAGGGAGTTTTAAAACATTGGAAAGTGAGGTGTTTTTTTGATAGAGGCATTTTTGAATCAGTTTTTTTTGTCTGCTGAAAATCAGCACAGCCTCACAGATTCATCTAGGCTCTAGTAATATGTATCAGCTGAAATTCAGACTTTTACATCCCGATGTAACCTCATGCACTGCGGGGGAGCAGAGCCCTGAGCAAGTCTCCAGGGGCTGGGCCTGTTATGGAAGCCCCAAGATCTCTTTTCCCATTTCACTGTTGTATTTTTGATGTCACCAACAAAAAGCTAATGAACCTCTCCTCCTGATCCCAAAATGGGTTAATCTCGAGTATCTTTTTATTTCTTTAATACATAAGTTAAGCATCACTCATTCCAAGGTGGGAAAATTAACAGTCTTCCACAAGAAATGTTCTAGAACACAGCTGTCCCACTAAGTACCAACTTAAGGGTCACACAGTCTCGATCTAAAAAGACATTTACCTCGGGGACAAAAGAGCACGGCGGTGATTTCTTACCATAGGAAGGGATTCCGTAGGGCTGGCCGGGCTGGGGGTAGGTGGCGTAGGCTGTGGCTTGCTGCATTCCCGCTGTAAACTGTGTCTGCCCGTACGCAGCCATCGTTTGGGAGGACGGGGTAGGGAGAATATGTGGGTAGGGTCTGCTATTGATTACAAATGACAGAAAATAGGACAGACACTGCATCAGACAGATATGCCTGCACTTATTTTTAGCCTTATTATAATCCTGCTCCTTCATTAACACACAATCATGGGCTATGTTAGACAACAGAAACTTTAAGAGACAAAACAATAAGAAATCAATAATAAAAGAATAACTGAAGTAAGAACTTCACAAATATTTTTCAAATACATTCTTAGCATTTAAAAAAAAATTATTTTTTTCCCTAGAAGCTGCTGCGGTTTAAATTATGGCTTAACAGATGGACTCAATTATTATTTTAAATGAGGTTAAAATCTGCCTATTCCAGTTATTATTATTACTACTACTATTATTATTTTAAAAAGATATCATACTTGGAAGGGTAAATCTGTGGTGGGGAGAACTGGTGTGTTTGTCTTGGGCTGAAACCACTGCTTCCAATTGCTGCACCAAGGAGAAAAGAAAGCATACAGAAGTGTAAATACACACACCAAAGATAAATATTATTTTTCCTAATAGAATTTCAGACTATTAACAAGATTTTAATTAAATTCAAATATCATTGATATCTTAGATAGAAAATAATATTTTATGAGGAACTATACAGGAATGCTTAACATTAAAATCTTGATTGCAAATCTCAAATACTAAATTGCCCCTTTGTACAATTCCTGAGCCATAGTTTATTCTTTGGTTGCACACAGGCAACATTTTCAATGCAAACAACCTATTTCCTGATAGAAACATTTCCCTTCATATTTTCAAAGGATTGTTGATATCTCAAGTGCAACATTTTATTAACTTTTAGAATTTTTAAGACCTACATTTTATGAAGGAGTTTTATGCGTGCCTCGATTGAAAACATATGGCCCACTTCAGAGCACGCGCCTCTTCTTAAAAAAAAATAATTCCTAATACAGGCTATGTATTACCTTATTACACTTCCATTTTCTTCCACCTTATCTGCTGCCTAAAATGCTTTCAGCTCTTCAAATCAGTATTGCATAAGGATGTCCAAGGTGCAGATGCTGTTGGTGAAACGTGTAAGCGGAGGAGGCTGTACTGTGAGCCCCTCCCCAGGCAGCCCCAGCAGTGCTGCTGCCACGGAGCCTCTCACCAGCACAGTTCATTTCTGTCAGCATTTCTGGGTACTGCTCAGAGCCTCAGAGCCTGGCGGCTCTGCTGGCCTACTCTGCTCAGGGCAGTATTTTTGGGAGCCCTTGCCTCTCTGGTTACTGTCTGGGTGTCACTTCTCCTCTAGGTCCCAAGGTGGGCTCGGAAGCCTTTGGCAGGAAAGGGTCAGCGGCAGGTTATGAGACTACTGTAAAATCAGACAGCCCGAGAAACAACAGGCCTTATTGCTAAGTGCTTGGAAATAAACAAGGCATGCGTAATTACTCCTCACCAGCTACCCCCTTCCTGGCCAGCTACAGGGAAAATCCATCATCTTTACACTCTGGGAGGGAAGCAGAGAGCCTCTTTCTGTGCCTTCTACACACGATATTTTTTCTTTTCTGTGGCCTATGGGGCTGCAGATATACCAAATGTCCAACCTTTACTCAGATCACCACAGATGTACGTAGCTACTATTAGGTAGATGCCACATTTTCTTCTTTCAGAGAATTAAAATACCTTAGAAACCTTTCTTTGGGCTTTCAAGCTTGATGCTTTCATACTCAACAACCTGTGCAGAAAACGGAGGCTGTGACAAGACCAAGAAAAGGCTGGCTACCAAGAGTCTGACTGGTTGTGAGATGTCAAATTTTGCTACTACGAAAATGTAATCCTGCAATATATTATTAAAATCTTTTCTGATTTGATTTGCACCATAAAACCAATGTGCTGGAAATACCACAGTTAGTCCACAGGTGTGCAAAACTGAGCAAACACCTTAGGTTGTTCTCATAATGTTTGTATCCTGTATGTCAGAAGCTAACATGAATTTAGCTTCCTCTAAGAAAAGAAGCCTGACAAAAGAATGAATACTTTGGTAATAATAAATTACAATAAGTGAGGAAGGCCTACCCCTCAATTAGAATAATAATCACAGAGGCATGTATGTTTACTCACAGAAAACAAAAAGTAATTACTCTGTGCCAGAATACTCCCTAGTGAGCCTCCCACCAAAGAGACCAATGGACATTAATAAGCCTGATATTGTAATGCTCCTTACTTGAGGAAAACTCCTGTAGACTTAGACTAAAATGAACAGAAGCAGGCATAAGCTGGAAAGTACAAAAGGTTTTTTAAGAAAGGTGCACAGGTTTAGACCACGTGGGATAAGAAAATAATAAATGAAAAAAATGCTGAGCTTAAAACTTCTGTTTATTCCTTACCTGATCCTGAGAAATTGTCTAAAGACCCGTCTGTGGTAGTAGTAGTAGCGATCTCACTGCTGTTCATTGGTTCTGTTTTAACTATAGAAATATAAACAGAAGATATTCTATATGCTCCTAATCTTCTTGCAGGTGCATGCACACACACTCACTACAAACACAAACTCAATAAAACAAAAATCTGCCAAAAATGTTCTAAATCATGGCTATCGATATTTTGCATTTTGTGTATTTTTGTATACAAACAATGCAAAATACTGGCAGCTATGATTTACACATAAATATAAGATGATCAACAGAGTTATTCCTGTCCCCAAGGAATAAGAGCCACTGTAACAAACCAGAAATCCCCATGCAACTCTCTGCACCTGTCCTGATTCCTCTTAATCCTGCAGATCCAACAATAAGGATCCACATTTAGATCAGGTCACACAGCATTTACAGGCTTGAAAGACAGCAAATTGAATAAGACAAAAGGAGAAACAATTTTTAAATGGTTTTTGCTGTTCAAATTTTGTTTCCAATTAAATAACTTTTCAGAGGAAAAAAAAGAATTTGTGATGAAGTAAAACACTTTTCTTGTGGTGGATTTCTCCTCTCAAAATGAAAACCAACTTTATACTCAACAACCCTGAAAAAAAAAGAGGACACACCAAATACTTCAAAGAATGCTTTTACATTTCATCCCTCTGCACCCACAACATAACACAGCTGTCTGAGAGTAAAAAAAAGAACGAGACCAAGAGATTATTGTCTGGGTCATGCTAATTCATAATTAATAATCAATTAATGACTTTTAATAAAATCTCAAGTAAATAAATTATTTCCCTTTCTATGAGTCCACTGCAAAGTCTGTAATGTTAAGATCAGGACAGTATCCTGATCCAAGGAGCAAGGATGGGGCTGACTTGGCATGGATGGAAAATAGGCACCAATAGCTACTCCCTATATAGTTTGTCTATAATGTGCGTTCAGGAATTACAACCATCACTAGCAGAAACCTTTGGTACCAAGTTTGGAAGGGGTGAGGCAGAGGGACTTCGCTCTTTTCAAACAAGACCTTTCCTTTCATTGCCAGTCCACATTCTTATTTCTGCATTTCTATTTCCTTCACCAAGCCTCCTCCATGGGATTTGTAAGACATCTCTCAAGATTTTACTAATCGTCCATTATTTTCTTTTGACTCTCATGCAGGATTTTTGTCTGCTAACTTAGGAGGTCAATGTTTAGCTGCCCACAAAACTCTGCTGTGTCTACATTAACAAGCAATGCAGTCCACTTAAAAAAGTTTCATGAAGTGAAATGGTTGGGGCAGAAGGCCCAGTGTCCAGAGGCTGGGCATTTCTAAGAGTGGTTATGCAGCTTGAGAACATTAGCTGCACTTCTGCAAAGCAACTTTTTTGAAACAAGTGGAGTCCAACAGAGTCCCTAAGGGGAATTAATGTGGTAAGAAAAGGTGGCCACGACGTTCGCTCCAAAAGTATGCTCATAATCTGAACCATAACTCTAATACAAAGGTATTTCTTAAAAAACAGCATGTAAGTTATTCTCCCATCCATTTGATGACTAAATACTGGAAGTCTAACACACAGATACAATGAAATATTTATTGCAAAGTGTCTATCATACATAATTTTTCAGAAACTACCACATGTTCCCTACAATGCTGTCTTTAGAAACAACCACAACCTTAATGAACCTTTGTGCCACAGATAGTTGGGAATTTAATAAAGATGAATAGGTACTGAAAAACTCTCCATTCCCCGAGCACTTTAATCAAAATGCCTGAAAATTACTGCATATTTCCTTCTATCAGCCTAAGCACATTCAAGAGGATGAAATCTTGCTATACAAAGAAATAAACTGAGAAGAACAGCCACGGGTTTTCCTGTTGGAAATATTTACATGTACTCTTACTGCAAAGAAAGGTTTCTTGTTTGTCCAAGGCAAAACAGACCTGCAGTGGAGCATATTTCACCCCAGAATCACAGAGGAAAGAGAACTGCTAAGGGACTGCCTAAAAATACAAGCCTCACAGTCTATCCCAGCAGCACATGAGTCATCCATATCTATGATGAGAGACATATGGAGCTGTCCAAGGAAGCTAGGCTTTGGATGAGCACAGATCTGGCTCTGCCACATGCTGCTTATGAGTGCTCTGGATTTCAGCTCTTCACATTTTGCATGACAATTAACATTTCTGTGACATGTCCTAAGCTTTCACAAGATGACACTGGGAAATGAGTGGGAATATTGCCACATCTAGACAACACACATTGCAAGCTTGCCAGTAACAGCCAAGACCATGCTCAGTCGTGGCAGAGACCATGGAAAGCGACACACGAAAGTTCCCATTTCTGCTGCTCCTTTATCAAAACTGACCTTTACAGAGGTGCAGAATCATCAGACTTGAATTCTAGAGACAGCCTCTGATTTACCAATGTACTACTGAGTTTTAGTGCCACCCAAATCAATCATATAATAGATTATCAATAAGAAGTTCAGGAAGCAGACCAATGTCTTCTTAATCTGCTGCAAAAAGTCAGTGTTTATTTAGAACCAGTGATTTAGATTTGGTTTATATATCAAGGAGCTTAAGAAAGAATGTCAATAAAGAGATATTTTTTCTCCTTATTTTTTTTTCTAGTCATTTGTGAGATTCCAAAAAGACTTTAAAAGAAATTGTGTAAGAAAACACACAGAACAGTAGAAAAAATAGGAGTAGCAGATAATAGGAGAAATGTTAACTTGGAGAAAAAAACAAAAAAATTCAGAGAATCACAACTGTGATCTAATGTTATACAGATTGTTAAGATTTTTCATCTAAATGAACTCAGAGACTGCAAGGGCAATGTGCCCTGTTTTGTCAGCTGTATAGTAAAATGTGATTTAAAAATGACTTACATGGCAGTTTCTAAACTCTGTTGAGAGGGAGAACTTCAGACCAGAACCCACAAGTTCACGTGGTTCACTGGCCGAGTAACAACTTTCTGAGTTCACAGCTTGTCATGCAGTTCCTGGTATATATATCAGTAGAGAGTGTTATGAGGAATGAGATGCTGGCTATTTTAAATATGGATTTTGAGACTTAGTATTTGGCTACTTCTAACACAGAAATTGTAAAGATTTGCATGTTGCAGCATCTAAAAAGTAAGGTTTTAAAATATCTTGTAAATATTGCTTTTATTACATTAAATACATATAAGGCTTACTCTACCAAACTCATCTTTGTCGACAGCTATGTCATACACATTAAATCAGAACAGAAATATTGAAAACATGCCTGCCATTAAATTGTTTTTAATTTTGCAGTTTTAAGATTGAATTAACACTATGATGTTATATTCTTTGTATTTTACAAAAAAGTGGGCAAAATGAAATTACTCCTGGCTGACAGCTCTCAGTGTTCATCGGCTACAAGAGACTCAACAAAGTAAGTGTGGTGGTTAGTTTGTTTATACACCTACATAAAAACATAATCTCTTGCCCTATTTTGGCTGGTCTCATCTCCAAATAATAGTAGTAACTAAATGCCATATAAATCTTGATTAAGTACTTTATGTATCAATTGCCATTCACACACAGTTTTGCTTGACACCATCCTCTTTTTGTACTCATTACAGAAGCCCAAAGTTCACCTGGAAGCATAAGGATAATTTTTACTAACAACAAGAAAAAAATTTCACCTTGAACCTCTAAGCTGATGATATTTTCCATTATTTTATTCAAACAGTCCTCTGTTTTTAGTGAAGAATCTTGCAATTATAAAAAGATTACATGTTACTCAATTATACTAATTCGTATCCAGGATATTATTGTCTCTTTCTATCGCAGATTATCAAATCATCAGCTTCTGACCATGAAGCCTGATAAACTTACTTGTTACTGCTTCTCAAAGCAGAGAACTCTTCCTGAATCTCATTGTCTGGAAACTACCAGAAGGTAATTTCCAGCCTAAATTTTTGTATGGTTTTCAAAGAAAGTCCCTGCTCAAAGCAGCACATTCTAGTTCAAGCCCAGACTGTTCCCTGCTTTCCCCTCCTCTGATGTGAGAGGCTTCAAAACTTCTCCAGTATTTGGACTATGGTTAACACTTAGGCTTTACCACATACACCCCCATAACCCTCATCTTCCTCTTATGTTATGCATTTCAGGTGAAAGAGCTTTAACAACCACATACCTCCTCATCTAGCAGTAAAAACCGTAAAATTTACAAAGAAGTGGTGTCACTGCTACAGTGCAAAATCAGAAAGAGAATTCAAAAACATCGGGATAGAGACAAGCATGGACAGTATTCATAGCAGCCAAGCAAGATCCAACTTGGATATTTATCTGACAAGAACAGTCATGGGTTAAAATTCACTGCAGTTGAGAGATGAGAGTATCTGAGTCAAACTAAGGTTCTTATGCCTTCACACTCACATGTCCAATTATTCCAAATGTTTGTATCTCAGCTCTGCAAGTGAAGGCAGCATATATCCCAAACCAATCCTTTTAGAAGTGTCATGGACTTCAATACTTCCTTTTTTTTCTTTTCCTCTTTTCAGTTGGGAACCTGACCATGCACATGTTTAACATGTTCATGAACAGTATTCATATTCTTTAACTAAAGCCAGACAAAATAACCACAAAACATCACAGGCCCAGCCATTAAGGGCAAAGAAGGTTCACTACATTCTGGGAACATAGAGGTCTTCAAGTGAACAAGAGAGCAACATGGAGAAGTCAAGACTGCTCTGTCATTTAGGTGCACAAGACACAAGACTATCTCACGAAGACAGAACCACAATGACAAAGTAGGTGGGACTTTTCATAAATGGGAAATATGCTCTACATTTGGCCAGTGTCTGAACTCCAGGACTGACAAACTTAAAGCCAAATTCACCAGGACAAAGAGGGATAGAGCTAGCTTCCATTCCCCTGCAGCCAGCACTAGCAGCAGCAAATTCCCTGGCTTGTTTCATCAAACCTAGTGACACAGGGGTCAAATGACATGGCTAACCCCAAAGTGTAACAAAGTTTCATGCTTTTTTATCTACTTGGGACAAGCAAAATCCATCAGAAGATTATAAGATGCAAATGCAAATGCTAAATCATCAAGCCACAAGTCTGAAGTTGTAAGGCTCTTCCAATACTATCCTGTTAAGGTGTGATCTTTGACTAAGATGTTCCACTTCTGTTCGTTCTGCAGGTGCACAGTGACAGCCAGGGCTGGATTTCCTTCTCATCTGTATTACTGGCCAGGCATATGACACATGGCATTTCACAAGACATTTTTGTATGGAATCACACAATGGTACACACACATGCATTACAGGCTGGTCCCACTGGAAAGACACCACCCCTAGAACGATGTGTTGTGGCTAGTTTTCAGTAAAGAAGTGGACATCTTCACAGGTCCTTGAAACCCCACAGCCTGTGCACTACTACTGTGCATGTGGAACTCTGGGACCCTCAGACACACTCAGAGAGTGCACTCATACTGGCACGCTTCATCCACAGTCTGAAACAGCATTGTGCAGTGAACATCTCTATGAGAAGTTTTCAAAAATAAATTATATTAAAATAATGATGCTTCTAAGATTTCCTTTTTTTTTTTTTTTAAGTAATTTGTCATTTGGAATATTTTGTTTACTTCAAATGCCTGTGGGAATCAGTATTGCTATTAACTTATCACTTAAATGAGGTCCTTTCTTTCAGGAAAAACTTACGGAGGAAACTGAAATAGATACTCTTTCAAAAATGGATGCACATACATATAGAAAAGATAGCAAGTACATAAATATTTATTAGCCAGTCTCCTCCCCAAGGCCTTGCGACAGGAGTTGCTTGACTGAGTCAGCAGAGAAGTGGACAAGTCATTTCACTAGCCAAGTGCCTATGAAAGAGGAATAATAGAGCATTATGCTACATGTGCTCAGGACAGAAAGACTTGGTGAAGCAGGAGAATGAAGCACAGGTAAGACAAAGAGTCTGGAAGGAACCCAATGTAATACAGCAAGGAAAAAATGTGAAGAGCAGGGAAGAAAGGACAGTCCAAGTCAGCCCCATGCCTTCACGTAAACCAGCTGTATCTGATTTTTATCCTCTAGAATCAGGTGGAAGAATCTTGGTAGCCTCTACAGACCCCCAGCTTGCTTTTGGGAGCCCAGGACCTCTGCAGTTTTTGCCTCTGGCCAAACAGCAGTCCTCTTGTACTCTTCTGGGATAAGTAAAGAAGTCAGCATCCACAACTCTTGATGCTAATACCCCACTAAAAGGCAAATACTACATCTACTTTTAGTATGCTATTATTTCAGGGTGTCTAAATATGGAGGTATCAATTATTAGTTTCATACCATCGAGCTCCTTATTGCAAACACATGTATAGAAATTTCAGCATATATAATTACCAGGAACTTCAGAAATGAGTAATTAAAAGATACCAAAATCCAATCAGAATCATCAAATGAAGCTGATTTCTGGTTGTCCAATTACCATCACCTACCACAATTTTGCGTCCCAAAGCACACAAAAATACAAAAAATGTAAAAAAACAGGAATAAATTAAAAATCACTCACTGACCATGTGAATTGTTTAATTGCAATACTGAAAGACTATTTTGAGTGCTACAAAGTATTGCTAGAATTTCAAGAAATATAATTTATAAAAATATAGTTTACTTACAGAAATCTACATTACATGCCATAACAACAACCAACTCTAACAACCCTCTCTCTAGATTTTAACATCTTACACCACACTACTTTAAGAAATACTGAAAACAATTTTTTCTTCATTCTGTAATACTGCAACTTGACAGCAAGCATACCACACAGTGCTTTTTGAAACCCCGAAGATGGATTTATGTTCACCAGACTTAAAACAACCTTTTTAATGGCCACAAATCAGATAGTCTCATAGTGGAGAGCTTTGACTGCCTTTGTGTCAGATCTCATTCTCATGTTGCAGCAGGTACTCAAAGAGTAAGAATCATTTTTTTCCAAAGGATTTTTGATGTCCAACTCCTTTTGAAGCCTCCCTTTCTATGTATCTTTGAAAATCTGATCTTCAACTTGTTATTCATTTCCCTTCCCACTTGATATGACAATGCCTTCCCTCCTTCCTTCTTGAATACTCAAATAAAAGGGCAGCAGCCGGCCTGTATTCCTTAAATGAATGAAGAGTAGTTGCTCAGAAAATAACAGATCCTTCTCCCAGTCCTCATCTATTCTTTTCCATTCCAGTTGCATAAAACATCATCATGATGGGCCACAGGTTTCTGTTTCTCACTCTATGCCATCCATCAGGTTTGATTTAAAGTCTTAAGATAAAAGTAAAGATCACCATAGGCAGAAACTGGATGCAGTTATCCACCATGGAAAACAGATTTCCTACTCCTTTCAAATTTACTGATTACTCACGGCCTTTCCCCTTGAAAGGGTATCTACCAAAGTGGGCACTGTGCTGGAATAGCCACCAGCTGTCTGATAAAACTTAATGAATGGCAATTTTATGAGCTTCTGTTGTTATTGTTCCTTTAACTCCTTCAGCATCAACCTGCCATGGCAATTTACTGACAAAGGAAGATTAGAGATAAGGCAAAACTATGAACATTTTGATCTCTACTCCAATCATTTTTTAAGAGATTTTCTTAGGCAAGTTGTACATAATTTTTATGGTGACCAGTGCCTGTTCTTTTCTACAATAGAGGGTATGTTGTAGAAATACTTTTAAAGAGAACACAAAAACCTCAGATACTGTAGTATTTGTATAATCAGCATCACCTTGGCATACTAGGGCTGGTTTTTCTGAGTGTTTTTAGCCAGACATTTTAGTCCTTTGCATTTGATCCTGGGAAATTTCTGTCTGGTCAAGGTCTGTAATTTCCTTGTTACTTCCCCATCAGTGAAAACTATGCTGCCTGGCCAAAAGAAGAATTTTGCTCTGTCAAAGTGAAATTAAGCACACAAAGAGTTATTATATGTAAGCTGCATGTAGAGACCAAATTCAGACTCAATCACACAACTAAATCCCCATTCAGTGCTTTGAAAACTTACAGCTAAGTGTGAAGCTAAAAATATTAGCTCACAAAGTGAACTATCTTCCAACCACATCCTCTTGCAGAAAAACATCAATAGAAGACAAGTCTGAAAATGTGCCTTAGAGGAATTAATGAACATTTGTTTGAAATGCAGCCATTTCATTTTGGGACAGCTATTTTTTCTCCTTCTCCTTTTTTCTTCCCCTCCCCTCATCTAGAGAACATATCCTGTGCTTCAGGGTATGGAAACCTGTCAAAATCACACCCATAGTCAAATCAAATTTAACATATCTTTACAAGATATTTATAACATGCAAATACCTAGAGGCCCTGCTTCTCGGTCACATGGAGATCTCTTAAGTTAAAGAAGGAGGGATCTTTCATGTTAGTGAGAATGTGTGCATGGCAACTAGAAGCTGGTTTCACATACTATATTTGACACGTGAAGATTCAGTAACCCACATTTCCACTCCATGTGCAACAAACAAACCACACTGCAGCATCTAGAAAGAGGTGCGAGCCCTTACAGCCGTATCCTCAGCCACTCATGTCTCAGCAGGATTCTGCTTCAAGAGTCCCAGAAAAAATAATTTTACTTCACCCTTCATTAAAAAAATAGGAAACTTTTACTTCATTCACTCCACTCTTTCTTAAGTCTCTTTAGCAGCTCAAGGAGACTAACAAAACATTTTCTCAAGATAAAACAGATTAGCAGAAAAAATTCCACCCCTCAGATCCTTAGGCATCTGCTTCACTCACAAATTTTATCTCTTGGCACACATGTCATTCAGAAATAAATTATTCTACTAGTTTCTTTGAAAGCCTTTTCCTTCTTTGTCACTTAAGAGCAATCAGAGACAGGAATTTTCAGATTAGAGAGCTTAGAGCAGAACGGCCAAGCACAAGTATCTCTCGGGACACTTTTGGAGCAACACCCGAAATCACATGCGGAGTGCCCACGCCTGCAGCACCCAAACCTGCAGGGCTCTGTGTGCTAGGGCTGAGCAGCCAGTCTGCAGTGCTGAGGAGGGTCATGTCACCTGAGGGAAAAGGGCAAACAAAAGAAAACCATTTGGCTTCATCTCAGGAGGCACACATGTATTGCAAGTTAGAGCTTTCTGGGTAGAATTCACTCCAAATTCTTTTAAACTGCAAAGTTCTAGTGTCAGATAAATAAGTTACCACAGTTCAATTGACTTTCTTCAATAAACTCTGATACCTACCTAGAAGTTGAGATATTATTTCCAAAATTATTTTTTACCTGAGGCCAGTGCATTAATAGATAGATACAACATATATTTTGTTTCCTGACAAAGTAATATTAAGCATTTCTCAGAGTGTATGCACACAGCACTGTATGTCGAACAAAAAATCAAGTCAGATGATGAACATCTTTCAGTGTTTCAAGGAACACCCTCTATTTGTGTGCTACGAAAGAACCTTCAAGTTATATAGAAGGTAGAAAAGCTCATGAAGTTTACAACAAAGGCTTCTGTGAGCTAGAGGAATTTTAATTTGAAAGGACAATTTTATCCTGTACCAAATGTGGTACATACCAGGTAATATGCTATAAAAATATAATAACATGCTTTTATTTTAAAGGAAGAAGACTCATTTATGGACATGAATTATTTTCCTGCTTAAACTACATGACCACAGTAAGCACTTTATTTATCCTTTAAAACGGTATTTTTTTTCAATGGCTTAATATTTGATGGAAGCAATAGTTTTACAGCAATAGCAAAAAGTAAATTACACACACGTCTGGCACAAGTTCCTGTTAATCTGATAACCCATAAACTGCCCCCACTACCAAGGACTCCAATTACAATGAATAACAGAGATATCTGGGCAATTGATGGGGGGGGGGACAACATCTGTTTGACTGACATGTGCCTTTCCTGGAAAAATGCAACACATGTCCATAAAACTAAAGAGTCTGACAGGACTACCACAACCCAGTTCTTAGGAAAAAACAAAAGGCATATCTTTGCTACAACAGTTGTAGTAGTTTACCTGTACATTTATACTGAAGAGCAATACTGAATCTGCATCGACTCTCTTTTATAGTAATGTCACACAGCCAGTCAAATGTCATGTATGATCTTTCCCACTACTGCCATAGAAGTGCTACAGGAAAGAACATTTTTTGCTGCTTGTTTTATAAACTCTTCTGTGTTTCATTATACGTATTATTATATGTATTATAGATGTATTATATTACTGGCAAAGCTGTTAGGTTGTTCTGTTGTTAGTATTATACTGAGAACAAACATAACTTATCAACTGCCTGACTGCTTCTTGAGAAATAGGTATCAGTTTACCCCATTGAATTACTACACCTGTTTGAATTTTGGCCACTCCATCAGAGCAGCAAACTAACCTGAGGAACTTTCAACACTCAGTTTTATTAGCCTACTTGACAAAATTCTCATAGCCTTAGAAGCTTGCAAAAAGTGAGAACATAAAGAAATACCAAAATAGCAAAAAAAGACTGAAAAATTACATTTTGTACTATGGCAATTGTAAACACCTACTTTTCTTCTCTCATCATTAAACTTCCTTTTCAGATTTTTAACTTTTTCTTTTTAATTTAAGATCTGCACATACTACCAGCTCAGTCCATTCAAACTCCATGAAAGAAACATAAACCTGTAATGAAAGCTATTGCTGAAACTTGATAATAGTAACTACTGATAAACATTGAACATTGCCTTTATGTACCATATGAATAAACACAGAACACCTAAAATAGTAAACATTATATAGCTGGCGGACTGCAAGAGCACCAAAGCAATGAAAAACAAATCATGAAACATTAAAAAAAAAAAAAGGCTGGCTCACCTTCTGTGCCATTGGGTGTCATGGAATTATTATTTATATGGGAGTTTTCAAGTTTTGGACCACTGGGGGATTCACTACTACCACTTAGTCGTCTATGTGGGCTGGCTAGATCCTGCATTTCCATAGACCTGAAAACAAGATGCAACTAGTTTTAGTGACATAAGTCAACATGGATTACAGAGGAACTGCCTTTATGAGATGCAGCCCGCTATTTATCAACATCCCAGAAACACTTAGTAAAAAATGAACTACTTTTCCCAACTTCATCTTTTCCAGTGCTTAACTCATGTTGCAGCCCCACACAACTAGCCAGCTACTGTAATTATTTTTGCAGCTTGTAACTAAACAAAACTTAGATTCCAAGCACTGCACGTTAAAAATTGATGTAATCATGTATTTTTAAAATACATACAAAGACGGAATCACCAACATATGAAGATATATACTCTGTTAAAAACAAATTAACACTCTGTTTTTTCAAGATTTACCACTCAGTGGCAATATAATGGGCCTCCAAAACAAATAAAACACTCGAAGCAATTGTGGAAACCAATCATCTACTGACAGGGAATGAGATATTCCTGATGTATGTGTTTACTCTGGCAAACTACTTAATTGTTCCTCTCTTTCCTTTGAAACAAATGCAGCATTAAAACATTATTATGTCTGCTCACTTGTTTTCTTTGTGGATTACATAGAGCATGCCCAATTGGAAAGGGATATGACCGACATACAGTGAATCCATACAGGCATTAGTGTGCCTCAGCACTCTGCTGTACCTCAGCAGCTGTCGCTTGGTCAAAATGAGAAAAGAGCAATTCCCATCTAAAGCAGAATTTAAACATTTAAGCAGCACAAAAGCAGATGAATATTTAAGATGTGTGCTTTCAATAGCCTTATATTAAAAGGCCAACAGTCATCACCACCATAACATATCCCTTGGTTGATGTTGGGGCTTATGACTGCAGTAGCCTATCCTTCTATTCCTTTATACCTAGAAACTTTTGATTTTGTTATTTGACGTACTCATTCTAAGTAATTGCTCCCAGTAGAAACTTCACAGGTTACTGTGCCCCAAGGCATTTGAACCAGTAATTTTTCAGTTTAAAAGAAATGCTTAGGCGCTTTTAAAGACTATTAAAATTATATATAAAATTACTCCTGCAGCAATGGTGTAAATATCCTGTGTCATTTCAGGTACGAAGCTTTTGTATTTTAACCGAAATTTTATCACAGGTTCTAAACATAGATCCTACACATAATATTTCTCTACCTAAAACAATCAAAAAGAAGATGATATTACAATGAGTTCAAAACGCCAGCATCGAATATAAACTCAAACAATTTAGCGAAAAAGTTACGTGCTCATGCTTCACAGACTTGGTTGCACACATGTAAAAGCTACGCTCCAGCACTTACTCATCTGCTTAATGTGTGAAACAAGAATAAATATTTTACTTATCACTTGAAGTTAAAAAAACCCCCAACAATAGAAAGCTTGCAAAAAATTAGCAATTTTCAGTCAAATCCTTACCTGCAGCTTGAGGAAACAGCAACATCTGAACTGGTTTGGGACTTCTGCACCTGTAAACCAGGGAAACAAACAGAAGCTTCTATTACTCCACTTTAGTATGAGGCCTTAATTTAAAGAAAGGATATCACTACGGATGACAATTCTGTCCTTTAAACCCAAAGGGAAAGGAGGAGGGCGCGGTGCCCCTGAAAGGCATATTGTCTTTAAATTGAAGGCTCAACTGTTGTTTCCCCGGCAGGTCTCTCTCCCTCCTCCCCGCGCCAGGGGACGGCAGCCAAGTGACGGGATAGTGATTCATCAGGGGCCCGTGACAGCTGCAGAGGGGCTCACTCCTCCCTCCCCCGGCACGGCTCGGCTCGGCTCTGCCCTGCACCCCGCAAAGGTAACCCCGCCGCGCCGCCCGCGCCAGCTGCTCCTGCCCCGAGCCCCTCAGCATCCTCCGCTCCTCTCGCCTCCTCTCATCCCTCCTTTCTGCCTCGGTCTCGACAGATCCCTGCCCTCATCACACTGGTTTTCTTCTTTGCTCTTGGCCATCCTTCCTCTGTGCCTGGGCCACAGGGAGCCCACCAGTCAAGCTCACCCCAAAGGCAAGATGGAGATGCTGTTGTTATTTTTTGGGGGGAGGGGTAGAGAACAACAAGGGGCAAGGCTACCTATGGTAAAGACCTTCACTATACAGCCAACAGCCTTACAGGACCATCTCTAAAAGAAGCCCATCTCCAGACAGGTCAAATTAAAACAAAACCACCATGCATTATTGCATAGTCTTAATCCTAAAAATTCCAGTTGCTAATGAGGTTTCCAATAAAATTACTTAAAATTACACTTCTGGCTAAATAAATGGGAGGAAGGTGTAGCATTTACCTCTGAGGTCACTCATGAAGAAAAGGAATCTTTTTCCACTGGGAAGCCCACTGATAATTTTTTAGTTTAATAAAATTATTCCTTTTATAACTCAGGTAAGTAGTAGTTTCCATATTCCATCAGAAAAACACTGTTGCTTTACTAACAAACTCTAGTCAGTAACAATCATCAGCAGGTGATAAAATTCAGGTGGAAATACACTGCTAGACCCTGTTAGCTTAAAAGCATACAAAAGTTTCTCTGGGCAAGGTATATATCCTCTTAATGTCTGCAGTGAGGATCTTTCTTGTGCGTTTCCACTCAACCTGAACCGACATCTCTTAAATGATCACAGAGCAAAGACAAGGGAGATGAGGCATTTTAAGTGCCATAAAAATCATCCGAGCAAATCCTACTTATGTGTCTGTAGGGTGGGCTTTTTGTTATTTTTAATCACAGACGGAATTACTACTAGCAAGAGTAAACAACTGCTAGGGGCAGCCAGGCAAGGAAGAACATTACAAATGATGTCAAGAAGCATGCAATAATGCATGCTGAAAAAATCAATCTTTTTATAACTGGGTACTTAAAGTACTGCATAACACGCTTTTCAATACATTGTTGCATGCCAAATCAAACTAGACTAGCAGATACAGTCAAAACTGTGCATTCTGGTTTAAACATTTTTTTCCCCCTTAGTTCTTTACCCCAGAAACTGCTGCAGAGTGCCTTAGGATATGCTTCTGCTGTTACTTCTAAACACCTGGAAAAAATTATAGGTGAGAACTAAGTTTGCCTACAGAGCTATCTTCACTCCCCCTTGCACAGGATCTTTTAAAATCCATCTTTCATAATAGAAAAAACTTCCTTTTTCAAATGGATGCTTTAACTAAAAGATATTTTCCAACATGCACTACACAATTATTCATACATGATTAACACTAAAAAAAATTTAATCCTCACTATTTTAAGTACCAAATTTTTACAAAAATACTAACTTCTGTACATTTGAAAACATATACATTATATACATATATACATGTTAATGCATGCACATAGCAAGAAATATCTCATTTATGTATTTGTTGAACAGGGCAAAAAAAATAACCAGCTCATTCAAAGTGAATTAAATATATACCTTAAATGTCCTCCAACACTCTATGATTTGTGAAAATTCATATCCACAATTTTCATTTTCATTAGACATACTTTAGATATATTCCTTTGTGTCTCAAGGATTATTTAAACCATGTGTTGCACGTTACCAAATTTAAAAATGACTCTTTAATCAAAATAACTTTAAAACAACTAATCCTCACTTAGGCTGGTCAGCTGAATCCACAGAGTGGTCCAGGAAAAATAAATCTACTCTCAAGAATGCGAATGCAGACAACAATTAGACACAGATGTGAGTGAAATTAGTTACAGTTTACAAAATGCTACACTTCACATGCTTTCAGTTTTTTATGTGCAGTACAAAATTACAACGTAGTAAGGAACCACACTTGTGACGACCAGTTAGTTCACAGAATAAAAACATTTCTGGGTGGTGTGTGCTTGTGCTTTCTCTCATATATTCCCATTTTGTCAACAGGTTTCTGGATAATTGCAGTTTGGCAACATAACTCACATATTAAAAAAAACAAAACAAAACAAACTGGGGGGAAGAAACCCAAATGCTTGGCCTTACCCAGACAAATAGGTTACATTAAAAAAAAAAAAAAAGGGAGCTGTCACACCCCCTTCATACTCAGTGCTCTGCTGCAACTAAAAATACCTTATATGCTAAATGGCATATACGTTCTTCTTAATACCTCAAAAACATTACTCTGTATAATTTGATTTTTGTCAGTAACATTCACATCTTTCTCCTTAATACAGATTGCAGACTGGGCACTATGTAGTACATGGCGAGAAAAAAAGGACAATGATAGCAAAGCTACTTAAAATTCATCCATTTAAGAATCTTAAATCAGTAACATCAAATTCTGATTAGTTAATGAGGTCTTTTAAGTTTGCCCTTTTTTCTAATTAAATTTATAATTCTTCACAGATGTAGGTTTTGTTGATGTTCAATTTGTCTCTCTCATTTTGTTAAACCTCACATAGTACTCCACCAATCCATTGAATAGCCACATTAAATCTGTTAATACCATGCTCTTCAACCCCAGAAATTATTTCCAGAAGGCAAACTTGCTTTGAGAGATCATCAAACAAGACTTAAGGTACACATTTTATCACATTTTCCCTACCACAGAGCTCAGGATGCAGAGGAAAATTCATGACTTTTGCACTGTTTATTATACTTTGTTAAATTACAAATCAAAAGCATCTGACAGAAGATCATGTATGAAGCCAAAAAGTTAATAATGTTCTGTGAAAAGTAAACTGTAAATGGGAAGGGATTCTAAATTTCAGCAGCACAAAGCAAATAAAATGTAGGTACTTGTCTAAATTACAGCTTTTCCACAGTATTTTTGCTTGCTAGGAGCAATTTTTTTTAATGGCTATAATTTAAAACATTTTTCCAGCTGAAAAGAAATTTTCGAAGTGAAAATAAGAATTTAACCCAGAAAACTATAGCCAGCACACACATTTTCTCTTAAAATACAGTTCTACTTTAAAGAAGCAAATTTCAAAGACAATGGCAGTTTTCAAATGAGGGTGTTCCTTCTTAGGCAAAAAAAAAAAAAATCTGTCATTTTTAGGAAGGGGTGGAGGGAGGGAGGGAAAGGGACTTTTTTCGCAACAGCACTCTTTACCTCCCTAAAAGAAGGACGCAGTCAGTATCTACCAACATAACTACTTCAACAGCCAAAACGTTACAAAACTAAAATGCAAATTGGCTGCAAAAAGGCACCTTGCTGGCAACCTAGGAAACTTGGTAATGGTTTCACTCTTCCAATAATCATATATCGCCGGGCTCCAAGGGAAGAGGTTGGGCTTTTTCACTAGATATTCACATCAAAGACAAATTGTACTTATTAAAGCAAAAGCAGGTAATTGCAGTCATTTAATTTTTAATTACCAGTTTAAATTCTTCTAAAGTGCTGTCCTGTGTGCTCATTTCATACACTCATGAATGAAACATTTTGAAATCGCAACACTTTCTTCCCTTTAAGAAAGTACTCCAATGTGACAATGCTTCTATTATGACCAGCCATTTAAGAATGTCTTTTTGCTTTTCCAAGATTTTTTTTTTGGCCCCTGAGAAATATTTCATACTTATTGCAATTCAAACAAAATGATTACTCATTCTTTTTTTCTCCTAAGGTGAAGCATGACTCAAGTCGTCTGTCACTGCACAGAACTGCTGAGAGGGGATGGCTGCTCATTCCCAGACCCTTCCAGGCCTTGGGAAAACTCTGACAGCAGTGAGGTGCTTGGCTAAAAACTGCATGTCATGGGTTTGTGAGCTACATGAAAATGCTGTGTGCATATGTGTTTATATACTAAAATTCTGCAATGTGTATACACACACATATATGTACTTTTACACGTGTGTATCCATATATATACTATTAATTTATGTGACACCTCAAACCAGTAGTCTGTGTTCTGGCAGATGTTTTGCGAACCATCCCAGTATGGGTTAGAAAATAAAATAATCTTTTAAAATACCTCTTACACGGTATCTAATGTTAAAAACTTCCAATGATACACTACATCACATTTCCACTTCTTATTCCAAATTTCTCCCGGTGCTCATTTTTAAATTTAAACAAACTGCATGAAACCCACTATAATTTTATTTTCCCGGAAAGCTTTTATCTCTTCCGTCTACCTCAGTTTTGAATGTTTGCGTACAGAAGAAAGCAAAAAACACGCCAAGACCCAACCACCTTCACAGAAACATTTTAAAGTGCACTAACACCTTTACTTTTCCAGAACCAATCTTGCACTGTAAAGGGCAGTCCTTCCTCTTGGTGTTTGAAACACTGAGGGAACGTTTGGTGGGTCTTGGTTGCCCAAAAGCAAGATGTAAATTTAATGAGACTTCAGAAGGTCTCTAACTTCCTTGTTCTAAGATCACCGTTCTAAATAAGCCACCTAAAATGTCAATAAACGTCAAATATTTCCGTTGTGTAGATGTTTATTCTGTCATCTTGAAAAGTTGTCCTGTGGGGATCTGCATGTTTTCTTTGGTGTTTGGAAAATTTAAACATATTAAGCAAAAGGATTTCCTGCTTCAGAAAGCACTGTCAAATGCCTGTCTCTGTCAGGCATTCTTCCTCCCAATTTTTTTATTATTTTTCTCACGCTCTCATGTCTCTTTCAACAAAGTCTGCTGGTTTCGTACCGTACGCGTCTATTTCCACCCTCCATTCAACATCTCCCCATCACGTTACTCCTATCTGCAGAACCATTAGCACTCGAGGAAATCAAACAGGAGAATCCTCAAACCTGGCTGATCACAATAAGCAGAACCTCCTAACATCTGTTTTGTGGGAAGCCTACAAACCCCAGCCTGAACTACGGCCAAAATTAACTGCTGCACCCAGTGATTTATAATTGAGCGCTGCTCTCCTCCGGAGCGGCAGAACGCGCAGAAAGCGCGGCTGCCCCTCCGCGCCGCCCGGCCCCGCCGCCGCGGGACCCCGCGCTTCTCGGCAGCCGGGCTGCTGCGGCGGCCCCCTCTCCTTT
>JANPWX010000024.1:3112110-3178753 GCA_024734555.1 Trochalopteron elliotii | reverse complement strand
AATGGTTTAAACCACTTAAACCATTAAATATCTATACGCCTAAAAGCAATTGTAAATGTAGTCAAATTTGTATTTTAATTATTACTAATCACTTACTAAAGTTTTAAAATTTAAAACTGTATTTTAGGTTTCCATAGACCGTACAAATGTTTCCAAAGAAGAGAGAGATGGTTGCATAGAGTTAAATTTGTGCATTAAGTAACCTTAGCTTTTACCAATCAATAGGTAATTAAGTAATTTAATTAGTAAGCCATTAAACTGAAATGGGTTTATGATGCTTTTCTATTACAGAACTTTTAGTTGCTCATAATTAAAAAAAAAAACCTTAGTCTTTTAAAAATACATATATTATATTAAAAAACATTATAACATACATAGTAACAAAATTTGACCAGCATTCTCCAGAGCATTTCCACTATGCAGACAGTATCTTTCACTTCATGTAACACTAATTTTTCTATACTTTTTTTCCACTGCGCATAATCCAAATATGATGAGGAAAACAGCGTAACGATTTGTAGTACCAAAAAAGAAGTCTTAATACCACACCAGGTCTAAAGTACTACATTTTAAAAAACCAAAACAAAACCAAAAATCAACAAAACCCCCAACTTTATACTGTATAAACAGATTGAAACAGAACCTTTTTTCTCTTTACAAAAACCTGTGGTTATTCACTGCTAATATATCCTTACCTTCAATTAACTAATCTGTGAATGAAAGCAATACTTCTAGAGGAGAAATATCTTCTGGCTACTACATCCCAGTAAGTGAGACATTATTTTGTAGCAAGTACATTGGGAATACTTCAGGGAAGCAGATCGGTTTGCAAAGCTACAAGTCAACCTCGGGCTGAGAACGCACCTAGGATTTCATTTTGTTTAGCAGAGAAAAGGGATCTCGGGACAGTCACACACCATATATGGGAACCCAGGTCAAAATAAGCAGCTTTCGATTGGGCCCGTCTGCGTAGCCAGCACAAACACAATCCCATCACTTCTCCAGAGTCACAAACCACATCTCACGCCAAGAAAACTATTTATCGTGTTCTATATTAAACTGTGAAAGGAATACAAATTAGTTATTATGGAGTCACGCAGTTTCGTCAGGTAAAAGTTACTGAAACCCTGAAACATAAGGCTATGCAATCATTCTGAACTATATGCTTTTTTGGAACAGCCACCATCTTCTGGAAAATGCTTACCACTGAATTCTTTACCAGTGTTAGTGAGATTATTTTTTAAAAGTCCTACCCAATCTGACATAAAGTCCTACCCATCTTGCTTCATTGACTGTAGGAGCTACATCTATTAAACAAATATCAGGCACATACTTTAACAAAGCAGAAGCTCTTTTTTTCTGGAAGAATTCAAAAAATATCGTATTGTTGTTGTGAGGTGCAATCTAACTGGAAAATGTAACTCAAAACCCTTTCTCAAAATCAGTGATACTTAAATGATGCTATGGAAATAAAAAAAAATATTTAAAAAGAAGACTGACTTCAATGATGCATGCAGATTTTAGCATTAATCTTTCATTCCATTATCAAAAAAACCCAAAAACAAACAGCACAAATATACTAATAAATTGTAGTATTTTAAATGTAAAGATTACTGAAACAGGTTTATTGTTGTTTAGTTTGTAGTCCCTACTGGGAGTTATATCCAAGTAATAACTTCAGGAGTGTGCCCAGTCTCTGTATTTAATTAAAATAAGAGAGATCCCCACACACACGTACAGAGCTTGATGATGTGAGGATAAACATGGGATAAATTACACAGAGGCTAAGATGATCAGAAAAAGGGTGTTGACGATGCACTGCAAGAAAAGAATCAGCTTTGAATTTTTAATCTCTTCTGTAGTATGGCATGTAGACAGTATGGGAACTGAAGCCATATAAATGATCTAGATGGGGGATATGAGATAAAGTAGGGTCCTCTGTGTTTATACAGCCATTAAACAGTGCCTTAAAGTTCTTTATCTGATGTCTGAAGATTGGACTTCAGATTAGTGTATATCATTACCTCGTGATAGGGTCTAACCTATGAACTTATCCTACAGCTGATACTGTGGACCAGATCCTCATTTGATTTAAGTGAGTGCAGTTCTTTTTATTTCAACAGGTAATCTAATTATGACAGCTGAGTACTGCACCGATTTGAAACCTACTTGAAAGAGGTTTGTTTACTTATCTTTTGGTTTGTTCTTCCCAGTAACTGCATACCAAATCAGTGCAGGGTGGGTTTTTGGTCACTGGCACCCAACATCATTTTCAAACCACAATTGCACTAACATTGGGTTTGGAACAGAGATTTCAGTGGGATTTGCATATGTTTACATCATGCCTAAATTTGCTCTGATTCTGCATTCCCATTAATGCAGCTGGCATCTCAAGAGTCCTAAGAAGTAAAGGACCAGGCCTATTACATAATATCAAATGCACAACAAGCTACTGGGTATATTATTACAACCATTACTCATGCAATATGGTTTTAACTTCATATGCAGTGTCACACACTTGTTTTAGCACAAGTAAAATGGGCCCATCTGGAACACAACATTTACTGGGCGCTTAGGTGCCACGATTGCAGACGTTCTGGTAATTAACAAAAATTAGATGTAAGATGGATATGGAACAGTGGGATGTTCCTATGTTTGTCTCCAAGTAGGAAATACTACTGAAATATTTAATACCAGAAATAGGCCTAGGAAGACCACACTTCACTTAAGCAAAAGATGTATCCCATTGCTCCTTAAAGCCACTGCCTGGCTCTTCCCATAAACAACTGCAGTGCAACGTCAGAGCCCTCTGAAGCAGCAATATGCCTCCTATGCCTCCATACAAGTTTTATCTTACACATAGCAGCTGTTGCCTAGAGACATCCCTGGCTGGAACAGAAGTTTGCAGCATTTGACAGGAGCCTGTATTGTCTCATGCTACTCATGTGGGCAAAAGTAGAACGACCTTGGTAAATACAAATAGTAAAAATGACAGAAATCAACCATTTTAAGTGTTCAGTCCAGAAATTATCGGTGTGACTACGACAAACAATTTAATGATATTCTTTGAAGATATACTGGATAAAATTAATACTGAATTAAGGTCTGTGTGTAATGTGTTATAAGAAAAGTTATGTGCTGTTAACCATCATCCTTAGCCAAAACACATATGAACTGCTGGCCCCAGTTTGCTAGTTTTGCTAGTTTGCATGCAATGTAGTTGTTTTCAATCCGTCACTTCAGTACAAATTACAGAACCATTTAATACAATTTAAAATAGGAAATAGTAATCTTTATTAGTCTCAAGTAGATTCTGCTTTAGCTTTTTGAATGAATGCATGACTTACATATGATTCTGAAATAGCTGACAGCTATGATATAAACAAATGCAGATTGTCCACAGAAGAAGCATTCAAAGTCTAGTTTGAGATACATCTTAGTGTATCTCAGTTTTTCACTCTCCAAAGTGAAAGTCTGCTTGTTTTTTTCAGTAGGTTTCTTGCATCTTAAAAGCATTATGTTAAAGGGAGGAAAAAATAGTGTGTATATATATATATATATTTCCAAGCACCAGTAGTGTAAATTATATATATATACTCAGTACTCTAAATGCAAAATACAAAAGTAGTTTTGCAGGGTGAAGGAAAGGTTTCCTAGATGAACTTAAATTTTAAATGTATCTAATACTATAATTTCTCTTTGGGTATTTTTAAACACCTCACATTACTTGTCTCTTCTAGAAATCTAGAAATCATGAAGGGAATGATTGGCACACAAAAATATTGAAAAGCTTTGGTCTCCAGATCATCTGAAGTAGATGCTCTACCCAAAAGTGATGGCTTTTCCCTAAAGACCGAGACACCAGGTCTATGACATTCTGAGGGCAGAGCTCTGAGATCCACTCCAGGTGTAAGAGTAATGTAGCTTTTCCAACTATAACAGTCTTCATTTTAGCTATGTCTTAGCTATTAAATTGAACTATAGAAAATTACTTTCCATTTTCCAATGAAGTTCAAGAGTTTTACAGGGGGACTTTTAATACTGTCTACAGTACCTAAGAATCAACGGAGTGTTACTTTTATTTGTTGCACAGAAACCTCTGCTCAAAGCACATATAAACATATAACTATTTATAAAAGAAGTCCTGCTGAAGACAAATAGATATATCTGAAGAAAGTTATTTGAAGAATTATCTGTTTAAAAGATGGGGTGAAATGAAAGGAATAAATTGTAATCTGTGAGCTTCCTTAAGAAAAAAGCTAATTTTTCTAATTGATTTTCAGGCTTTTACTCCAGCTCAGCATGGAAACATAACTGTCTAAAATTTGAAAATAATCATCCTTCACTGTGATATGTGAATAATAATTTGCTTATAAAAATGAACAAGTCAAATCAAATGCACCACTGATGATGAGGAGCAGCTTGCTAGCATTCTAACAGGTGATAAAAGCTATAATCATTATTTCCTCGGAAGACTGGGTTGCAGGAAGAACACACTACAAATGAGAGATTACCAGTGAGCTGACAAAATAATCAAGTCCTGTTGTTCTGTAAAGACTATAAAACACATCATTTCACACACATGCCATTTTTCCATAGTTCATCCTCCCACAACTGTTTAGGCCTTCCTCATCTTTCATTTAGTGCTGCCAGTAGAAAGGTAGAACTTACAGACCATTGCAAATTTTTTTTTCACAGCAGTAAGTTACATTTTTGGCAGTGATATAAATACAGTGCACTGTATGACATGAGTCAGCTCAGTAATCCTAGACTGTCTTTTCTCTAACTTTTTCCCACTAACATGAACAGAACCAGTTTTGTCAGCATCTCCTATAAGGTGAAAAGGAAGATGGAAAATTCCTCTTTGTTTTTCAACTCTGAAATAAAGTCATACTCAGAATACTTTACTCTGCAAGAAAAAGATGTTTGTTCACTAACCACAGAAACAATAGGTTTATTTGTTGTAAATTTCATTTTGTTATTATTTCCTAAATGCATTCCATATTTTTTCCCGGAGTGTTATTCATGTCACTATTCAACAGTAGATGGAGCAGTGGATCATTACTGTATTTTAGTTATTTGTGCCAATTATTACATAATTTTTCAGCTACTGACATATAAGGCTGCACAAAACTCCCTGAAAATATTATATAGAGGAAATAATTACTGATTAAAGCATTTAGAATTAGAAAGAAAATTGAAAGGACAGCAACCCAGGCTCACTTTGACAAATTATTAAGACAAACCTGCATTTATGACTAATATAAGTGACTCATAAACACATATTCAAATTATGAACCTTGCATTAGTTGAATACAGTAAATACGTACATCCTTAACTTTGAAACATTCAGTCACATGATTTTTTCTTATGGTGATCTGGAGCAGTGAAATATCTTCTAAAAGCAACATGCAGAAATAATCCCCATTGTGGGCATTGTAGGACAAAGTGGAAGGACAAAGTGGAAAGAAGGACAAAGTGGAAGTCTAAGTAAAAATAGTCCTGTGATTTATTTTATACCTGCAACAATGTTTTTCCCAGAAACTGTTTTTAAGTAATTTAACACATTAAATTCTTCTAAACCTTACAGTAACTATACCATGACCATCATTTGTTCAGCAGAAGCTAGATTCTCACCTATGTGTAACCATCTAAAATTAAGCATTTAGTCAAAGGTGATCACCCAAATCCTCATCAGGGGAGAGAGAGACACTTCCAGTCGATGCAGAGGATCCAATTTTGAGGTGTCCCCTCCCTGTAGATACCAATGATGGACTTAAGCTACTCTCAGGTTTTCATGGCTACAGCTGCCCCACTGTTGAACCCAGCAGCATCATTTCCCTTAGAATCAACTGGGTCTCAATAGCAATTGTACTCACAGAAGTTTCAAAATAGAGGATTCAGCTCTATTTTGAAACTTCGTATAATTACTGACTCAGACTGCCAATATTTGTTGTTACAAATCAAGGCCAGAGGAAAACTTCTCAGATGGCTTCAAAGACCCAGTTCTCATCTCCAAGCCCAGCTCCCTCCCCCGCTTCCTTCCAGCAGCATTAACTTTTTCTCTGCAATCTCACAAAAAGGAAAAAGAGTAACCTCTAAAGCTGTTTTAGACTGAAGGTCAGAATTCAAAGGATTGGTAACTTTATCCAGGGAGCCTTGCAATCACATTGCTATTGGAAACACACCCAGAAGCACCAGCACTCGAGATGTTTTTATTAAGCAATGTCAATAGGTACGAAATTTGAAGGTTGGTTTGTTGGGGGTTTTTTTCCATAGAGTAAGGTTTATCAAGACTCATACTTGCAAGAGATCAAATTGCTTTCTGCCACTGAATTTTAGTTTAACGTTCTCTCAGGTAAGGAAACTGGGCTCTGTGTTACATGCTAATGAAAACAGCAGCTTTGGTTTGTTTATCTAAATACTTAAAGAGAGGCACCTCTTGCAGCCAAAATGTAAACAAAGCTTAAACTCTTTTTACTGCTTGGATACTTCCAGGCTGCTAATACGGACTTTTTTTTCTTAATTAAGGGCATTACATGGATTTTCTACATATATATCCTGCTTGAAAATCTGCCTTTCTGAAGAGTTATTTAATTCTTAAACCAATTATTCATAATTACACCTACACTTTGAGCCCACAAACACAAGATGACAGATCCCTTTCAAACTCAGGCTCAAGGGGAAAAAAAAAATCAGAGAGCAGTCAGAAATTTTGTCCCTGCAAACCTGTCACTAATTTAGAGGGAAATAGGTTAAAACAAGGATTTCAAGTGAGTTTCACAAGAATTAAGAACGAGCAAAATTGTGATTCCACTATCTAAAAAAACAAGTCCTAGACCTTGCCCCTCTGTCTTGTACCACATCTGCATGCCCAAAAGAGTGAAGCATTCATATCCACCCAAGCAATTCACCTGAGGAAGTTCTGAAAATGCCTTAGGGCTGCCTTGCCTTCCACAACACAGGAATCTTCATACACAACCACCTCCATTAAACAAGGTTGCTAAACCAGGCACAGACAAATGAAAATGCATCTTGCACTGGATGCCAGTTTATGAGGTGAGAGACATGGCACGGGTGCTGCACGCTGGGCAGAGGCAGAATGATCTTGCAGTGGTACCCGAAAAATGCAGTATCATAAGGAGAACAGGACACAGAGCTACACACAACAGCAGACAACTGCATGAAGAACTTGGAACAAAGTTGAGTAACGTGGTTTTAACTCTTGTAATTTGATTTTTAAAAAATTGCAATCTATCTGCTATCTGTATAAGGAATGTGTTGAGTGCAACTCAGAAATGCTTATTGGTCTTTGGTGAATCTCGTGCCACTGTAATTACAAGCAGGGTATTTTTTGGAACCAGGCTGATTTTTAATAGCTCTTTTGGAAAGCACAAAAGCCTAAATTAGAGACACCTTGGAAAATTTAGTAGCTTTAGTAGCCTGAAAATGCATTAGTTTGAAATATATTCCACAATGTATTCCACTGCAGCTGACAGGTTATTGAAAAAACCCCAAAATTAAACTGCTGGAGACAGAATGCTGCATGTGATGCCTTATGGTGCCTGGGACACAAGGGCTTCATTGCCCTGGCTGAGGACACCTCCTGCTCCACCAAGCCCCAGTGGGCTTTGGCCATACACTAAAGCATTCCCAGCCCCTGCAGCCACTGACAAAATGCCTACCCACCCCTCAAGCACCCAGAATGAAGACTCCCCCTCCTAAACCCTTATCGGTATCTAAAATGGTTTTGAATTCAGAAATAGTCTCAGGAACTGTGTGGTGGTCTCAGGAACAGCTGAAAATGGGAAATCCAAGGGACAGAAAGTGGCCGCCCCTTAGCTGGCTCTTCTTCCTCTGTGAAACCCAAAAAAGCTGCCACAAAGCAGCAATGATAGCCCTAGAGTAGATTTCTCTTCTCCAATCTCCTCCCTCATTAAAAACTCGTCGTTTTCAGCTGGGTTTTTTTGGTTTGGTTGTTTTTGTTTTTTTTAAACAAGAAAATACTCTTAATACCATCACCTCCAAAATACTATAAAATATTGTGTATGCATCTCTAAAGCTTGAATTAAAACCAAATCAACATCACAGTAATTGGTCTCAGACATATCTGGTATACCAAGCACAGCAGGAGGTTTATACAAATCTTTCTCTACTAAGCTGATGAATTACAGGATTTGCCTCTCATTTTTCTGGTCAGTAAGTAAATAATAGTATAGTTATTCACCATGCATCCTAAAGCAGCAACTTCATCAATTGCCCTTCTGACCTCAAGAGGGCTGTGTGCTGCTGGCTGGAGTCCATCCTCACAATCCAGGTTCCTGGAAACTGGTCTAGTTATCTCTTCATGTTTGGATGCATTGCAGTTCTCCAAGACACCAGTTCCTCAAAACTGGAATGGGTACAATAAAATGACTTGAAATGAATGGCAGTGAGAAAATAGCTGTAAGTTAATATGCAGTAAAAATGTTTCCTATTAATTTAGTAAGAGAAGTGGACTTTAGAGACCCCAAATAAGAGGTTTGAAGACTTCTGTTTACATTTGGTTTAGAAATTCATGACTATGAATAAAAACCCAATAAATTACAGAGATTTAAGAGATTGGTTTGAGACACTGATTTGCTAAATCTTTACACTCACCTAAGCTTGCTTGTAACTTTGCAAGACATAAGTTTCTCTGGTTTAATAAAACTGCACTACACAGCTTAGGGATACCTGCTGAATTTACAAATTTAGTGCTGTTTAAGCATGTGTAGCTTTTCTCTTGCTAGAAAGATCCATGGATAATACAGATAAATCTTCCCTCAAACAGATGAGAACTAATTGCAATGCAAAGTATTTGCAATCAGAAAGCAGTGATGTCATCTAACAGTCAATAAACATGAAAGTACATGGGCAGACATCAGTGGAAATGTGATAAACAAATATATAATAAAAATAGTGATACCCAGACTTTATAAGATTTCCACAGAGGTGTCATGTGCTCAAGGGAGTGACATTTAATACCTCCTTTAGCATATGACAATATGTTTTTTTCCTTCCATCCGAGGAGAACTAATAAGCCACAGCATCCTTTCCTGCCTAACATCAAAGGCCATGCTATCCAAATGAACATCTCCCTAGAGTTGGTTCTACTGAAAGAAGTAAATCCAGTAAATTTTAATCACTTGAACTGATCTTGGGTTAGCTCCATGATTTGAAAATCCCAAAGAATGTACTTCTGAAATGTGCAAATGGATTTAAAAAGTAGAAATCAAACTAAAAAAAAAACAAAACAAACCTGACTTCCTCCAAGTCTATAAACCATAAACACTGACTTATCATTTAAAACTTGTTTGGTTTCCTCACCTGCCTGCAATTGCAACTCTAACTTCATTAGCTGCATACTGCTAAATGCTTTCCAATCATCTTTTCCTAACTGAACCCTGAAAGACTGTTTCATTTCTTCACTCTGGATCACCTTATCTGATTATTTCTCCATTTACATAATTCCTTGCTAGCAATGGAAATTACTTTTCAGAAAACATTTATCAGAGGAGTCAATGCATTGTCCAACACGCCGGTGTCTCGCCCCTAACCTTGTTACAATTGCCTTCCCAGGAGTTTGCTCTCCCACACAGGGATGGACTGCCCTAAGGCTTGTCAGACTCTTACCTCCCTCCTCTTGACTCTGAAGATAAGAGAAAGGAGTGGATGTATTTATTAGACACTTCTGTGCTCACTCTCTCATCTCTCTTGATCTGAACCCCTAAAGAAGGAATCACTGACATTCTGAATTATATTGGCAGTGAGGACACTGCTGTGGCACCATGAGCTGGGTGGCTCAAAGTTTTGCTCTGCAGCTGTTCATGAGCTGCCAGCAACAGTTGAGGATGCCCACATTCACCTTGCACAATTTTCCAGCTCTCACAATTTACTGTTTCATTACTCAATTTACACAGTTTGTCTTTCTCTACACAAGCCAGTTAAACTCTCCTTCTCTGGGAGAATACCCACATGTATTTGCCAGGGGAATTTATTCTCTTAGACATTCTATAGGATCAAGAAGGTGTTTGTGACAGGTAGAGGATCACTCTCTCTGATACTAATCAATTTGTTAAATATTTCTCCTTATTCCTCTAACCATTCCTACACCATATCTTGCTAGGAAGGGTGTGAGATTCTCGGTCCTGCTGGAGATGTGATTGTTTCTTTTTTGAGTTTGGGGTCTTGGGGAGGAATTTTGTTGCTTCATAATTTCAGCAGCTGAGGATCTTTGGGTTAAAGCTGTGCTATACAGAGAGAAAGCAAAGCATTTCTTTTCTCTGATCTTCTGCATCCAGTATTCAGTCTATAGGGCAGAGAAGTTAAGATGAACTGACAAGGCCCATGACAAACTAATTGGTGACAGAACCATTTGGCAGAAGACTGCTGCTTGGTTTGACATGACTTCAAAATGTGAAAACCACTTGGTAGACAGGGAAAGCTGCAGAATATCTGCTTTTCATGCCAGCTTTTTTAAGCATTACATTGATCCAGAATTATTCTCATTTTACAGGCATTGTCATTTTTTGACCTGCTGCACCTGTCCTGGGAAAGCCAAGGTGGTACAGTAATATACTAACAGCTGAAATTAGTTCTGTGGCTCTTGAGTTTTGGAGGGGATGCAGACACCATATGATATTTGTTCTCAGACATAACCACTTCATCTTTCATTCTTTCCCTGAGCTGAACTGACAATCAGAAACCACAAGCCTTGCTTTGGATTTATGATGTTGAATGAAAGCCCAGTAGATAATAAAATTAACACCATTCATGACTTAATTAATGATAAACACCATGTGTCTTTTTCTAAGCCAGCAGTAACTGGACACAGGACACAATGGATAGATGGGTTCTGAAGCAAATGCAGAGGCCTTTCCTTTTACCTCCTTCACCTTTCTCATATCATCCTTCAGTGCAGCTACAATCTTCAGAATACAAAGAATTAGTTTAACCCAATATTGAGATCAAATTAAGACTCTGGATACATTACCAGAAAGTTGATTGACGTCTGGTGATCTGATTGACATAAATATCTCCTCTAGAGTGATGCAATAATCTGTATTTTTGGGGGTTTTATATATACATGGGAGCAAAGATTTAAAATGTATTTGCTAAATGTGCAAGCAAGTTTATTTAGTGACTTCATTAGAAAGTAAATGAAAAAATATTTCCTTTCTAAATAATTGCTGAAACAGTTTTCTTTTGTGTTTAGCTACTTCATTCATATGTATTTTTTATTTCTGGACAAAAGTGGAGTTTATGTCAATAATTAAAAACATGCAAAATTATGTGATCACTTTGTATTTACACTGGCTTTTGCTTCATTGCCTGCATATTATTCTGACTGCATAAAAACACCCAGGGAAATTTTCAAAGTGGTGCATAGAGACTACACTATGCAGTTCCTATTAATTTGAATAAGTCACATGGTTATGTTCTCACATTCTATTTTGAAAATTTCCCTCCTGCTTTTCACCATCTAAAATAACTGTCTAATTCCGGGTATGCACTGTCTGTATCTCCCACTCTGCAATCTATAAATACAGAAGGGACATAGAGTCTTTTCATACAGATACTTCAGGATGCTCCATTAGCATTTTATACTCAGAAGAAAAAGTCTCCAGCCTAATGAGAGTTACTCTACTCCTCGTGCTGCTCCTAATCCTCATCTCTAAGGATATTTCCATTAATATTTTTGCTGAAATGCCTTTTAGCTGCATAGACTATCAGTATCCTGGGAGCTTCTAAAATAATTAAAAGTACAATTACCAAAACAAAACTAGGATCAAAAGAGCCACCAAAACAAGAGTAAGAGATAATCAACCTGTAACTCATCAAGCAGTCTGAGAAACTGCTTTGACATTCCTGCCCCAGAAGCTAATAACAGCAAGTACAAATGAAAGATTTTTGCATTTGACTATATTTGAACTTTCCCCACAATGTTCCAGGAAGGTCAGCCAGGGTATTTTAGAGCCAGGCTGTGAGTAGAGAGAATTACAGGCTTAAAGTTACTCACAGAGCCTTGCCAGAGATTCCCTCTGTTTTATAGCTCACAGGCTTCAATTTTCACAGTTGCTGCTTCTAACCAGCTCTTTTTTTACATCTCCTGAAAACCAGGAGTGGGGGAAGGGAGAACTTTTTTCCCCACACAGATAACTTCAAGACATCCAGTGCCCATGGAGGCAGAGGCAATGAACACAGGCAGGCAGTGGGAGCGCAGCTGGCTCAAAGCAACACTTTGAGCCAGGCTGAAATCTAGTGATGGAGCAGCTGCAATGGGTTTGGAGCTTCCACACTGGGAAACTTGAAGAGAAGGTCTTGGGGTGGCTTAAGCAAAGAGAATCAAGTGGCAGGGAAGAAGGAGAGGTTTGCTGATGAGATTGGTGTAGTTCTGAAGAGGAAAGAGTCCAGCTTTTGGGGTGCAAGTTGCTTAAAAGTGAGTTCTCTGGGCTTGAAAGCCCTGAGGGTGCAATGGCTTGGGATTGACACAGACCAACCAGGTACCTCTTACCAACACCCCAGTCTGGGGAGAGGGACACACAAGGGGTTGTGTCACCAACAGCACCTTTAAGACCAAAAGGCAGCTTGCCTGCCCTGGAGACCAGCGTGCCTCCAACCATCCCACTGTCAGTACAGGGCAGCCCTATCCTAGAGTTTCACAGATGTCCACCCAAAGATACATTTGTCTTTAGCCTCTCATCAGCCAAGGACACCTCCACACATTCTCCACCACCCATCTTTGTGTAAAGGAGTGTGACACATGTGAGGCTGGCTAGCTTTCCATCAGACTGGATTGAGATTTCCCAAGAAGTTGAAAAGTTGTTATTAGGAGACGTGCAGCTAAACAGACACATACAAATAATGCCATTGCAAAAGCCTTTTTGCTTTAGGAAACCAGGTTACAACAAGAAAGTACCTGATCTACATTTGCAGTTCTGTTCAGCTATTTTAATGAAGTTTCTGATTTTGCTGACATGGCAACTTCATTTTATATAGAAAGACAGTTCCCCAGAGGGTAAGATCTGTCAGTTGTCACACAAAAGCCTTTCAGCCCCTACCTACAAAAGCAAAACTGCACCTCAAGAAATCAGGTTCATCCTATTGAGCTGCTGAAAGAAGGAAAACAACACTACAGACAAAAAACCCTTCCCTGGTTTCATTGTGCTATGGCTGCAATCAAGTCACTTCTCATTTATATTATAGATTGAATGATTTTTTCAATCTCAGACCTGATGCTGTTAACAGCTCATACGTGGGTCAGATGGACTTTCTCTTCTTCACCATGTGGCAGCAGATACGTAAGAGTGATGTCAATGAAGAGCATCTTTCTTGACCCATTCTTTCAGTCTACTTTGATGGATAACCAAAAACAAAATCAAAGGCACCATAGCAATGCAAGGAAGGATGAGACCACCAGAAAAGAACTACAAGCCAACAACAGCAGACACCGTGTATGAGCTCATGAATAACCTGATTTTCCACCAAGCAGGTCTTGAAAAGGCTTTGTTACACAGCCTGCTGGAATGCCTGAGGCTGTCAGCTTGTTTCAAAGCAAAAGGGAAGACTGTTGGCAAGCTCAGGGCCTTAAATGGTGGGAAAAAAGCTTTGCATCAGGGAGAGGTGAAGGAAGAGTCTTTCGTCCTTACTTAATGACCTGATGCCTTGATTATTTCCAGTTAGAGTTATCTGATTTGGGAAAATTATCAATGCTCTGTTGAAAAGGATTTTTTCCTGAAACAAGCAAGTCTCAAATCAGGAATCTTTTCACCTAAACTAAACGAAGTCTCTCCTATCTAAAAATATTTTAAAAGCTGTTGAAATAAAAAAAGCTGCTAAGTCTTTGCATTTAGAATGTCCTAAAAATTTTTCTGTATCCTGAAATTTTCTGAAAATCCATGTTTCCCTCTGGTTTTAACAAGTTTTTCCTTTTTAATATAATTTCCCTTATAGAACATGATTTTTACTACTATCTTAACTCCTCTGCAGAAACTTGTTTCTAGTAAAACAGCTGTGGAAGGGGAAAGCACTAAACAAGCAACAAAGGTGGAAACTCCACACCTCTAAGTAATACTAGTACAAAACTCGGTATCTTTCTTTTAAAATATTTTAAAATTACATTAATTCAGAACCATACTAAATTGATTCTGTCCTTTATTAATAAAGACAAGTGACCAAAGATTATAACCAACTAGACTGGGCCATGTCATGTGTTTTGACCATCAGTGTTAAAAATCAAGCTCAAAAGCTGAACACAGCTGAAATCAGTAGATTTTAAAGATACTGATACCTGTGCCTTATTCTATTAATTGTGGTCTTCATTAAATGCAAAAGATAAAGGAATTTGAAGAAAGTTAAGTCTTTAACAAGCTGTAAATGAAAAGCCTGCCTACAAGGTTTTCATACCAATGATGAATTCATCCCTGAAATTCTACTTTTCTTCATCTTTGCTCAAGTAAAACTGTTAAAATTTGTATTCAAAGTATTGAGAAGATGTATGAAAAAGAAAACCCTGCTCCACAATATAAGGTGGTTTTAGGGATCCTGTAATGCTTCAGCATTTGAAGCTCTTAGAAAGCTCACTTTTTTAATACCACTTGAAAAAGAAAAGGTATCATCACATGTAAAAGGAATAGAAGAGCATATGGAGAGTTACAGCCACAGTAAATTTGCAAACACTGAAACTTTCATGCAATATAGGTGTAAAAAATGTGCACACCTACCAGTACATCTGGCCTGACGGGAGAGCTATAATTTAAGCAGGTGGCTGACAGATGTCATATCTCAAGCATGCCTTTTCATGTTCATTTTTATTTTAATCTCATTTTCATGTCTCAAGTATGCATTTAAAATTATTTGCTAACATATTGTAGTCTGCAGTGTACATGATCCTTGAAGGAGATTTCAAAGTAGAGTTCGAAGCTGCCAATTGATTATATAGTGGGAAAAATGAGAATAACCAATGCCAATTTACTAGCCCCCAGCATAGACAAAGATGGGCTGTTCCACAGTTAACTGCAGCAACAAGGTTTCAGAATGCAAAATACAGCAATCTTTGCCAAAGTTAAAATGAAGTTTTTGCTCTAACTTGCTGAAAATATACTAAAATGTTGCTTTTAAGCTGAGAAGATGTAGATGTAACTCACCCTTTCACTACTCAAGGATTTGCAGATGGTAATCTCATTGCACTGTAATGTTGCAAAGGTTTTCCTCTAGACACTATTTTTAAGCTTTATTCAGAGGTTTGGTTCTGCAGAGGAAGTGTCAGAAACCAAAAATTACTAGTTATGTATGGTACCACCATTTGCTTATATGATCTTGGTACTTCAACAGAAGAAACAGCTTCTGTGTAACTACATAACAATCTTACACATGACCATATCTATCCAAATGGGGGATGAATGGTTATTCTGCAAAAATAAGAGCTAAATTCTCAGCTGGCAAAAGCAGCATACCAAGAAGCAAACTTTAGTTCTGAATATCATCTGGAAAGTTGTCCTAATGAATGTAATCTCCCTCACAGGAATAAAGCTATCCTATGAAACTCACTAGGGTACACTGAGATTTAATTAACTATCCTGACTTTCAGTAAGAAAGTACCAAATAATAACAACAGGTGACATTGATAAAGTCTTAAGTACAAAATATGACTGTTTTGCCAAATACAAGCAGTACTCTTTTGTTTTTATTAACAGATGCATCATGTCTTATTCCTTCAAGATGAGGACTGAAATGCTCTGTAGTAATTTGTGTGAACTTTGGGCACATTTACTTAAATCCTCTAAAATATGCAGTTTATTTGGCCAGTGAATTTCAAAGTAAATGAAGCAAACATCCTCTTACATGCACAAGTGAGGGAAAAAAGGAAATAAATCTTTCTGTTTGACCCCCATTCAAATCTGAACATGAAACATGAGCACATTTAAAGCAAGGCAGAATTTTGCAATGTATTAAAAGCATATGCTAAAGCCTTCTGCTGCTAAAAAGCCTCTTGCTCCTCACTTTATCACTGCACTGCATATGCCACCTCACATGTGTCCACGAGCTTTTATACACACACAATTTGTAAATACAAAAAAAGAAGAATCAACTAAAAGCAATCTTATGATGACTTTGCGATTTATAAAAGAAAGCTCTTTGAAAAGCTGCCCTGAGCCACACAGAACTCCAGTTGAATAATTAATTACATATTGACAAGGTCTTATAAAAGAAAAGCTCAGAGCTGTATTGACATTTATATCTTCTTCTTAAAATTCATTAGAAAATGTCATTCTGCTGGAAAGAATTATTAGTAGCTTACAGTGTTTGCCTTCACATCCAAATGCTTATCAAGAAGATATGTGACTGATGATGCTTTATGGTTATATGGCTTAACAAGTTGCCTAAAATCTAATCTTTATGATTGTCTAATTTACATTACGAGAACATTAGTGTCTTCTATGAACAATTAATAATATAACAATAATATAACAATTAATACTATTGTGTGTACTTAACAAGAAGTCACAGCGTGCTACAAACATTTCTTTGAACTATTCTAATTAGGCCTTATGTCTGAATTTTTGTGCAGGTAGGAACCATTAACACACAAAATACAACCAAAATAATGATTTAAAATGACTGTCCATGAACTTTATTTGGCAGGATGTAAAAATGAGATGCACCAAATAATTGCAAAATATGCAATACTGTCAATGTTCTTTATTTCAAAAGGAGAGAGGATAAATTTTCATATTTCTGTTTTCCTGTTACATTTGCAATTAATTGAACTAATACAGCATGCACATTTCTGCTAGACCTCTTCTGTTACAGTACTTCAGTCGCACTTAATAAATTGCACCTTCCATGAAAAGAAAAGGTGATGGATTGAAAAATGTTTAGCACAACCATGCATAATTGATAGGTTCCCTAGTGCAAATAAGTGTCTAATAAATAATTAAATTTAATCTCATTATAAGAGTTTTCATAATGGGATAATTTAATTAAATGAAAGCCAAAGGGTTCTTAGGGGTTGAAAGATGCTGCTGATGCTATATTTGGCTAATGGTCTGGGGATAGTATAGTGAAGAAGGGTAATTCACATGGGTACATGCATTATTTAATGAATCCCTCTGAGATGGAGGAAAGGACAGATCAATGATAACTTGTCATTTTATCATTGCTTACAATGCACATTTAAACAACCCGGGAAATGTTAAAAACAAAGAGAGAACCTTGCAAGACTTTGCAGTGCATTAGACCCTCTCTGCCAGACACACAGCCAACACTGCCTTTTGCAATTTGCAGTTTCACTCTCATCTAGCATTGTTAATTTTTTTTTCCTTCTTTCAGACCAAAAATAAAAGCAAAGCCTTACAAGCTTCTGTACAGTTAGGGCAAGCCTGCCCCTAAGTGAAAGTTATAATGGATACAGCATGTATATGTGATACTAAAAAATTGATAGCTGTGTCACGTGGGACCCATTAACAAGCTTTTTGAGTGGGCTGAGTTTTGAGCTTTAAGTCTCCAGAAGCACTTAGCTAGGGTAGGATACTAAAACCATACAAGTCTAAGTAGTTAGCTCATTTGCAGGTGATCAGTTATGAATTAATATGAATACTGAAGGTTATATCTTTACAGATAAGAGAGAAGTGTCACCTTGTGCACAATAAATGTGAAAGATCCAAAAGCTAAATGGATGAGTTTGTAATCTGAACTTTCACTTTTCAATGACCTGTACAATCATAAGCATTCTCATTTAGAAACTTTTATCTTTACTGGTAGACTCTGAACACAATGACCACTGCAGCACTGCAGGCTTGCAGTTTGTCTGATGGTACCAGATATTTTAATCAGAGAGATAACAATCTCTCTCTTAGAAAAACAGAGGGATACAGTTGTTCATGACTTTGCCTTCTGAAGCATAAGAATTATGTAACATACATAAAAAATATTTTTATTACTGCTCTTACTATCTGTTTTACCTTTGTTAGTACCCTTCTAAATCTTTCTGAACCTTAAAAGTGATTTTTCTTCTATCAATAACACATCATCACTTAGGCATCAAAGCCTATCACTTGCACAAAGAAAACATTTTCTTAGTATCAATGAAAGAATTTAAACTTTTGTTTGGTGCTGTGCTGTGAGCAGAAGTGGCAATCTAAATCTATGGTATGATCATTATTGCAACATCGTATGTAGAAGTCTGCTGAGGTTTTGGGATAAGAAAACTAGTTCTTGGCGGGGGGGGTGGGAAATGAATTTTGAAACTTAATAAGAATAATAGAAGGTCCCACTCTTAAAAAAACAAAATTCCTCTGCCCCAAATGCCTTAAACTCTGGATACCGGTCAGAATATTCCAGCATTGAAGTTATGCTCCAATAAGACATTGTGGAAATGCAATCTGAAAAAGAAAAAAGAAATTACTACTGTATTTATCCTGTATTTTATATAAAACAGGGGAACTCTCAATTTTATAATGCCTTGTGTTTTTTAGCTTGGTTTACTGGAGGTCTCTTTTACTGGAGATCTCCTTAGAGAAGATGGGAAGTGGATGGAGAACTTTATTAGTTCTTGAAGGACTATAACCATCAGAGATCTTACTTCCCAGCCATTTGAATTGAATAATCTGTAATAAAATGTACACAAATATTTAAGTAGATAACTGTGCCTGAAGAAGTTTATTTTTAGAAAAGAACATCTTAATTTCAGTACATTGTCTCTGAAACTCACTTCATAGACACCAAGAATATCTAACTCTCATGGAAATCAGTCTACTGAATTCTGGGCACTCTAGACAGAAAATGTAGCCACTTTCACTTTGTCAAGACATGTATATTTTTGTTTGTTTCTTTGTAAAGCAATAAATGGAAGAAGGTATCTTATAAATAACAAAAATTACTTTGTGATAATTTTTCTTAGGATCCTTTTGCAAATCCCCACTAGAATAAAAAACCATCCAGTTATTCCTTTTGTAAAAGCCAAAACCTTAATCAGTCAGGCTATTAAACTGTAAGAATCTAAATATAACAGTCAAGAAGGGAAGAGGCACATCTCTGTAATCACTCGTGAATGATTAATTTGTGTTAGTGTAAAATTAAACACCTACTTTTTATACAAAGTGAGGAACTGTTTGTGTTTTCAATGCTGAAGGAGGTGCTAAACCAAATAACAGAGCAGCAGCAAGAGAGCCAAATGGCATTGCATTTGTTCAGCTTAACAAGGGGGTGGTCAAAAAACATGAGTAACAATACCGAAAGCACTGAGACATATTTTTGTATGAGGTAACCAATGAGTGTGGAAGTGTAAATCCCTCAGAGAACATATGTGAGACACAATGAGGTTTCTGCATTCTTTGTGTGAGTCACTGAGAAGGTGAACAAAACCCAGACAGATACAGAGTATTTGGATTTTTCAAGAAAGGTTTAGATTCTCACAAGAAATTATTCAAGAAACATGTTACTGCCAAACTTCCATGTGTATTGAAAAGTGTCTGGGAGAATAAAAAACAAATAGAAATAGGAGATTGATATTCATTGTGCAAAACCTTTAGCATCTATAATAAAAGTACTTTGATTAATGTACTCATTAATCAACTAAAAATAGGATGACTGGAGAGATGGCAAATTTAAGTCTAGATAATTTAGGTGAAGATTAGGAAAGGCTGAAGAACTCCTGTGGGACCTCATACAACTGGCAAATATGATGCAAACTATTTGGTAGGACAATGTGAGCTGCTGTAGTCATAGCTCCAAGAGACATTTGAACATAATGTTGTGCAGCTCACCAGTTAATGCCTTCATGGAGCTCTGTTTATTGCATGCCTGCATTGCTGAACCTCAAAGCACAGGAACTAGGAGACAATGGAAGAAATACATGTGATATGGCCCTCTCAAAGGTAAACCAAAACTTGTTTCTAAAACTGCATCAGTTAAGTTATTGTGCATTTGGGGCTTTTGCAATTTATCTAATATGTCTTTTGAAATCTACTGCTGTGGACATAATTTTGCTGTAGTATTATCACTTCAAGGGGAAGTGAATCTCTTTTATGATGACATTGGGATAAACTTTGAAGGACCTATTTAAAATATATAAATTAAACCAGAGAATGGCTTCCCAAATAAGCATATATTTTATTATTTCCACAAGTCCCATGAATAAGTATTTCAGCCTAGCTTTTATATAAAAAACCCCAACCAATAGCACATGAATTTACACTTTCAATTATTACGACTTGAAATGCAGGAATGAACCCAGAGGTTTTTTCCTCAGTGTATCAATACATATCTTGTAAGTTTGTTCAGTTAAGCATAAATTTAATAGGCCTCAAAAACCAAATGAAAAACCGCAGTTTTACTGCCATTTCTGGACTCCTTCCTTCTGCTGTGAAGTCCTTCCCCAGCCGATTTCCATGATCTCAGTTCTCCATGAGACATACTAGTTGGCATAATGAACAACAAAACTTCAGTTATGCTGGAGAAAAAAAATCTACTTAAAATAGAAAGAAACCAAAACACAAATATTTTTCCTGCTTGCCACATAGGAGGGATTCTCTGGTAGAACTGGTCAAAATCTGTAGAACTTGGACTGGTTACATGTTGCTAAATGAACCCTTTCCAAGGCACTGCAGGGATGCAATCAAACAAAAGTCAACTAATCAGGTCAAAGAGCAAACTCTCTATCTATTCATACGTTGATCCTGTTCATCAGTAGCTACTGTCAAATCCAAATGATCACAACTTTTGATATTCAGAAGGATCTGGAGATCTGCTCCCTTCCCTCCTCATGCTTTTCTGCCCCTCCATCTAGTACGTCTCTCCACAGTCTCAGGTGGCACTAAACCTCCTACTAGTCTTCCAAGGATGAGAACAAAATGCTAAACTGCCCCTCATTTCCACAAAGACAGAAATCAAAAGGAAAACTTTCTATCTCTACACCTAACCAATGTAAAATGAGTCTACAGTAGAAATAATACGTATTGTGGGGGGGGGAGGAATCTAGACACCAAGCAAAAGCTATCAGAGAATCTCAAGGAATTCTTTATGTTTCCTGCCAACAGTTTGTTCTAGAAATAATCTGCTGGATATATTTAATTAAGACTTTATGAAAGCCTCATCTTCACACAACCCAGCTACAAGTTCTCAGCTGCCCTATAAGGACAGAAACATTGGAGCCAAGCATAAAGTTGTGAGAGATGAGCAAGGCTCCAAAAACATCTGTGAATCTGGTCTTTCCAACACCTTACACAAAGTAATTTCTGGTATGCTGTAACTGCTGAACGCAAACTTGTTAATACAGCTGGACAGGTTAGTTCTGTATTCTTAAACTACTGGCTGGAAAGAAACAGATTTTCACTTCTTTCTCTAAGCATACACAGGATCTCTTTTTTCAAGTGGGATTGATACATAAAATTCTTGTGTTTTGTCAATTTTAGCATTTTTCTTTGAAATAAATAAAAGACACGCCCTTTAATTCCCCTTGAGCATGTACGGGAATGTCCCCACCTCCTCCCTTAAATCCAGTCTTAATCCAGATACAGGAAAAAAGCATTCTTGAATGCAAAGTAACAAAGACAGCTAATGACAACTTTGAAATACGTCCTCAGAGAGCTGAGATTCATTCATTTGCAAAAAAAGAGAAATGTTCATAAAAATAGATGAACCACTTTCCCTAGTATGAATATTTTTGAGACACCTCATGTTGAAAATTAACTGTGCTAAAGAAACGCACAGCAAACCAGATAGAATTCAAGGAGCAGATGTCCTATGAGTTTTATGAAATACTAAGTAGTAGTTAAATGGTATAATCTGGTGAAGATCAGCAAAACAGAAGTTCTCTGAAGATAAAATTGTGTTCCCAGTAGCTTTGTACATCTGACTTTCATTCTGAAGTTTAAAATCCCATCAAAAGGGCAGAAAGCAAAAGGGATGCCAAGACAGGATGTCCTCCTGAATAGATTATGAGGGAACTGTAGAAGAGAGGAGAGATCCACTGACCTTTGGAGGAACCTTGTGTGATTAACATAAACACCAGATTACTCCTATCATGTGAAGAGGCACTCAAAACTTATGCATGCAACACAGAACTCTGAGTATCCACAACCTAAATTTCTCTCCCCACATTCTAGCTCTCCCCAAACTGAACCTCTGGGCACAACACTTACAACCCCTCACTGATGTCAGACCAATGCTGGCACAGCATGGCAGGGTATGGTCCAAACAAAAAAAGAGGGCAAAAAATTTGGAGGACCTAAACATGCCAATAGAGAGCTGTTGAAAGTTGTTTAAAAGCTAAAACGTGGTCTTTATTTCTCAAAATAATATGTGGCTTGGCCAGTGGAATAAATTATGCAAAATCTCCCAAGTTTAGCAGGTAAAGGGTAAAGAACCTAAGTGCAGCCTTCCAGAAACTGCAAGAAGGTCATCAAGAAGAAAAGAGCCAGGCTCTAAACGTTGATTGATGCCTGGTGGGGGGATCCAGGACAGAGGGCACAAGCTGAAACTCAAGAGTTTTAGAGTGTATAATAGGAAAATCTTTTTTATCCTGAGGTTAAAAACTTGGAGGTTTTTCAAGATTGGACTAGATAAAGCCCTAAGCCACTTGTTCTGGCTTTATGGATGATCTTGTTTTGAGCAGGAGGATGAGTGAGGGACCTCCTGGACTACCTTCCAAACTGAATTTTCCTATAATCTTAACATCCTAAGTTATTAACTGTTAAAATAGATAAATGGATAAATAATTAAATATTAATTACAGAGGAATTAATGCCCAAAGCAAGAACTTGTAGCTCCAGTATATTGCTTAGCATTAGCCACTGCATGCTATTCTTTCAAACTTCCTACACCACTTATTATAGAACAAGTGCCTTGATAACGCCTTACTTGGCATATATTAAAAGCTCAAAAGAAAATGGTAACAAATCTTAGTCAATAAGCCATAAATTAAATTGTCTCCCAGTAGATCTTGGCATGTTGCAGTACATTTCCATTCAGTAAGCCTTGATTGGCAGATTGTAATGATTCATATTACATTAGTAATTCATGAAATAGTACAATATACCTAATTCTAAAACTATGCTCAGACATAGTGGAGAGGGGCAGCTCCAAGAAGCTGACTATTCTTCTCCATTCCTCACCTCCAGCTAAAACAAACAGCAGCCCACCCTGTACTTTACTAACACAGTCCAACAAGTAATGAAACACAGTGCAGATAGTTTGACCATGACTTCTCTGTGCTTCTAGTTTCACTTTTCCTGATGCAAAAAGAAACAGATGGTACAGGAAAATTATCTGTATCATTTCTGGGCAGGGACAGGATCCCCACTGCCTACCAAGGATTTAGGTGGACACACACCATGTGTTGCAAAGCAACCTGATGACCTGGAGAAATGAGAGGTGAACTTATAAAGTGCTATGGGTTTCCAGAATCAGCTCTGGACATCTCTGATTAAACCCTTTCCTCATAGGCTGAAGATTTAACATTGCTAGGCCCCAAGAGTGTCCTTGAATTTGTGCTTGCAGTAGAACTGCAGGCTTACACAGGTAACTGAAGCACCCAATACCTGACTTAGCAGCTGTAGGTGCTCTACAACCAGTAGGCTATTAAAGTCCAGGGATTATATGCAATGCTATATATTTCTGAATGTCTAGGTATGCACTGATATAGATACACACATGCACATAAATACTTGCAATTAATTCTCCGAGGAATTTTTAGTTTCCTGTCAGTGGTTGATTTGCCAGACCTAGGTAGTCCCACTAGAACTTGGAGAATAGATAGCTAAAAATGGTATTTATGACCTATTAAATCAAAATTATGCTGAAAATCTATTTACATCATAATTTTATTTGCAGTATTCCTTCTGGTGCAGTGAAATGGTAAGGAAATAGTAGTTTTTTGTAGCTTTTCAGCAGTGATTTTGCAGAAATATTTTCCATTTGCTAAGCAAATTGTGTTACAGGGCTTTCTTAAATAAAGCCCTGTACTGTTCAAATGATAAAAGTCTGGCGCCATGACTTATTATTTATATCAGCAATGTTGAATATGCTATAAAGGTTCAGAAAGGTACAGAAACATACCTCTGCCATATTATCTATTAAACATACAAAAAAATATGAAGGTACAATTTCCTCAATCGGAACAGAAGGCTTACTGCTGAAGTTAACAAAGAACATCTGGTTTTTATTTGAGGTGCATTGAGGTGTTCATTTAAGTGTCCTTGTTGGTCATTTTCAGCCTTTTTCTTTTTTTCTTTTTTTTTTTTTTTTGCTTGCTTCACAATAGTTTGTGTCCTAACTGTGGTAATTACAGCATGCTACTAAAAATGGTCATTGTCATTGTACCATTTTCCTTTGAAAAACTGCAGGAGAAACATGAAAGAACCAAATGCAGATCTCATCTGATTTCAGTGTAAGAGTAGCTTCCACAGCTCACCTTGTTCATACTTCCTAGGGGTGTTTATTTTCTGCAATTATTCATCTAGGCTTCACTGAACTTGAATACTAATAAATTTTAAGAAGTGAAACAAGAAGCCTTCATGCTGTCTGCAGGGAGGCCTCAGAAAATTCTGCATTGAGAGTCATTAGTATCAGCACCAAAGGTGCTAATTCTTTGTTACTTGTCACAAAAAGCCAGATCAGGTGAAAAACATAGGAAAAAGAAAACAAAACCTCTGTACATTTTCTCTGAACACATGAACATCCTTACATGATCAATCTAAAGTAAAGGGGTTTAATATAAACTTAAATACTTTCTTTAGATTTGTGTTGTGGTCCTCTATAAAGTTCTTAGATGCATCTTATAGAAATCTTAGATTTAGAAATTTAGCTTTAGTAGTTTATAACTAAATTTGGGGGGAAATAGCAATTAATTACACAAAAGAATGTGCATTATTTATAGTCACAGTTTAAATTTAAGAAAACTACTTCTGTGCTGCAAGCTAAATTTCTGTCCCAGTGCTTGAGGTCAAGACAATTCAGCAACATACTGGTACTGCATCCTAAGTAAATTAACATTGGTATGGTTAACAAAACTACAAGGATTTGTAACACTTGACAGGCAAATAAAATGACAAGACTGCCTCCAAGCACCCATACATCTGGAGTTAGACTGAAACCTCTCCGAAACATGCAGCAAAAATTTACAGGATATAAATGTGGCTTTAAACACACACAAGATGCACGTGCTTACTGTGTTCTCTGAACCTAAAATTATTTTAATAGTTACACAGGTTACACAGAGGTGGTTCTGCCAGTAGGCACAATAAAAGCATTCTCTGAGTGACAGAGACTATAAAAACACTTACAAGCCTTTCAGCCTGACAGAGAAAGGGTAGAAAGGCAATTGCAGAAGAAATGGCTTTTCAACTTACTTCCCAGTCTGGCTGGCAGAAACCTAGAAAGCTTAAGTGTACACGTTTTAACTACTAGATGAACAAGTTCCACAACAAATTGACACTTTGAATTGATATTTCAAGCTGATATAAAATGTCAAGCAAAAGTGTTCAGCCATTTCTAGTTTCATAAGAAAGAAAGCAATTCCACCCATATTCAAAATAAATATAATTTTTTAAGTTGAGCAATATATTAGGAATGTGAAATTCATTTCAGGGCAGCAATTATTAACTTTACTATGAATTTCATAAAAAATAGTTAACCCTGGAAAACTGCAGCTAACGGGAGAGACTTGACAACATATTACATTTTAGCAAGTTAGTCCTACGGACCAGTCTGTTCACACTTGGCATGCTTTGAGGAATTCTGAGGGCTGTCTCATAAAATTAGGTCAGGAATGGGTTTTTTCTTTTTAATGATCTCTTCCTTCCCCTCATTCTCTGTCTTGTGTTTACAAAGGACAGAGAAAGAAGTTAATTCAAATGCAGGGAAAAAAGAGTAGCTGAGAGAGAAAATAAGCTCTGTGGCTGAGAAAAGCATGAAGAATAGGCAGACCAGTGAGCAGAGGAAGGAAGAAAGCGAAGGACTAGTAAGGACAGGAGATGGGGATGGAGGGCTGTAAGGGGCAATGCAGGACTGGGGGCTGGAGAATGAAAGAACAAGAGGTGGGAACACCCCAGGAATGAACATAGAACTGACCATGAGAAGGAAGAGTGATCAGGAGGATCCACTCAGGAAGAAACATCAGTATTGGCAGGAGGACAATGCTGAGACTGCTTGCTGGAGTATGAAACAACAGGAATGCCCAGGGGATCAGATGGTGCCCTCCCAAGCAGAAGCTGCCTGCAGGTGGTCTGTGGGCATCCTAGTGAAACAGCTCGATGCCCTGAGGACAGGCAGGGGGCAACTCTTTGAAAAACTTTCTTAGAAGCAGATCAACATATCCCAACAGTCAAGGAAGAAAAGCAAATGAATGTATAAGGAAGGAATAGGAAGTAATACGGGTATGTGGCTAAAGTAAGAAAGAGCTATTTTTACAGATTCTGCATGTGCTCACTAAAGCCAGGTGTTTATTTAGGGTCAAACCAACACCTAGAAAAAATGTCTTCTACATGAGAATTAGCCAATTTTATAAAAAATTTTGCTAAGAGCAGTAGATAACTCATTCTAAGCAAATTTTTTCCTAATAACTTAAAATCATGCCACCTCCAGTCTTCCTTTTTGACTTCTGTTTACTTGACTTGACATCATCTGTAATATCCAAAAATATTACCCAACAGTGACCATCCAGAAAACTCCATTCTTCACAACTCTTTGAAAGCCCTTACCTACAACAATATCCCCTTGTTTTCTGAGCATACCACTTACTCTGGGTTTCTTTATGCAGCAGAGATTATTGTATAATAATTTAATTGTTCACTGCAAACACTTTACCTAAGTCAAGTTCCTGAGAAAATGTCATTGTTAAAGCAGCCCCTGAAGAGACTGAGTTTCCTATTTCCCTAATAATGAAAGCCACAGTAGTTGTGGACACTGAGCACATCAGAGAACCAAGACTGGGATTAAATAACTGTCTCTAAATACCAGCAATCACATTTTTATGTGACTTTTTAGGACAATAAAGATAACTTAAATGTATTTAAATTAGCTCTTAGTTCCTACAAATTCTACATAATCCAAATATTTCATTCCTATCTTATATGTGACCCATGGCACAGTGCTGTCTGCCTAAACACTGCCATTTACTACAAACAGAATAATTTGTTTAGCTGTATAATCAGCAGAGAGGCAGCACACAATAAAAGAAAGCATTCCAGCTTTAAAATGAATAAAAATTGATTGTGTCCCTATAAAAACTAAATTGGCAGAGTGTTAATTGCATTTCACATAAACATCTGTAGCAGTCGGTGACTTGTTACTGTGCTGTAATGCAATACAGGACACTTAGGAATAAATGCATCCTCTATATGAGTTCATAGAGATTTTCTAAAAGCGCCTGATGAGATTGTAAAAATCTGATTAGTCACAACTGCTAATGACACTTAAAACAAAGGGAAATCTTGAAATAAAATTATTTTGCTTTTCTTTTCTCTTGATAAATTATATGCAAATTACCACTGATTGAAAAATGCCTGCCTTGGAGGGAAATTCATACTAATGATGGAAAGGTCATCAGATAACAGAAGTATTTACCAAAGAAATCTGCAGGCATTTGAATAATATGCTGGAATAAGAAAACATACTCATTCCTCATATTATTAGTTGTTGTTCTAATGTATGAGACACTCCAGAGAGGATATCAGACTGCTTACTTCCCTGAAGACCTCAAAGTAAAGATTTAGTTCTCAAAAGATGCAAACACGTTTAACTGTACACAACCTCAACCTCAACCACATTAGTTACATGCAAATGCATATCTGCAAAAACACGGTCTAAAAAGCTGTGATATGGAACATAATCAAAATCAAAAGTTTATGCCAGAGTTGATGACAAAATTAAATAAATAAATACATACATAAACAAATAAATAAATGATGTATAGAAACTACCAGAAAAAATAAATGTCCTTTCAATTCTTCCACTAAAAAATTCATTAAAAAGGGACTGGTAATATAGTTACAGGGCCCTGAAAAAAAGACATAAGTTTTAATCATTTCAAATGCAGACTGAGTGATTTCACTCTAGGTGTGGTAAAGCTCTATTGTATCGAACATTTATTTCAGCAAGTGATAAAATATGAAAATCAAGTGAAATAAAAGAAAAAGTTGAAATTCAAGATTCTCACTGAAAATATTTAGAATTCCCTAAATGTCAGGTCAGAAAAATGAGCCTATACTTTTAATTTCTTCTAATTATTATCAACTAAAATTATACTTAATATGTAAAACAACTACAACATCTAAACAAGATGCTGCACAGATATGAGAAAGCCACTACTGGATAAGCTGCAGCTGTGGAGAAATGGTTTTGGAGAAGATCACAAATCAAACCTAAGCAATATGTGTAAAAAAACTGTTTATCTTGTTGTGACATGCAGAGTAATCCTCCCCAGCAGGTGAACCTTACAAAGGGTAACACAGACAGTCAAACTGAAGAAGCATGAGTTATCAGGAATCGCTCAAAGAACTGAGTTTGGTGGATCTGTGGTTGGTGGATCTAGAAAGAAAATTGAAATTGAGCAGAAGAATGTGATTTACATCATCACTGATTCCTAAAAGGCAGTGAATTACTCTCTGTGAAATGGGAATGGAGCAAACTCCACCATCATGTTAGATAAGTGTCCCAGTGGTACAATGGTAATTAAGATGTTTGATTCTGCTTCAGAGACAGTGGTGAACATAAACAATCTGTTGAATTTCTTATCCATGCTTCTATCAAGATTGTTCATTTTACAGTCAGCATATTTAAAATGTTATGGTGGTATGTAATGTAGTAAAGAAAAAGTCCATTAAAAGTTTTAAAAGGGTTATTTTATTCTTATTCACAGATCAACGATAATTAATCTCACATGGGCCTCAAATATGTGTGTGTATATATATATATACACACATATGCATATACATACACATATACACATATAAGAAATTAAGAAATGTTCTTTTTAGATAAATGGTAAAGCAAGTATTGATAACAAGATTAGGAATTGTCTTGTATCATTTTTAGCATTACCACTTAAACTACTGTATCAGCCAGGAATGGACTTTATCCTCCTTGCATTTCTATATAACAGAGTAGTCCCGTTCCTGGTAAGTGTCTCTAAACAAAACTCTTCTATAACTCTAAAAATAGTAAGTCATAGTTTCAGGCACTGATTTTAATAGAACAAAATCATGAAAATTTAGCAAAATAAATAATCTTCAATCCTTGAATGGAACATGGAGGAGTTCTAAATTCAATAAACATGTTTTCACTTCACTCCCACATGAACTGTATTTTTTCAAATGAACAAGGCTTGCGTCTAACCTCACAACATACTGTGTGTTCCTAGCTCAGATAGATTATAATAATGTGTTGTAAAGCTACTTGGTTTGAACTGTGGCTGGTGCAGTACCCTTCAATAAATAAAAAATGAATGGACATATGGAACCACTAGAATTCACTCTATTCATCCCTTAATGGAGGGTCCTAAATCACAAACCATAAGTTCAGCCTGTTGGTAGCTGCACTGATTATAATGAGACCATTTACTCTTGAGGTTAATGCTTAAGCTGACTCAGATTCTTAAAGCAATCAGATAAGGCTGGCCAAGATGTGGTGCTAGACAGAAGTGGATGTTCAAAGGATTTCCCTGCAGTGAAGCTAAATAGAAAGGCAAGCAGAAGGGTTTTAGTTGGGCTGCCAAGTAATCCATATTGCCGGGAGAGTCCAGTTTGCTAAAGGTGACATCCCTCAGCTGCTTTGGGACCCAGGAGCAAGGCAGGTCAACCCTATAGAGCACAGGGACTCTTCTTTCACTTCTTACTGGGAAATCACAACCCTTCTCTTTTTGATTCTCCTGAGTATCCAATGGACCCCAGGCAGCTTTTTATCCCCAGGGATTTTAGGATGGGGCTCCTACAGTGAAGTCTGTCCACTTCTGGTTTAAAATTTGGAACCCTGTTGAATGAAATGAACTTAAGTATTCACAGTTCAGCCAATTCCACACTCTCACAAGCCTAACTGTAACAGATTCATCTTGGTAGCTTCCTCAAACACATTGGGAAATACAGGACACACTGAATTTGTGCTCTCCTCCTTCGCTGACATTGCCCCAGCTGCAGCATACAGTCAGGAAGAGATGGAGCAACCACTCAAGCCATCTCACACAGTAAAGCTCTTCCCTGAAATATTAGCAAAATATCTCTGATATTATTTAAATTACTGATTAGAAAGCAAGACAGGAAATACAATGGGTTCCTTCAATTAATATTACTGTTTTCTGTGCATTTCTCCTAAATAAGTAAATTCAGTTAAAGTAATTTTTGTAGCAAAAGTTTTATACATTATAGAATTACCAATTGCATCCATCTTGGTAAGGGAATTCATTTTTCCAGGATGCATGGATGGACAATCCCTTGAACTTGCAAGTTCTAGTGCAAAAATGAAATACTAATGATTTTAGCACATGCATGTAGGGGATTGGATAGATGCCTATGTTTTTTTCTCTGACAAAATAAAAGCTAATATTTTTATAGCAGCTACAAAAGGAAGATTACTAGAAAGCAGCTCTGACAAGTATCCTTTTTGAAAAAAGGAAGGGAAGAAAGAAAGAGAGCTCATTCTCCCTGCACTAACTGGAGTGGTTTGCTCTGATACACGGCCAAGTATTTTTCAAACTACGTTATTTAAAAAACAATAAAGTTACCCTTCTGCCAGATGAAAAATGTTTCTACATTTTCTGATAAGAGATAGCTTTTGTCCTTTAAAATCTGTTATACAGACAACCTGTAAGTGCCCTTCCGAGATTGAGTGTTGTAGCAGTCTGGTATGACTACTTACTGAAATACTTTCAGTGCATCATAAAATTAAATTATGTGTTCCAGCTCATTGGCTTCTAATTTAGATAAAACGGTAAGATCTGAATTCATAAGGCTGGTTGGTCTGTAAGGGGCCCCCAGTAAGGGACTGCATATTAGGCTATTAAGACTTTAATTTTAGCTGGGCTGTAGTCATGTCATGTACTTGAAGTGAAAACATGATTAAATATTTTGAGGAAAAAAAAATAATGATCAATGGGATGCTTAAATGAGCATTTATGGGGAAAGCATTTAGACCTGGCATTTATGCAGACTGTAAACAATTTCTAATTACATCCACGTCTTCTCTATGAATAGATCATGCTTTCTTCCTTTTATAGATGAGCATTTAGATGAGAGGGACAGAATTGGTTAGGGGTTAAATGTAATTTCAAATAAGCATCAGATTCAAACTGAAAGATATAGTTAATTGCTTCTCCCTTGTATGTAACTGAATCATCATCTTCTCCTCTGGAAGGAATAAGAATAAATCTGAACATATCTCTTCCACGGCAGCAATTTTCCATTTCATACAACCATTTTCTCATCTCTGTTACATTTTAAATAAGTTCAGTGAGTGAAGAGTCTACCACAGAGAGTTCATTTTTACAGAGTGTTAGTTCAGCTGCAACTTCTCCTGAATGATTTAATATATATAGCTATTATGTAACTCAGATTGTCTTCCTATGTTTTAATTTATTCAGTCATTTCATTTTTAAAACATGTGCTATAAGGTACAGCATATCTCCTAGTTGTTATTCTGAAAGCTTTCAATTTATTAGTTAGATTTCAGACACTTAAATATTTAGTTATAAAAATGCAAAGATTTAGAACTGTTGGAAACCACTGTTTCCATATTTTACTCCTGTCTTGCAAGGGCTTTTGTCCCAAGGTGAATGTGGTAACGATGTAGATTTGATTTGGATAAGCCCTCGATAAGGTATTTTTTTCCAGAAACACACAGTGAGAAGTTTGTTGGGAGAAAAAGTTATGAGAATACGAGCAAGTCACCAAGGATTAGAGGAAGGAAACTTGGAGCTACCTCTCTTCTGGTGTTCAAGTATGAAGTCGCCCAACTCATTAGTTATCTCATTCAACCTTGACATTCATTTATATGGAAGACAAGGCTACAAATGACTTTAGCAGGCATGCTGAGTCTCTCCTGAAAGGAATATAGTCAGGAAGAAAATACAGTAGTCATTCTAGAGCAACTTGCAGGAGGAATGTAGTCTCTGTTAGGAGCTTATCTCAAGACATTAATTATTTGTTTCCCGTAATAAACATCCTATTACACTGGTTACTATCTTTAGGCTCAAGATTGACAAGGAGGTCTTGCATAGCAAAGATTTAGCTACTGTCTCATGGTGCTGCAGACCAGATGCTCAAAAAACCTGGTCTCACACAGAGTTGTTTTAATATTTGTGTAGCAGCCAGGCAGGCGAGTTTCCTGTATAAAAAGAACATTTGAACTTTAGGCATCAACACTAGAAGAATTCATGTTCTTTAATTAGGTCACTGATCCCTCTAAATTTCTGTGTCTTGACTAGACATAGAAACATTTTCTGTTCCTCAAGACAGTCAGCCTGTCCCCTCTGGTTCATCTGAAAGAGGATGGTTAAAACTGTCTTCCAGGCACACTCATCTAAATCCCCCAGACATTGTTATCTACATAACACATGGAGTGTTTATAAAGGAAGAGAAAATCCTATCAAATAAAATCAATCATGTTGTACATTAATTTTCAGGGAGGTACATAATGAAACATGGCACCTTGCAAGTGAGAATATGGCCCACAAATATCTGGGTAAGGTGTAATCAGTTTTAACTATATGACTTACAGTTGCAGATGAGCCTTTAAAGTCTATTGGTCTATTAGCATTTTTTAGTATAACAAAAAGGGAAATAAACATTAAAACATCAAATTTTTTATGGTTCTACATCACTTTTGTGTTGGCTAGGACCTGTTCTTTTTTTTTTTTTTCCTTAATTATGAAGTCCTGCTATTAGTCACTTTCCAGTGAGTAGACATCAACAACTTTCTTACTATTAATGCTGGCTATTACATCAGTAATTCACCTTCAGGAGCTGCTGTGGTACACACAGAAGTACTGGATGAGTTCCCACCAAAACATGTAGGACACAGAAGTCACACAGTGGAGATTACACCTTCCTTCTCCACACTCCCCATCTTATTTCTTCTAGGATCTTAAATAACTTGTAATTGCTGTCCCAAGATGTGTTATCCAAGTTATCAATTTCATAACCAGACTATGTAAAAGATCCAAAGTTTCCTTTTAACATATATGTGATCTAAATTTTAAAAAGACCCCATGCTTTTGAATGCTACTTGACATCTAATTTCTTTTAGTCAGTGGTGTGTTTTCAACACAGTATGATGCTTAAAGGTTTAATTTGACATGACTATTATTTAAATTTTATATTTACATGACAAAAATGTTATTACGTTAAAGGTTATATGTTAAAACTTACTATGCTTTTTAATTTTGATTTTTTTCAATTCCACAGCAAACAAAAATCCAACTTCACATAAAAAGAAAAACCACCAAGTATTTTACTGTCATACAGGCCATGGGTTTGTCATTCTTTGCTCAGTAACATTTGAATCTGATAGACAGAGGGCAGCTTCTACAGTGCTAGGGGACAGAGACGCCTAAGTGGAAGAGAGATCCTTCCCCATAAATGGAAAGTCTGTCTCATAACCTCAGTCAGATTTTAGATAATAGGAAATCCACGCAGGAGACAGCTACTGAAAACTGAGCTTCATAAATTTCACCAAAGGTCTACTTTTAATCTGATAGAATTCAAAATAGTAGTCTTTGAAATGCACAACAGACTAATAGACTAATCCACTACAAACTAATTACCAACTGGTAGAAATAGCCATATATATAAAAGGGAAGAATTTGGGTCATGGAATTATCTCAAGTAAGCAAAAATGATGCAAAAAAAATTGGGAGGCTCATCCCTCTGAAATCAATGGTAATCCTCTTGCCGATTTCAACAAGGTCATAGTTTCTCTCATGATATTTGCATTAGGTTCCAACCATTAAAAACAATTATGTATTTCTTCATTCACCTAGGAATACATAGTCTTTGATTAGAACTCTAGACACCACACTTAACTACATGCATGTTGTTTGTATTACGACAAACTAATGATAGGTTGTAAATAGAAAAGCAAGGTCTGCAAAAGAACTGTTTGTTCATAGGACTAATTACAACAACACTGAAATTTTTCACTTAACACTTGGTTCATACTGAAGAGCTTCCCTGTATAACCTGAAAGCTCACAATCAAAAATCAAGCAAAATCAAGCAGCACGACAAACGATCTGCCTAATCTTCACCTTGGCTGGGGTTCAGAAATATCAACTACTTTAAAAATGAGTCTTGGCACTAGCAGAGTTTCCTTGATATTTTTTTTTTAATCAGATACCCAGAAAAGTTAAGTGTAAAAGTCCCTTTTACAAGTCTCCTTCTGGGAGATGCAAATGTACTAACTTTGAGGGGTTTTGTGATTGTAACACTTCGCTTCTGCTGACATGAAAAGATAATACAGAAGGAATTAAAGCAAGGAATTAGGGACAAATATTTGAAAAATTCAATTATTTTTTAAAACAAAATTTGCTTTAATAGATCAGTTTTCTTTTATGCAAACTTGAGTTCCATTCTCTACTGATGATAGGTATACTTACAGTATTACTGAGAAGTTTTCTAAACAGTTTACCTAAAATATTTAACATACATATGTATTTATATAACGTAATTATATATATATTTACTCAGGTGTGTTTCACAGAAAAAGGCAAGTCACTGGAACAAAAAGTTTAAAATCTAGCACTTCATCAAGGATACTGCTGAACTGCAGCTTCACCACAGCTGAAAACAACTGCATTAATATTCAACTACATTCAACTACTATTCTACTACATGCCTCATTTTTCCCCTTGTGAATACTGGTATAAATGTTACTAATGAGAAACTCAACCATAAGGGATCCAAAACAGTTTTTGGCATAACATTATTTCAAAAAAGCCAGTTTCAGTAACACCCTTCTGAAACTTAAGTAGTCTTTTTAAACCTGCTCATTTATTAAGGTCTTCAAGTTGCTTGATGGAGTTTCAACTACCACAACCATTCCAGAAACCACTAAGTCTAATTCTTACCCCTAGAGGATCAAGAAGAGATGAAACTTCAGGCCTATTACTATTATTATCATTATTATTTTTGCATATTTTAGAAAATAAAATTATTTTGAAACCTTACATCTCAGTTCAGCAAATATAAGACCTTAAGGGAAGTATCTGTGATGGACCCAGTTTAAGCCCTACATAATGGAAGCTACTTTATAAAACTAAGATTTAATAATTTAACACAAATAGCATTTTCTGTTAAGTATATCCCCAGGCTTAAGGCCAACAAGGCAGAAGTTTACTTCACAGAAACCTGACTGCAAGTCGGAAGGGACTATAGAATTTAAACTAGTTTTTTGATAATTGTTCCTGAAGTACCTCCTTAACAATTTCAGAATCAATCATGTTACTTTTAGCATTCAGTAGCATAAACTGGATAAGATGGAAAAGGCAGAGAAGCTGCATTTTATCACCTGTATCTACGTAACTCAATCTTTGCAATATTCAGCTTCATGTCTCAATCATGAACTCAGTATTGTACTCCTTATCACAACTGATCTCGCAATGTGAGCAGAGATAAGTCCACTGACAGTTACCAAAGAGTTACAGCTTTTTGTCACTGTATTAGTAAATTTACTGATTTAGTGGTTAGCATTCTTCCCTGCAGAGACGGGCAACAAATGGAGTACTTATAAAAATCCTCAGGATAAAAGGCAGGGAACTGGAGGCATCCCAAGAAGTAGGGAAAAGCATTGTTTTAATGTTGTGGGTATTGAACTTGTTTGGTGCATTATATAATGGGAAAATATTTGGGCCCTGGCATTTAGCTACATTAAATAGTTTTTGCGGTCATCAAGTTTTGTAGCCCAGTTTCAGCTTTTAGAAGTTGCCACAAAAGCAGTTTTCTGTTATGTACACTGTACAGGCATAAACATTATCAATTAGATAAACTGACAGAAAATTGCTGTCATTCAAAAGCGAGAACTTCCCTCGGGAATTGATAAAATTCTATCATGCTCTCAGAAGACAAGGGGTGTGTTTATGCCATAAGCATTACACAAGAACAATAGTCATTCAAAACACAGTAATTACTTTGCATTCTTCTGTAAAGGGAAAACAAAAAAGCACACTTAGATCAATTTCCTAACCTAACCAGCCATGGTTTACATCCACAATTTGCACTCATGCTTTACTGTTTGATTTCTTGATTGCTTAAACGAGCAGCCACTGTTAATTATTTCCAATTTCTAGGCAAATGCCTGCTTATTTAAAGCTATTTCCTTTGAAGCTTAGGGATAAGAGTGGCCTTGAAAAATTGTTCTCATCTTGGGAGAAAGAAGTATGTCTCAAATCCATTAGCAGTGCAGGGAGGAGGCCGCCGTAGGGAGCCTCCTGGTTTGAATGCAGGGCAGGTTTGGCATATTTACAATGGGTACTGCACAGTGATGGACAAGATCAGGAGTGCAGCACAGCCCCACTCCCTCATCTGATCACTCAGAAGTGCAGGTGGTACCTGCTGGCAGGACACCATGGGAGTAGAGGGACCCAGGAAAGATGGTTCACCCTCAACAACCTCCCCAAAGCACTGTCCTTTCCAACAGTAGGTAGGAATCTAAACAGGAAAGGCAGAAGGCCAGCATGGATGAAAAAGAAACTCTTGATTCAGCTTAAACACAAAAATGAAGAACATAGAGGGTGGAGGCAGGGACAGGCTACTCATGAGGAGTATAGAGTCATGGCATGAGTGTGTAAGGATAAAGGTAGAAAAGCAGCATCACTGAGCATCTCTGAAAGGTCACAATGATTAGTGGATACTCCTTAAGACAATAAAAAAGTAATATCATCATCAAGAAGAACACAAAGACTCTGGGACAATACAGCCTCACTCTCCAGGAAGATTATGGAACAAATCCTTTCAGAAACCATTTTTAGGCACAGGATGGGCAAGAAGATAAAAAGGAATGGCCAGCATGGATTTAACAAGGACGATTTGTGCTTAACTGACTTGATTGCTTGCAAGATGAAATGACTGGCTCTGTGGACAAGAGTCTGCAAGCCTCTCACAGTGTCCTTTCAGACAAATATGTAGAAGATGAGGCAGGTGGAGAATTGGCTAAATGTTTGGGCTTGAAGGTTTGTGATCAGCCATGTAAAGGCCATCTGACAGGTAGGTGCCAGTGTCATCAGGCATTGATAATACAGCCCATAATGTTTGGTATCTTTACAAACAAGCAGGGGGAGGGGTGGTGTTTACTCTCAACAAGTTTGTAGACTGCAAAGTTTGCCAGACTTACCTCCCAGACTGTTAGGGCAGAGCTGCAGTTCATCAGAGGGACGTTGATAAGCTGGAGAAATGGGTCTGTAGGACACTCATGGAGTTCAACAAAGGGAAATGCCCAGTCCCATGCCAGGACAGAACACCCCCATGCAACAGTGCAGGCTGGGAGCTGACTGGGTGCAGATTTACAGAAAAGGATGAGAGAGCATTTGAACAGGAGCTCTGAGAAGTGAAGAAAGCCAAAGAATATGGTGCAAGTGCATAGTAGTGAAGTGCAAGCAGAAAATCACAGAATGTTTTCCCAACTTCTACTGGGCACTTAAGAGTCTGCATCTGAATTACTGTCTCCAGTTTTGGCCTTCCCAGTATCAGACACTGGAAAGGGCCTGACAAGAGTCTACAAAGATTAGGGGGAACATTTCATATGAGAATAGGCTGAGAGAACTGGTTTTGATCAGCCTAAAGGAGAGAGAGTTATTAGGAAATCTTACTGGGGTTTTTTTCCTAGTAGGAAGACAAGAAGACGAAGCCTGATTCTTCTTGGAGGTGTGCAAAGGCAAGGTAAGAGACAAGAAACATCAGATTCAACACAGAAAATTATACACAAGAAGAAAAAAATTCACCATTAGAGTAGTGCAGTTTTCAATATGCTAATCATAACATGGACTGAAGAAACCATAAAACTCATAAAACCTGAGGCTTAAGCTGGTAAAGCAAGTAGTAATCTACGGCTAGATGAAAGCTCTGGAAAGATGGAAAGCCTATCAGGACAAAGTTGAACTTACTCAAACTCAGAGCATCAGTGTAAGATACTTCTACTGGCTGTCAATTTGGACAAATTGAACACAGGTTATTGGGGATACATATGAATTTGTCAGTACCAATTTTTTCCTTGTGGCAAATTTGCAATTCTTTATTCTTCCACACTGGAATTCCCTGTGATTGAATGGCACACACTCAGGAGCACCTGACACTCTATGCAGCAAGACTGGCATAGCAATCATTGGTCTCATCCTATAAATGTTTTTTAACATGAATGAAGATGAGTCTTTCCTTATAGTTTAATTATCAGACATAAGTTATTCAGTGAAAGAAAGAGCTTTCAGTAGGAACATCAAAATATGACAACTGGCTGTGCAACCAGACATGTTTCTATTTAACACATCTGATGTAAGGAAGCTATTAATTTTCTAAATGCATGGCCAAACTTCTTTGTAACACCTGACACAGCATTTTGCTAGGGTAATAAAAGAAAGCCTGACAGCTGCAATTTTCTAGAAATATGGATTAAGCCTTTCAATATGCTCTTGGGAAAGTTTTCTCTCCTATAAGCTTCTATAATTTGTTTTAAAATGGCTGATCATTCAGACCCAGAGTTCTCCTGCATCCACTCCAGCTGCAGCTTATTTTTTGTCACAAATATATTTAAGTATTGCAAAAAAAAACCCCCATATAATCTCCTACATATCCTTTCTGGCACTGGTTTTAAAACTCCTTTGTTTAAAACTTTCTTCCAGGTATTCATAACACCAATGATTACAGAAAACAAAAAAAAATCATGCTGAAAGACTTGATTACCACTTCTGCTAAAAAAAAACCCCAAATGATATTAACTGAAGGAGAACATTGCAGAGAAAGTATCTGGCTTTCTCTTCTGAGAACGAGACGCACTGGTGCCTTGTGCTGTCTGGTGACAGAAACTAAATATATTATCTGCATTCTCCAAGACATTCCACTTTGAACTTAACATGCCACTAGTCATGGTACTAGTGAATGGACAGCTGCCATGAGGAAGGCATTTAATGTTCAAAACAAAGATTAATAGAGCAACCACAGTTAAATATAAATTAAATAGGAGAAATACAAGTGGCAACTACCTTTATAATTTAAAAATAATGATTCTAAAATCTGCATTGTTAAAAAAGCCATCAAATTACAAGATAATAGATTCTTGCTACTATTAAAATTGCATCATGTAGTCCTCTGTTCATGCAGTATCATTTGTACACAGTAGCAATAGCAGATGACTAAGACTACTAACTTTGCCCTGTCTTAAAAACAGCTAAAGAACAAATATAAAATTTGATTTGCTTATCCTGGCATTTTCTTCATTTGCCTCTCAGTACCACTTTGCATTAAACTACTCAATATACTAAAAAACTACTAAATATATTCTATAATTTGGGTTATCACAAAATATATCACTATATTCTGACCAGATGAGAATAAAGCAATGTGAAAGTATAGTGAATAGTGTCACTTAAATATGTGCCTAGCATTTTAAAATGTCTGCTATAGAAATGTCTGCTATAGAAATGTCAATGTCTGCTATAGAAAATAATTGCTCTAGAATTTAAATAGCTCCAAAGCGTACCCTTTTGCATAAGCTGTATAACAACCATGATAAAAAGTGTGTGCACTCACAAAGTGGAAGAAGTCATACAGAATAATATGCCTCAAGAGAAATTACTGCATTTACAGAATATAGAAGAAAGTTCTGTATCACATTCACAGCTTTACCTCTGCAAACACAACTCCTATTCCCTCCATACGGACAGATAATATAGTGTTCAAATCTAGACTTCAGATCTTTATCACTTCAAAAACATATGGGTCAGTCTCTGTGTGTTTTGTATTTGCCCACTGGAATATAGTTGCTGTGAGCACTTACAAAGAGATCTTCATAGGAATATTTTGAGCTTCATTCTTTCAATTACTGAAAAGCTTAGAGTAGTTCACTTTTCTTGCCTGACACTCTCACTTCACTTTCAAAAGGATAAATTCAATGCTCAGGACTATAAGACAGTGCTTAGTGCAACCTCTATACATAAGAGAAGCTTACCACAACTAGCCCAAATTATTTAGACTAATATGATGAGAAGGAAAATGTTACTGTCCCATTTTGCAGACAAAGAATAGGCAGAGAGAAACTACACAGCATCACAGTCATACAAGCAGTTTGCAGGACAGCCATGGAGAGGATTCCTTTCCCAAAGTCAGATTGGTGTCTTAATGACAAAACCCTCCTTACTACCAGAACATTACATCCAATTACACAAAGAGATCTCAAAGCAGAGAAATATCATTTCCCCATTACTGAAGTCTCAGATGTTTAAAAAGTGTCAGCAGAGCAATCAGGAAACCTCTAGTGACGGTTTGGGCTAGCACAAAGATTAAACACATCAGACATTACAGTTAATCTAGTCCTCCAATTCTGGCAGATTCACAACTGATAAAAATAACAAAGCTTTAAAACTCCTTTATGAACAGTAAAATGAAAGGTTGTAGTGAATTAAGAGAATGAATCTGATTCAGAAGCCCAGCTCCTGGACGCCACATGGTCAGCTTGTTTATGATCCCAATGACGCTTGTTTAGCGTCCCTCCAAGAGCCTCTACAGCTCTGCTAACACCACCGTCACACACTTCACCACAGTCATGTTTATTTTCCTTGGCAGACCTACACAGGTCCTGTGTAACACTTCCTATCACTTAATTTACTCAAATGTTACTTTTATACCTACAAATTACTCACAGAAAACAAATGTTAAAGCACAAAACACATTGGGTTTGTCAGCACCACTTGTCTCTTACAATCCTCTTTGACTTATAAATGTAACTCTCTCAATTTCTCAGCAGGGGGCAAGGCTTACAGGCAGAATAATAATGCCCTCTAAACTAATATCTAGCAAGGATTTGGTATTAAAGATATTTAAGCATTAAACATTTGCCAAGCAACCCTGTAAAAAGAAAAATACCAAGACAAGAACTCCATGACAGTAAATGCCATGTGCAATAAAAAATGTGGCAAGAGCTTGCAGTCCTCTCTAAGTAACAGCAGTAACAACAACATAAAATCTCCCACTGAGTTCATTTGACACAAACTATCCACAACTGCTCAGCAAAACCAAGAAGGACAGGACTTCTATTTCTAGCAGCTGTCTCTAATGCTGAACACCCTGTGAACACTTCCCAGCGAATAATGTTTTCCTACTTAGCCACTGACAATGAGAAACTAGAACGGCACAAAACATCAGTGGTTGAATAAGATGAGTGCAGGGAAAAAAAAAATCCCCAAAAGAGCACTGGCTTTTCAGCAAAAACAGCTGAGATCCACAGTTTATTATTAGCACAAGCTGACAGTCAATGGGAGTAAAGCCAAAGGTGTACCAGTACTTAAGGAAAGAAGTCAGGATGACCTAAACAGCATCAGTGTAAATCTGGCATTAGTGTGAAGTAAGCAAATAGTCAAAATGCTCATCAGCAGAAGTACATAATTGATAACTCTCAAAGTCATACTAGAAAAATATTTAACATCCATTTTTATTTTCACGGCAGGTTATAAAAGACTGGAGAGCTCAGAGGAACAAATAATTTTTCTGGTATGTGCTGCCATGATCCTTAGTCAACTGAAATAAAAGACTGTTGTGTGCCAGTAAAACATGAGAACAAAGATGAGAAGTCAAAGGCTGGGAAAGGTAGGTAAGTGGAGGAGTACTTTCAGGTGGAGGTAAAAGGAAGGAGCAAATGACTTATCCTTCTTTTTTTCCCAAGTTTACTTGCCTCACTTCCCATTCAGTGTTATCTTCCACAGCATTTTATTACCCACTCCTGGATTACACTACACAGTGCAATTGCCTCCTTCCTCCTCACCTTTGCTCACCACAGTCTCCTCCTGCACAAGACACTGAACACCTTAACATGCAGTTAACAGCTCTAACACACAAGGGATGCTCTAAAAGGCCCTGGAATTCAAAGGTGCTGGAATGACCCTTCTCACTACATGATGACAAGCAGTCAGTACATCTTGGCATTTCAAGTACAGAGGAGTCATCACACCCCACCAGCACAACAATCCACACACAGACTGTCTAAATCTTTAATAAAGAAAAACAATTAATGCTTTCAGAATTTTAAGGTATTGCAATGGCTTTCTTTCTGCTAACACTTCTTGCTCTTTTCCTCCTTATATGCCAACACATTTCATGGGGAGGTCAACAAGGGGATAAAATCTTTGTCATGTCATTATAATTCATTGGTCATTGGATTAACTCTTCCCTGGAAGAAGCCTGGGAAGAGACGGAAAAGGGATTTGGAGCAGCTATATTGCTGGTGCTCAATCTTTTGTAATTGAAGGGAAAAAACCCAACAAACCAAGAGTAGAAGGAGCTATAATTAAAATAGAAACAGCTTCTGTCAACTGCACACCTTTAATTTTAATATGTTGATCACGTTGGGCTCACGATCTTATCAGCTGTTCTCAGATCTACCAAATTATGCCAGTACCAGACAGTACAAAGCTTAGGTTTTAGCACCTTTGCCAGTTGAGGATTCACAACTCACGTGCTAGAGGAGTCAAGTGTATTAACTAGGACACCCTTTTCTTGAACAGAAGGCAACAGAGATGGGGAAAAGGAGGAATAAAGTGGAGAAAGAAAAGAGCACAAGGCAAGAGCAGAACCACACATTTTGCACTCCAGCTGACATGCTCGGCATTCAGCCACAGTGCATAGGAGTGATGTCTTTTCAGCTCCAAGCTCTAAGATTTATCCAGCAACATTGGAGCAGGCACTGGCTGCAAGTACCCCTGAAGCCAGGGGTGCTAAACTACCTGAGGCCTGAGTCTCAATAGATCTTACTGGTTACTGATCTTTAACAGCAGGAACAAAGCCCAGTGTAATAGTTAATCTTCAAATAGTGCATCTGTTCAACCAGTGTAATAGTTAATCTTCAAATAGTGCATCTGTTCAACCAAAAGACAAGAAAAAAATAGTCACTGAATTACTTATTAAGAGTATTGAATAAATTCATTTTTCATTTATAAATTTTAATATTAAAAAAGATAAATTAAGTAATTTACCCCTCAGAATTTGCTTCTAGAACAGACGGGCTTAAAACTCTAAAATTCACTCTTCCATCATACTTTGCTCTAAACTAAAGATTCAATTTCTTTAAGTGACAGCTTGCTTTTCTCTTTCCTCTCTCTGGGCCATCTGCCAGAATGGGTCTTTGACCTTCCCCTAGATATAAAGGACATATTATATATTTTTTGAAACTCAAAACGCTACTAATTTACCTTAAAATAATACTACTTAAACAACTGAATGTTTTCCAGCAGTATCTTTTCTTGGTCAACGAGATGCAGGTTCCAAAAAGAAAGCAAAATACACTCCCATATGCAGGTTTTTCTGGAAGGTTATGTTCCCACTCTCCCAAAACCCATCTGTCTAACCCTTTTGAGTCAGACTATATATCAGAACTACCCAGAAACTTTACTAGCAAGGGGAGAAGAAAGTTTTGGACACAGAGCTTTTAACAAAAAGATTGGATGACAACAGAAAGAGAGGGTAGGTGGCTGAGGCAGGTGTTTCCTACAACCCTATTTTACAAGCCAAAGAATGCAAAAGAGAGCTTAAACCACATTTCTGTCTGATTAGAGCTAGAATTCAAAGTGCTCCTCCAGGAAAGCACCATTCCTCTTTTTGTCTGGAAGAAGTTGCTCACCTGTAGCCAAGTGGGTAGAACACTTGAACATAAGGACAAGGTGTTCATTTGCCTCTCTGCTCTGGTCCAAGCTGTCTGTCATGGGCAGACATCCCGAAGTACCATCACCTATCCCAAAGTACCATCACCAGAGAACAGAGTGAAGAGCAGGTGGAATCACATCTTCCTGATTTGCAACTGATGCCAGTGCCCCCAGTTTCTGGTTTGTTTTTTTTTTTTGGCAAAAACTATTTAACCTAATTCAACACAAATTCATACAGAGTTTCAGCTTCAAAGACTATTTTTTAACTGATTAGCTGCAGTGGGAAAGGTTCTGAATGCCCATCAGAGACATTACACAAGCTGAGTCCCACACACTACAGTTAAATACCTGAAAATGGAAAAGGGCTCATGTTCTGTAGATTCAAATGCAAACCCAGGAAAACATAGGGCAAAAAATACCCCAACCCTGAAGAACCATTTGTTACTGTCTCAGATTAATAAAAATACTTCATGAAAAACATGCAAAAAGCCAACATTTAACTGTGGTAACAAAGGAAAATTCAGTCAAGACAAGACCATTGCAGAAATAGCTAAATTAATTATTTGCATGATGCTCACTATCCAAGAAGGGAAGACAGCTCTAAAACAAAGTATCAGCAGAAGCTTTGGATTAATAAAATGAAGAGACACAAACCAGACAGACTCAAGAGTTCACCCAAGAGCTCTAAAACAATGGAAGCATGATCAAATCAGCTGCTATAATAAACAAGAGAATTGGTAGGCACATGGGAATATGATGTAATGGGGAAGAGAAAGCATGGCTTTGTAAAAAGAAGTCATAACTTCAAGATTACTTGCGTTTCTGTAAGGAGTTAATGATTATTTGGATAAGGATGATTTGGTCAATGTAATATATTTAGATTTCTGGAAAGCTCTCACAAGCCAAAAGCTCTTAAACAATTTGTCATAAGGTAAAATAAAAGGTCTGTCATGAATTACTATTTGAAGGATGGAACCGAGTAAGTGGGCAGTTTTCACAGTGTTACTAGTGGAATTCCAAAATGACCTGGTCTATTAAACATAAATACCCTGGAAAAGATGACAAACAGCAAGGTTATAAATTTGCTAAATGATTCAGGTCAGCTCAAAGTAAATCTGCCTACAGAAAACTGCTTTCATGATGACTACACATGACAAGAGCTGGTGAAATTCTGTGTTGATAAATGCAAAGTAAAAGACAAACTGAGAATGGACAAGGATAAGTGCTAAATTATCTGTTGTTCCCAAGGAGGAGATCTTGCAGTTGTTGCCAATAATTGTCTGAAAACAATGCTTTGGTGGCCAATGGCAGCCAAAAGGGTTGATGTAGTGTTTAAAATTATTAGGAAGGAAACACAGAATAAAACAGAAAACATCATAAAGCCAGAGTGCTCACATCTCGAATACCTCACAAAGCTCAGCAGCAGGCTCAGGAAAAAACAAGGCTCTTCAGCTTGGAAGAGACACCTTTGTGTCATGAAAACAAGAGAATTCTACCAAATCAGGAAAGAGACTGCAGGAAGTGAACAGAGATTGACAAGTCATTATTTCTTATGTCAGGAAAACTTAACAACCCCGTTTTTGCTGCAGTTATTATGTAGCAAGCACAAAACTACAAAACCTCGTTCTTTGAAAAGGCATAATTAACTTGTAGAACTTACCACTACAGAGAACCAAAGTATACCCATATCCAAAAGCAAGTTCATGAAGGACAACATTAAACACAGCGTTTTGGATGTATCTTCCATCCTCTCAAAATCAGGATTTGCTCTCTTTCTCCTACTGTCATTAACTGTCTGCCACCAGACTCTGTTAGAAGCAGAACACCAGGCTAAGTTATGTTGTCTAACCCAATCTGGGGGCACGCACTTACCTCTTGCGCTCCTCTGCTAGTCCCACTCTGAGGTTCTTCAACCTGCCATACGAGGCTCTTGTTTTTCTGTCCAGCTCTGAAAGTGTTTGATTCTGAGTGGGTTTTGTCTTTAAGTCTCACTAGTCAGACCCAAATACTGTCAAATTAATTACATTCATCAGAGGTAATTATTTTATTAAAAAAATTGCAGATGGAGAAGAAATTGCGAAGATGGAGATTCCAAGCTACCAAGAAGTGCAAGATACTCTTTGTTCCTGATGATGAAAAGCAGATACAATACTGGCAAATAAGACAGTCTTTGAGCATCACTAAACAAGACAAACTAAGAACAGAAAGAGCTGATGTCCAGTGCTGCAAGGATTTGGCAGTGTGCTTGTCTTCTGTTTATAGAAAGCATAATGGCAGCATCCAGCCCTTACAGGGACTGCGCAGAGGATTTATGCAGTGTCTGCATTATAGAAACCTGCTTGATGTGCCACTTAGCTTTTACAAAGCCTTGCAAAAACCAGAGAAAAACATAACATAGATCTTGCACCTTCTCCCTCTTCAAAGTATTGTTGCAAAGGACAAAGACCTGAGGTACTCATCAGCCTACCACTAAATACACCTTGCTCGCTCCCCAAAAACCTAATGCTTCAAACTAGAGTAGAAAATAGAAGTGGAACAGGGCAACCCTAAATTTAGATTCTTTCTTCATGTACATATAACTGAGGGTGAAAGCCAGGCACATAGTCATTTAACTAGTTGATTCTGAATACTGAGATACTTTTAGATCTTTTAAATTATTTACAAGCCTAAAAGGGTGGTCAAACATGAAAAATATGTCCAATTATTAAGAATAAAAATAAAATAAAAAATAGATCATGCTTACTTTCTAAAAATATCTACAGTACTAAACACACATTCAGCAAGAGCAAATTCCTGAATCTTCAAGCACCAAAGCAGTGCTTACTCTAAAAGCTCTCACTCTTTGAATCCCCATTCATTTTGCCCAAATGCAACACTTAGATTATATTTTAAAAGTACTCTACAGAGTAAGGAAAGTATGAACATGTGTCTGAAATTACTTACTCTCCTACTTTCTTCTTTTAAAATAGAATGAGAAAAAAAGAAAAAAGGTTTTTTTTAATCTTCAAGCAATTTCATTCATTGACACATGACCATTAACAGCATTTATAGCTCTGTAAATTATAATCAGGATAATCAAATCCTGTGCTTTGGGGTAGAAACTGACCTCCATAGGAGCTGGGAAGAAATTTTCTTGCATCTGGTGCACTGCACAGTTGTAGAGGTGCATTGTCAGTACAATGGAAAGTCCACCCTATGTGAATGGTGGTGGCAGAATATAAGGCTTTGAATACCAAAAATGCTGAAATGATAAATTCTATGTGATTGATGAGAAATTCCTATGAAGCTTTCTATTCACTGCCAGACTCTGCTGCTGTGCTGTGCATGGATCACAAGACCACTGAGTCTACGACTTCCAGGACAGTCTAGACAGTACAGCTACAGCAAGGCAGACAGAAATAGAGAAGAATCTCTTTCCTACCAAGTCTGAATTTTAATTTCTCCTGTAAACAGCTCCTTGACTGACTAATCTTACCCCCAGCAAATATAATTTGATTTTACTGTAGCCATATATGTAAACATAATATGAGAAAATCATGGCATTAACATTATTAACTACTAACAAAATTATATTCCTCAAGTAAAAGCTGGAACATAACTTAATTTAATCTAATACATTCCATGCACACAGACACACACAGACACACATATATAAACTCACACCAAAATAACATTAATTTAAACATCGTGTTTCTGAAATCCCCTAATCTGAGGTCAGTATATACAGGATTGAAAACTGCACTTAAACAGGATTTCTTTGTCATTCTATTGTATTATCTATTACCATAGGACAACATTAAGAATTAATATTTCAGAGAAATTTGAAACTGGGGGGAACTTATATTTCAATATCCCATGTAAAATAACAAACTAAAACTAGGAGTTTGTTCTGTATGTAGGAGGAATACCAGTGACAGCCACAGCCCAACCCAATACCCTAAACATATAAGTGCCAACTTGAACCTCCCACCTTGCTGACATTGCTATCCGTACAGTTATCAGTACACACATGTGAGTTGCACAGCAACGCTCCATGCCAAGAACCACCAAAGATACCAGAAGCAAAAGGCTGAGGTGGTGACCAAAATCCTCACCAAAATACTGTTTTAAGGAAACATAACTCTATTAAGCACAGGTAGAGCAGCTTCAGTACTGGCTTAGTGATCCTTCTTACAGACAACATTCCTTCTGCTGGGAAGCTCCAGCTTACCTGCAAGTCAGTCATGGGGATGAAGCTGAGTGCTGGAGCTGGTCTGTGTCATTAGTGTTGCTAAATACACCTATCACATAAATATGCGTGGTAAACTTGAGACCAAATTTACAAGAGCATGACTCTAAAAAAGCTCCTGAAATCCATGTGATTGCTCCACACTGCCTTTAAGATGCACATTCAAGTAGTTGAACATGAAATACCCGATCTGTAAAGTTCTCATTTTATTTCTAAAGATTCACATTTTTCTTTCTCCCTAGAGGTATTCATAGAAAATTGTGATTTTATATATGCATCAAAATACTTCCCTTTTTTATCTGCAAGAGTACGTTAGACTCGAAAACCCACTTAAAATTGTATTAATTTCCACATTTACTCAAATGGCATCAGGACAGGGAGTGGAAGAAAACAGGTATGGCATGGAAGTCTTGGTATCTGAGTGACTTTTGAAGCAGCAACAGGAACACATACTTCTAGTTAGAAATTACTGTTTCAAGAAAAATCGTATGTACTTAAAAACAGCATTTCAGCTAGTCCACTTAATGTTGCATAAATATACTTTTTTAGTACTTCTTTGTACTAAAGTTTTTTTATAGAAGTCAAATTCAAAAAACAGTTTAGGTATGTGCATGTGTAAGTAAAGCAGCCTGTGTATGTGTGGGTGTGTAAATACCATGTACCCAGATGCAAACCTTCAATGCATTAAGTAAACTTCAGCTCTATACCTTAGTACTCAATTCTGAGTCTGGTTACCTTCCGGATTGCTAAGTCTTTCTAAATTAGAACAAGCAATTTCTCTTTGTTTTACCTAATATTTGAAAATGGCAAAAAAGTCCCATGGGTCACTGAAAATTATCCCTTCATTCCTGCCGCCTGTTTCAAGTCAGTCAAAACATTCCAGACTTCAAAAGGGGGCTTTGCCTGCTTAGGCCATTTTGGTGTCCTTCTATGGTTGGCCTATGAGGGATTGGTTATTTGGATAAATTAGTTTGTGGAGCCTGCTGGCCTTCTAGAAGACCTCAGTGTCTGACTGCAAATTAGTTCTACCGAACATGTAGAAATCCCTGGGCAGACGAGAAGAAATAAATGGTGATAAAATCTAATACTACAATGTTTGTAATGTGATTTTATTCTGCTCTGTACCTTGTAAGCAAAGCTAATGTTGAATTAAAAATTTTCAAATATAAAAATGTCCATGAAAGCACAAAATCAGATCAGTATCCGAGTCACAGCAGAGAAGGCTGGATGCCAACTTTAAAGTTAAGCTTCCCGCAGGAATCTTTTACAAGAACAAACAAAAAACCTCCTGGTTTTCCACAGAATCAAGTAGGTATTTACATTACGGATGCACCCCTGCTTAAGCCAGGAAGTCACACAGTTGAATTCGGCTGGAGCTTGGGCTGTGAATAAACTGCTACGCAGCCTTTCAGTGCATAGTTGTACAACTGCCTAAGGAGAGTTTATCCTTAAGGAAGAGAAGTCAGAGAGCCAAAACTAACAAACATGGCTCCTCGAGCGGAACAATGGTCCAGAAAACCTAGTAAAAAAGAAAATAAACTTCACTGGCAGTTTGCTTTTTACTGTTAAGGGCTAAGCTACAACTTCATCAAGACTTTCAAGAAGAGACTCCATGATGAACAGTTGCACACAGTAGCTGGGAAAAGTCAGATGGATTGTGTATTTCTCATATACCCACTTTTACAAGTCATCTAAAAATGCCTCATGCCATAACAAAGAAAAAGTTCCACCTCTCTAACGAAACAACTATTTGTAACCAAGATAAGCGGTGGTATCTGTTGATGCACCCCAACAAAACCCCTACAAGGTCTTTGTGACCTTGAGGAATATGCCCAACACCAAAGCTGTGGGTAGCAGTACTTCTGTCAGTGCTACAAGCACTGCTGCCTATGGCTCTGTAGGATTTCTGCCACCAATTAGGAAAGGTACATTTTAAGTGACAAGAAATTCTCCATGGTGTTACTGCAAACCCAGAGGAATGAAGAGCTTGTAGCGAATAACATTTTCAAACTGTCCACAAACAGCTTACAATTTTCAGGAGTATTTTACTAAAATGTCGTGAAAGAAAAAAATTCTATCAATAGTTACTGATTGAGCAGTTGCTATAGATGGCCTAGCAGCAGCTCCCTTCAATTTGGGGAACTTAAATACATCAGCTAGTTCCGGCTGTTCATTCTTTTTGACACTTACTGAGCGTAATAAGTGGGTTTTGTGGCTTATGTTTCCAATATTCTACCAATTGCAGATAGAGAGGGGAAGGGGAGTGGGAAGGGTGCAGGCGATTACATTTTATAGGCTCAGTTACAGATTGTGATTGTATGGTGCTTGTTGGTTATTGCCTTGCAGAGCTTTCCAAAAAGGAAGCGTGTCATGCATTTCTTCAGAACGGGAGGGGAACGCAGAGGGGAGAACAGTGCCGTGCCAGTCTTTGAGAAAAACTAGGCAGCACATGCATGACTTTCACAGTGACAATGCTGTAAATTTTCAACCGAAGGTAAAGTACTTTTATTTTCACCCTTCCTCCTCATAGACTTTGTTCCCTAATGTGACAAACAGGTAATGTGAGTAAGCATGACAAACATGTCATTGACAATGGTGTTCAAATCTGGAGGTCACCAGCCATGCCCTCAGGCACAGCCATGCCACCACCGTGGCAGTGGCCTCTGAAACCGTTTGAGAGTTGTGCTGCCGGATCCTGGCTCGCCTTGAAACAAAATGAACTTTCTAGCCCTTCTGGTAGTGAAGATAACCTTGAAAATGCGAAGAGACTGTAACCTGATGCCTCAGTAAGACTGCAAAGAGCTTGAAACAAAGACAGAGAGATGTGAACTGCCCCAGCCATCTCTCTCTGGGCCCCATGGACTCAGCATTTCTGTGGTCGTGGAGTCTGGCATTTTTCCAAGATTCCATAGAATCTCGCATGTTTGCTGCAAAATTCATTATTTTGCTGCAGCCAGGTGCTGGATGTTTTTTGGTTTGGGTTTTTATTTTCTCCCTCCCCCTTTCTTGCTGAAACCAAGTACTTTCTCTGTGTCTTTCCACTAGTGGAGGTAGGAGGTGAATTTTCAGTGCAAAGTGCCGCTCTCCGGTACGTGACACGGGGCGCGCAGGAGAGAAGTGTCCAGTGAGCAGCAGGGAGGAGAAAGAAGTTGGAAATATGCAGCCAGCCTGCCCTGAGTGCTGACTGAAAGCTGAGGTTTGGGGGCTGTGGGGGGAATCAGAGAAGATTAACTGCTGCAGTGGATCAGGAGCACCTCCTTTTTTGGCTCACTGGGTACACACTTTTTGGATCTACCTTGACTGCTGAGGGCCTCAGAGTCTTCAGTCTGTTTTCCAGATGGGCAAACTCCATCATCAAAAATGCTTGATGCTGAAAGTACTTTCGATGTGAAATTTTGCAATGAGAATTTTCAACTATGAGCCTGGACAGGGTAGGAATGAAAATTAATTTATGCTATATAACAACTTAATATTGCTACCAGAGAGAGACTTGTGGAAGAAAAGCCCTCCAAAATATCCCCAGAGAGTAGAGTAATTGCTGAAAACATGCCAATATTTACTTGTGAAAATTTTCTTGTGCCGAGTTTTGCCAATAAATAAACTCACACATTAAAAAACAAAAAAAATCACAGGCAAATCAAATGAAATAAAATACCTGCTGACCTCTACACTCCCCTTTTTGAGGTTTGTTTTTGAAGTCATCATCAGGGTACCTCTAACCACCTGGGTTATCATGCTGAATCTTATCAGTGTTTGTCTTATCAGTTGTTTAGGGCTTCTAGAGGGTTTCTAGGGCAATAGATTCATGCCAATGCCAAGTTTGGAACTGGTAGACTTAACCTACCACAAATATAAGCCATGATAATTTTGCATAAAATTTTTGAAATCAATTTGGTATAAGATGTACTGTTACTCATTCCAGTCTCCTTACAATCAGAATTCCTCTAACACCCAAAATGACATTTCCACCTCAAAAACAATTAAAACAAGAGATTGTTTTTTATTTCTCAAGTATATTTGAGCAGTGGGACTTGTTGCAAATGACTGGCAGGCAGAAAAGCCCCCTCAGGATGGTGAAGAAAATACGAATTAAAAAACCCAACCATTGGTTTTAGCTTGACGAAACATGGGTGAACTGTCTTTGATAGGTGCATATATCATTAGCAAACAAGCTTCAAAGTCTTTTTTGGACTTGGAAAGAAAGCAACAGAACTTCAGTGAAATTTTCAGACAGGATAACACACTGATATCCTCTGTCCAGCCAGCCTCAGAGGTTTGTGTTGTGCTTCTTTCTCAAGCACCTACTAAAGGAAAAGCAGCAGATGTAATGTTCAAGTTTGCAAGGCCAAGTTTGAAATTCATTTCCTACAGAATACAAACCAAGCATGTGACAGTACAAGTAGAACCATTTATTGACTAGGAAATGGCTAAAATATTCTCTCAGCTGTGTGAGTGTAAGAGAAGTGCAGAAGTGAGTTTACTGAGCTTATGACAGTAGCCTCTGTACACATCAATATTAACAGGCTGTATTCCCATGTGCAACACCATCCTCCTCCTCAAGAGAAATCTTGGCCAAAGACAGTGGCAAAATACTTCCTCATCTACTCTCTCATACTATTGTCTGGTAAGCTTTCTTTCATTTTCCTTTACCTTCTCCTTCTCCTGGTACTTTCTCTGTTGTCCATTTAGCTCTGTCTTCCCAAAACATTATCCAGCTTCATTTCTCAGTTGTTGAATAAAGCTCCTCCCTTATCCACATTCACATGAAATTTCTTCCACTGCATAGTTTGCATTGGCCAGTTGCAAAATTAAATTACCTTTCAACTGGTATGTGTAGGGAAGTTTTCTTCTTTTCCTATGGACTAGCACCAGATTTTCAAAGTCACAGTTTTTGGTTTCTGGTTTCTAATTACAGAGTGCTAATCTGTCCCTCACCCTTTCTTTCTTTCTATGCACAAACACAGAGCAAAATAAACAAAAACAATGTTCATGCCATCATCCTTATTTTCACTAAGACTATTTTGCCTTCTATTTTAAGAAATCTCCCTGTTGGTCAAGTGGCTGTTGCAAACACAGCAGACTGTCCAGTTATGAATGACTTCAAGTGAGACCTAATTGAAGGATCTGATTCCAAGGTTTCCAATACCCCAATTTTAAACTTCTCCAATGACACTGCAACCAGAAGAGTCACACCCTGCCCTGTGCCATGTACCTTTGGGCGCTTCGGTCCTCATTTACTTGGTGTAACCGAGGTTAAGCCTGAGTGCTGGTCAGTGCAGTGGGTCTATTCAGCAGTTACTGGTTTAGATTTTGATAATCCTGATAGCATCAACAACTACCACCCACTTGGGTAATGTGAAGGGAAACTCTGAGCAGACAAAGTGTTTTACAGGCTCTCTGGACTAAGTGGTGAAAAGAAGGAATGGAATGAATAACCCCAACAGGAGTGCTGGTGGTGCCAAACCATGAACAAATACTTCCCTTAATACTCCCGTTATGTTAAGCGACAGTAACATTTGTCATTACATACAGCTCCAGCATACAATTACCTGGCCCAAACCCTCCACAGCACACCAAGCCCAGGTTATGTCGGGCACACAGAGGGGAAGTGTTGCAGTGGAAGCCACAGAAAATCCTGACAGCATCAGGGAAAGGCTTTTCATGCATGGAGGAAAGCCTAACTCCAAACAGAATGAGGCGCTTGGGAGGTGCTGAAAGCTCTGGCACTGCAACTGCAAACAGGACCATCCCTGTTTAATGCCTGCTGGTAACCATGGCCACCCTGTCCCTAAGAGTTAACTGGTCCTGTCCACACATGAGGGAAGCAGTGATGGATAAATACCCAACATACACATAGAGACAAAACTGGAACAAATGAACATTGGAAAATAATCAAAGCCATATTGCTTCAGACAGCAAAAATTACTCTACACATGAAATGTAACAAAAACACGCCACACAACAGACTTATTATTGAGGGGCTTGGTTTCTTCTACTCTGTTGCTACATGAAATGGAAGCATCAGTGAAACTGGATATAGAAACATAAAATACAAAGGGAAGAGTAAGAGAGAATAGAGTACTGTCAACTGTAGAAAATAAGCACATCAGAAAAAAAGCAGGAAATAAATCTAATTAAATTTACTAAATAGCTTTTGGACTTATTTTACAACTGGTAAAAAAAAGGTAATCTCAATACGCACAGTTTCTGTTAAACAATTCAGAACAAAAACATATACATAGTATTTTGAATTTCACAGAGTGCCAAGAATGATGTCACAAATTAAACTAACAAATCCAAAACACACAACTAATCATTTGACTGCACATGAAACATCCTTAATTGCACCTGATAGTTTGCAAAATTTCTTATTATTGTGGCTCTACAAACAGACATTTACAACAAACAACAATGCTACTATATTTTTTGCCACGGTTCTTAAGAGTTTGCAGCTAGGAGTTGCAATCATTTCTCCCAGAAGCAGTATTTGCATATATTCACACGCCAAAGAGAAATAACTTCAAATAATGGGATGAAAACTCTCTAACAGATAAAAATGTTAACAACATAAACACAGCAGGCCAACTACTTCTTAGAGAAAGCAACAGCCATCATTTTGTAATATGAATCACTGAAGGCAAGTATTTTTAAAGCTATACTTAATTTTCTGTAGCTTTAGCATAAGCCTCCATCTCTCAATTAATTTCATCATTCCCTGCTTCTTCCAATCACTAAAAGTGCATGTAGCCCTCTAAGACTTTCATTCACTCGGTTGCCACAAAAATAATTGCCACTTTAAAAGCCGCAACTTTTTTTTTTTCTCAGGACTGACAAGTTGTTTACTTACAGACTTCCCATTTATTCCCTCGGGGTCTTCCATTGAAGATTTCTCCTTCCAAATTATATACGGGCTATTAGTTACAGGGAGGTTCAGACAGTCCTAGAACACACACACCTGTGGAAAAGACAGTACCACATCGTCGCATTAATTTGTTGGCATGAAACTAGGACCTGATCTTCACTTCTGCAACTTTCCAGCAACTAACAAGTATTCACAAGTTGGGAGCAATTGTCTTTGAAGAATGGAATCAGTCTTGAAAATAAATACATAGCTGAGTTGTTTATTGTGAATCCATGCAAGCCAAAAGCAGGCAGCGAGAGCCCTGTTGTGCTCACTGTCTGCAGACGAATAAAAGGCAGCCAGGAACTCTTCTACCGTCACTGTTTCTGTGCCAACAAGACATCTCTTCCTCTTTTTTTTCTTTTTTTTTTTTTTTTTCCTTTAGGAAGCTCAGCCTTCCCCTGATATCTATCAGTGTCAATCGTACTTTAATGCTTAGAGGAAATAATAACAAAGCAATATGATTGTAGACTGAGCCAGGATAAAAAAGAAAATCCACAGAGTTTTCAAACGTTGCCCTCAAGCTAAGAATATTTTTATTCTAAATCTCTTCAAGTTTACATTAGGTCACAGTCCTAGGCCCCATAAATCATAAATATGCAATGCTTTGTGTTCTCTCACCTTCGGAAAGGGTATTCTTTGATGTTTAAAGTAACAGTGAAGTACTGAGATGAAACAACAAAGGCTTACCCTCCAAACAGATATCAATCCAAAATATGGTTTCCTTCCTTCTTTAGAATAAAATGCTGTAACTTCTTAAAATTCAGGATTATTCACTGGTGTAATTTAAACAAACCCGGCTAAAATCCTCAGTAGAAAAACTGGCTTTTTTTTTTTTTTAATATATGGGGAAAATGCTGTCAATAAAAAATAAAAATGAAAATCTGATTTTTTTCAAAGTGTGTATACACACACACACATGTTATATACACACAGAAATGTGAACAGCACTTTGCTCTTCTGTGACAGTTGAAGATACAGTCTGAAGATATTCAGTTTGTCCTAAATCCACTATGCTTTTGAAAAACATATAATATACGATCAGGACCCAAAATCTTATTCTTTATCTTTCTACCTGGATAAGACTCAAGCAAGAAAGTAAAAAAACCCATTTAAACCCAATTTTTTGGACACTAGTCACTGCACACATTTGGCTGCTCCTACAAAATCTGAGCATTAAGAAAGTGTTAACAGGTCCACTCCACACACTAAGGAAGATGCTAATATGAACCATGCTTCTGCAATGCATCCACTCCTTCTTTCTGGTTTACAACTGAGAGATCAAATCCAGTCCTGCTCCTGCTGAGGACAATGGCCAATCTGCAACATTTCTGTGAAATCAGGGTTTGGTGCTTATATTCTGACACCAGATTATAGATTAGAAAATTATTTATGGTTTTTAAAAGTGACAGAGTTAGGGAGGGGAACGACAAGAATTTTTGTCCAAGAATTTAAAAAAAAAAGAGAGAAGAAAACAGCCCTCTAACAATGCCCCACTCCTAAGCAATGACTGACATCTGTTTCAAAAACTCTTTTATTGCAAAATTCAATAAATGGAAAAACCGCACAAACTGAAAGTCTGCCACTTCAGTGAGGGAATAAAATGGAGCTTTTTCTAATGGAAAAATATTCAAAAGTCAATTGATGTAATGCTGGTATAGATGACCTGATGGATTTTCAGATCAGCAGTGCTCTCTTTACTAATGGAAAGAAAACTTCACCAAGACTGGTAATTTTCTATTGAAGCCCAGAAGGAAAAAGCATGTATGTTTTAGTGTATATTATAGTTCAGCTGTAATTAGGCGACCTAACTTGAAGGAGCTGCTGTGGCAAATATTCTCTCTCAGGGAAAGATTCCTATAATACACCAGTGTTAAAAGAGCCTACTCTTGTAATTTCTGCTCTGACATATGTTGCACTTCATGTCACTGCAAAAGAGGTTTACAAAAAGCTCCTATATATACCCACCCACACTCCTAGGGGCAAAGACTTGTCTTGCTCAGAAGACACCAGAGACCTCTGGCAGCAGAATCAAGCCATAGTAACATGAGGGCTTAGATGTTAATACAGAACAGCTGATCCACAGTATAATCAGGTCATTTTAATTTTGAAAAATTCAACTTTTAAACAAGAGCAACTTAGTTATCCTGATTTTAATTGTCATTTTAGGTTATTTTTAACTTTTGGTAAAGCTTTACAAAAACTAAATAAATTCCCTTGAGCTGTTAATGTATCAAAAAATATATCCAAATTACACAGAGTATCTATTACAGAGAAGCTGTTATATGGAAAATGTGCCATCGAATATGAGTAGGACAAAACCTCAATTTATTGAAAAAGACAAGATCTAAATTGAAGGGAAGTCCTAAAAGCACATATCCCCTTTTATTTTTCTCTACTTCTTTGGAAGTCATTTGCTTGGTAAAATATTGTTACTATTAAATACACAACAGAATTGAGTCCCACCAGATAAAGTAGGACTGTTGTACCAGACATGATGACCAGCAGCCCTCTTTCCAAACAGCTCTTAATGTTTAAAAGGGAATAAAAAAAAAACACAAAGAAGCACAGAAAGTGGTTTATGGGGGATTTTTATTCCTTCCTTTCTGAAACGTCAGCCAACGCCGTGCAATTTTCCCCACCCATGGATCTCAACATGTGCCTTTGCCGCCAGGCACAGGGCGGCTGCCAGCCCCTCCCAGCCACGCTGCAGAGGTGGCAGGAGCTTTAGCCAGCTCCTTGTCATTGAAGTGCTGTCCCCCTGCCCCCATCTGAGAACCCACCTGAAAACCTGGCAGAAGCCAGTGGCCAATAACCTGGGAAGCAGATGTTAAACACAGCCACTGAGAAATAATCTCACAGGGCTCAAAGGTACCAGTGGAGGCTGACCACTCGCAGAGAGAGTACCAAACGCAAGGGTGACCAAAATGTAATTGGCCATGGCTGACCCCTGGCACCTAGATACCTACATTTAAGGACAAGGAGCCTGATTCCTTATGCTTGCAGAGGTGTTCTTCATAAAAGTTGTGCATTTCCTGTGCAAGACCTCCACTGCCACTAATCCACATCTTGGAGCTGTCCCAGGGCTGCCGTAACACACCTTCAGCTGCACTGAGACCCTGACCAAACTCACAGGGATCAGAAACAGCACTAACACAACAATACCTTGGGCTATCTTAGCCCTTCCATCACCAATGAGAAGGAACTAAACTTTTTATCCTGTTCCTGTGCCACCAGTAAAATCAATCCTGTCTTCCAACCTCCTGGCTGATTATGTCACTGCAAAGTCTCCAAGATAAGGTCATTATTAGTGCCATCAGTAGTTTCTGCTTTGGTCTTATTTTCTTATGCTTTCTTAGAAACTGATGGGATTTTTCCAGTAACACTTTGAAAAGATTGCATCTGCCCAAACTATACACATTTGTTAGAAGGAAAAGAACACAAAAAGCCACACAGGTTTTATCTTTTGTTGGAGAAAATAAAAAAAGAGGTTATGAGAATGGGTGAAATGGCTTTTTTTTTTGTCCTGTAGATGACGGCATGTGGTATTTTACAGTTAATGTGAAGGAAATCAATGGTTTTGATTTTAGGTGCTATATTTGGTAAATTTCCTTTTTAGCAGTTTCTAAAGACTCACTACATTCACTCCATTCCCAGGTAGGTCTCTCGTCCCTCACCCCTGTTTTCTTTTAAGGTGTTAAATTTGGCAGATAACCTGGGTAGCATTTAGAAAACAATTATTTCCAAATGCTGGCAAAGAAACTTGCCAAGTGTAACAGCTGAAAACCGAAAAGGAAAAAAAAAAAAAAAGAGGAAGGAAATAAAACGGAAGGGGGAAAGGTATTTTTAAAAAATGAAGCTTAGTAGGGACCTTTCAGCAGCTTTATAAACAATTAACTCCAGGGCTGTGACTGAAGACCACCTCTGATTCAGCCTGGAACGCCTGCAGATGCAATACAGCATCCTGCCTTCCAGTGAGCCTCAGGGACTGCAGCAAAACAGAGAGGTGCCCAGATGTGTGGGACCTGCCATGTACATCTGCTGGAAGGAATTCCACACCAACCGCAATGCTGACACTGACCAGACACAGACTCTGGGGGTGTACAAACACCCAGACCACTCTGTGGGCATGCAGCTCATAGGTAACACACCATACAACACCACAGGGGTCAGGTCACTATTTCTGCACCCCAATAAACATCCATGTTCATCTCAACAGATCTTTGTTTTTTCCACTACCATTAAGCAGAAATGCACAGAGTGCATTTCTGCACAGGCTGAAGTAAACCTGTGGGAGAGGGGGCTGAAAGTTTTCAGTTTTATTGGTAAGCTTTCATTTATATAAAATAGAACAAACACTCTAGTGTCCTGGAGAGGCACGTTTAAAACCCATGGCATTTACACTCACCGTCAAGTCTAGGTCTCGCACCAAAATAATCCCATTCTTTTATAAGTAAATAATATAAATTAAGTATCAAGGTTTTTGTGGGTTTTTTTTGTTTTTTTTTTTCTATCTAGGTAATCACTTTTAACTTTATTTTAAAGATTAAAACAATGGTATGTCCCTAACATTTTTAACTTCACTAAGAAGTGAAATTTCTGGCAAGGAAACATGAGGTCTCATCTGCCTACATAGGAATCTCACTGGGTGTTGTACCAGAATAAGCAAGGAGACTCAAGAGCAAAAGGAAGCAAGAAACAAGGTAGAAATGAAGCACTATGAACACAAAAAATACATCACAGGCAATTATATCCGTAACAGTCTGGGAAATACATCTATGCTACTTTCTGAATCCCAATTACATTTATAAGATTGCTATCACACTGTAAGCCTAAGTATGTCTTGAAGGAACTACTCACAATAGAGTTTGTGCCCCATTTCTGCCATATACCATTAAATCTAACATGAAAAAGGTGTTGGGAACACAAGGGCCACAATACTGGTTAAGACCAACAATCCTCCTGGTGCTGTCTCCAGCAACAGCCATAACTGGACACAAAAGAGCAAGAACAGAACAAGCATATGCCATTTTCACAGCATTTTCCCAGTTTCCTGCTATTTCACTCGGGAGAGTTTCCTGAGACAGATGGAGTTCATCTGTCTAGCAATCCTCAGTACAGCTCTCTCAAGTACTTGTCTATTCTCCTCCTGAAGCCTAAGTAATTTTTTTTTCCTTGCAGTTTTGAACATCCATTTTGGGGGGAATTACTGAGAATTGAACAAATTTTCTCGGAATTATCTTAGATGCCAAGACCCCATTTCTGAAAGGTGAGGGTCAGCCTGGTGCTGATCACTTTCCATGTACAGCTACAACTATTTTACCTGAGGTTTAACAGTTCACATTTATGTCTGCAGAATTTCAGTTGTCATTTTATTGTCTAGTGACTTGTCTCATAAGGTCCTTGAGCAGTTCTTCACCTTGCTCTCCTTGTTATTCATCTCAAGTGGAAGCAACCTGGAAAAATTATTCTGCCTGATTAGCATACTTATTGAGACTTTTGTAGAAAGTAGAGTGAGAATAACAGAAAAGTCCTACCTGATGAAACAAAGGCAAAAGACATAGGCATATTTTTATGGGAATCTCCTGGCTGCTAATTTCAGCAAGCTCAGAAGAGCTCTCTGATCTCCCAGCACTGGAAGAGATAGTCAAAATACAAAGAAAACTCTCCTGAGGCGGAGAAAGAAGCCTGACAATGTAGTGTTCAAAAGTTAGAAGGGCAATGATATAAGACTGAAGAACTGGAAAAAGTTAATTATTTGCCATTGCTTTTACAAGATCTAAACCTGAAATATAACTGTTTCAAAAACTGTCTTGATGAAGTCTTTGAGTTGCTTCCCATATCCAGTCGCCAGGAATGGTTTTGAACAGGAATTAGGACCTGGTATGTGCTTCAGGTATGAAACCTGGTGCCTGCAATGGGCAGATTCCTAAGATCAATCTCCCTCATACAAACACCCATCAGGGCACCTCAGTCAGGAAGCTCCACAAAAGGCTAAAGTGGGAGACATATACAGACAAAAATTTAAAGCAATAATGTTATTCTAAAAGCAGAGCTCTCCAAACATAGCAAAAGATCATATTTTTCATTGAATACTAAATGTACACAGAAGTCAAGCTGTAGAACAATGTTAAAATTATACTGGCTACTTGCTTGCCAGAATTTCTTTTCTGAATTACTTACAAAATTAATACTAAATTTCAGCTACTCAGTGGGATCATCTTTATTTGTGTCTGAAATGTAGGTTGAAACTGTTCAGCAAAAAAACACACTAACAGTTTAAGACAGGAAATAAAGAATATTCTTAAGGTGTAAACATAAAAATTCTGCTTTTAAAAATTAATAAAATTACATTCTACAAGGTGAACTTTGCCTCAAATAAGGATTAAACAGCTTTCCTATTAGCATTCCACAGGATCTTTATCATCAAAAAGTTTGAATTTCCCTGGTTTTATTTATGTATCATTAACAAAGAACAAAACCAGAATGCAACAGCCAATTCCTCTGTCATCGTGTCTTTGAGCAATAAATCTCTTTTCTGCTTTCTATGTGTCAAACACATTACAAAAGGTGGGGGGGATCCACAGATTAACACTATTAAATTAAGTGTCATGGTTAATAAAAAATATGGAATACATACAAGAAAAATGTTGAGCTACGAATCATAACATGCAACTGGAACACTTACCTAGCTCACGAAAGAAGTGCAAGATACTTTACAAACAAAGCTTTCTTTCAACCCGTGTGGTTCTGTACAATGTTTCTAAAGAGTAGTAATTATATATGCACTTTAAGAAGCCTTTCTACACCTATTATAAATTTAGATTAAAAGCAGGGCATTACTTATTATTTTACATGTGCTTTTAAAGTAGTTTGTAAAATATACACAGTCTATAAAAGTTTGTGGTCTAACAACAAGCAACTGTACTGCTTCTGCATAATTCAGTACAAACAGGTAAAAGTTTGCTAGTTATAATTAATACAGGTCACATGCAGAGGTTTTAAGGTTTACACAGAGCAATTAAAGTAATTTTCCTCTAGGTGAAATGTCTTAGTTTTATCATTTTTTTAAGTTTTTTTTTTTATTTTTTTAATAAATCAGATAAATTTGAGTCTGAAATTGTAACAATGTTCATTAAAACCTAGGCTTCCCCCAAGCTAGTAAAAGCATTCAAGTAAGAAACAGTACCAGCAACATTTTCAGTAGTGGAAGCCACAGCATCCCAGCAAGCAGAAAATCCACCCAAATAGATGGGCTACAGAAAGCACAGTTGCAAAGGAAGTCATCCTGGCTATGGAAAGCTAACATTCAGCCAGGAAACTCAGAGGCCAAATTCTTGGCATGTCCTGGTAGGGGGACCCGAGCGCTGGGCCAGGGCTAGCTGGAGTCCCACTCTCTGTGAATCCACCCTGGATTCACCCTGCCCTTGGGAGCAGTGTAGTTACCCTTGTGTGACACAGAGCCATGTCTCTGGTGTCTCCCTGTGAGTGCCACTTGCAGATCTCACAATCGATCAACCACCAACTCAATGTGCATAGCAGTGACCTTCCTCATACCACCATCAGTAAGGCTAAGGATGCTGCTCTCTTCCTTACAATGAAAAAAACTTCCCTGTCTCTTGAGGTCCCAAAATTTTCATTGGTAAGTCACAACAGTCACACACCACAAGAAGCATCTTATTTTCAGTCTTTACAACAGATCAATACCCACAAATACTTCTGCTTCTCTTCATGCAGTAGAGGTAGCTACTTGAAATTGGGGTGAGATTGCAAGTAGTCTATTTTCTTCATTTGGACTCATTTCTGAGAATGGGATCTCTTTCAATTTCTGCTAAGTCCAAATAAAAAAGCATGAATGGTCCTAATGCTGAGAAAATCAGAAGGCTGTACCACTGACCTGATAAAATCTCCCAGTGTGAGATTCAATGGGATATTAAAAGATATCACATCAGCCTAAGCATCTACAGCCATTTACACTTGTCTGTTTGTTTATACTGCAAGCACCCTTGTGAATTACTGTAAAGACCCAGCTGCACCTTTAGCCACCTAAATACCCCTGGAAACCTGGCCCATGGTGACCAGAAATACCCACAATTCACTACCTGAAAACTAATTTTAACGCAGAAGTGATACTGTTTTTACCTAACAATGATGCCAACTTTCCTTCACGTTTCTGTTCTACATCCTCAAGCTCCTGCCTCTCAGGAGTAATCCCAGGGAAGGCACTGGCCAGCTCCCTGTGGGGCCATCCCTGCTGGCAGTGGGTCAAGCAAGGATGCACTGCTTGGGACTTCTCTCTTTTCTAGCCAGCAGTCACTCCTTATGAAATTAACCCCACCTATAAATTGTCGCCAAATTTGGACAATTACCATTGGAATATTACAGGGGAGGAGAAGAAAATTATTGTAGGATTATTTATAGGACTCCCAGTTCCTTGGAAAACAATGCTAAACCACTTTTTTTTTAATGCTGTTCTGTTCAACTTTGTCATATCTTTTGCTTGACAGATGACATCCTTCTCCTCTGATTTTTTCCAGACTATGTTTTCATGAAAATTAATTCAGTAACTCATAATTTTTAACATAATAAAACCTGAAAACTTAAGGATTTGGAACCTTGATAAATAGGTTTTACTTACACAATTGCACAAAGATGCATTATGCGTTTTTTGTCAGCAAAAAATGCACCTAGTCAAACAACAATATTTAGTTTCAGTTCTCCATGTCTCCAAACTGTATCTACCAATGAGAATGAACTTTCTATATACATTTATGAAAAAACCAAAACACTTGACTAAAACACAGTAGAAATTAAGTCATTAAATCAGTCTGTCCTCTAGCAACAGCCACACTTCTTAAGTGTTTGCTTACCCTAATATTCTTGCAATTTTTTTCACCATCACAGCTCAAGATGCAATTCTAATTATTGTTAAATTTTAGTGACTATAGCAATATATTAAGTGGGAAAAACACAACAGACAATGGTTATTATGTATAGAACATGTTTTTTACAACTATTATAGAAATAGTTTCACTTTTCAAATATTGTTATAGCTAAGTTTTTACAAATAATATTTCATAATAAAGGAAAAAGCAAAGTATGAACTACACTGTCATTTTGAACATCATATTTCACTTTCTTTTGAGAACAATACAACTTAAAATATAAAAAAGAAAATTTTATTCACACAACACCACACAACCCCCTTCAATATCCAGATGATAAAGAGCTCAATTTATTGAGCTACGTAATTAAAATTCAAAAATTTCAGGAATTAGGCCAATTGCCTAAAGTAGCAGTAGGTGTGGAAACAGCATGGGAAGGACAGAGAAAAAACTTCAAGTTGGAAAAGCTTTTAAAAGCATATGAAATACCCAGCTGTGGCCTCCTTGATTTTAAGGACTTTACACACAATTTCCGTTCTTATAAATAAAAAGAGCTTTCTCCTAGCTCACTTCATTATAAGGGGAGCTGCAAAAATGCAGACCCACCTCACAGGGTGGGAGTTCACCTCCATGATTTTTCCAGGCAGCCTGGCACAGTGGGGGCCCTGGGCAGACTGGGGCATTGGCTGCCTGCACTGCCCACGTCCCCACCCCCTGCCAGGGGTTTGATTATGGACAGCAGCTGCCCCCAGGCTCCTCCAAGAACTGCCCCTCTGGATGTCACTGCCAGGCAGCCACAGCTCACTGTCACACCATCAAATCCAGGCAATTTTTTCTTGGTCAAAACATTAGAGCCTTTTCATGCTAGTTTGACCCATATCACAGAACTCAGTGGTAAATTCATATTTTACTTCCTATGTCTATGCAGTAGGATTAGCACTATCAGACAGAGTAAGAAGATATTCTGTGTCACAAAGAAAAAAATAAAAAAAAGGCACTAAAAGTGTCCAGACATTTGAGAAATCATTATCTTATGATGTTTGGTATATCAGATTAAACAGTCAAAGATAAAAAGAGTAAAAATGAGAGAAAGGAAAAAAAACCTCAAGCCTCTTAACTCAATTAAAATTCTTAATTTTGTATCACTCACCCTCTGTCTAAATCTAGAAGGAAAGGTTATTTTGAGCAATAGTATTTTTGGATTCTATAGATAAGCAATTGAATGAGAGAAACAGAGAAAATAACGCAAAATTCTCAAAATGCACAGGATGCAAGAGGGCCCCAGTTTCTGGCTGACTGAGAGAAACTGTTCAAATGACCTTTGAAGATTTTACAATTCTCCTGCCACAGTCCATCCCTGACCTTGCCCATAGCAACAAGTTTTGTAGCACAAGGAGGAGAGAGCCATACCAAAAAAAGAGTGATTTGCTTCCACCTTTCTCTTCCTACCCTGTTTGTGACTCAATTCACATGGGAAGATGTGGCTAATGAAGAAAATTAGGAATGAAACATCAAGCTTGGAATGAATAACACCAGTTATTGGTGCTATTGGCAACCATTGGTTATGGTCACATAAGGAACCAGTGACTTAGTTTCCACTTAGATGGGTTACAAATATTTTTATTGATGCTATTATAATTTCTAAAATGTTGTGAACTGGTGAACCATTCAGAAAGAGTAATCCACATATTTTAAAAGGCTGTTGAAGAACATGCATACTTGTGTTTTACATCACACTTAAATCTACAGTAGAACAAGCTGTGTACAAGCTAGAACAAAGGTTTGGAAAGAATGTATCTAGCCTAGCCTTCAGAAGATGCGCCAGCTACCTCCATGAGCTGCAGTCCTCAAATAGGGACATTTCCACAATGTTGCCCTTCTGTCTCCTACCTTCTGCTGCAGCTGGACTACCTGCTCCCTGACAACTCCATGATCCTACAACTATCCTTATTACAGTTCATGCTTACACAGCTTTTGGCAGAGAATGAACAGCTCTAATCTGGAAATTGTTTCATAGGGACTTTCCACACACCACTCTCTTTAAAGAATTTCTGACAGCACTGGATGACCATTTTCTCTTCTCATAACCATATTTTTATTTTAAAGTATTATGGAAAGTGTGAATCTTCAAAAATAGCAACTGTCTGGTGATGCTGCTCATAGTGCTTTTTGCTGGAGGATATGTAACAATAACAGTGTTTTACTACTAAAAGTCAATGGGAACTACCCTTTGCAATTTAAACAACGCTATGCCCCTACAAGTCTAAAAAGGGGAAAAAAAGAGGGGGAGCAAGGGGGGAAACCTACTGTTACATTTTCATAATTGAAGAAAACTTTGACCTTTGACTTTGTGATAGAAAAACTGCCAATTTAAGTACAGTTTTAAAGAACAGAGTATTCCCTGTAAAAAAATAAGCTTTATCTGCAGGATGAACAACAGAGATCAAAACCATTTCATAAGTAGCCATATCTATTCATCTCTCCGAAGGTCTTAGGTGACGGCGGGAGAAACAAGAACCCCAGAAAGCGAGCTGAGGAAGAATACACCTGTGGGTACACCCCCTGCCTGCTGCCCATGCTCAGCACTCTCCTACCCAGGTGGTGGGATGCGCGGAGCAGGGAGGGGAGAGCACAGGCGATCATCCCTCCGTGCCCCGGCCCGCTGGAGGCAGGCACCCAGGGAATTCCCGGCGCGGAGGCGGCCGCCCCGGCGGGGCTGTGCCCTGGACACCGGTGCGGTCGGCGGGGCCGCCGTCGGTGCCGCACGTGAATTAGAGAGAAGCTTTG
>JANPWX010000024.1:2999729-3111733 GCA_024734555.1 Trochalopteron elliotii | reverse complement strand
TTTTTTTTTTTTTATTTCTGAGAATTAAGATGTTATTAGCGAGGGAAGGATGGCCCTGAGGAACGCCGGCTCCCCGCAGCGCTGCCGGGATGTAAGGGACGGCTACAGGTTGCACACCCCGAGCCCAGCTGGCAGCTCCGTCAGTGTCTTGGCAGCGCCGGGGCCGCAGGGTGGGCAGTCGGAAAGGTACCGGCAGTATCCCCGGCCCCAGGGGCTTGTCTTACACCGCTCCTCACCATCGGGGGTAAAGCCATCGCTGAAGGCACAGAATGAGTCGAGGTCTGCATGGGAATGCTGCACAGGGAGAAGCTGTGCTAGGCATACGGCACATGACCCCGCGGACTTGGGATCATCCCTAAAATCCGAGCTGGTACACATCTACCCCTCCTCATTACCCATGAAGAGAGAAAGCATGGGTCAGATGTTTTACACTTCAGGTACAAAGTTACTGCAGAACAGTGGTAGACACCTCTTCGCTTTCTTATCCCAGAGACATGAACTTAGACCCTGCATAAGGTGTGTAGCACAGGCATCCGAGTATAACATAGATGAAAGCCCTGCTCAATCTGGCAACCTGGTCCAGACACCGAAGCAAGCACAGCTGCTGGGGGCTTTTTACCTATAGTTGTAAAGATGAACACTGCAGTCCAGGCCTTCTCCTCCCTTTCTTCTTCCTTAAACCAGAGAGGGAAAAGAAAGGTTCCCATTGCTTCAAGTTCTTCCATTCCACTTCTTTGTCTTCAGTACATACTCTTCCACTATTTTCTTTTCCCAACTTTCTTGTTGTGCTTCTATGACAGTTTCAGAAATTAAAATGCATATCTCTACCTTTAAAGAAATTATGTTCCCACAAGCATTTATGTAGGTATACAAGCAATGTCATTTAAATCACTAGAATATCTAATGTTTGTCCTGAAGGACACAAATCACATGGAATACATTTTAACTTTTTAACAGTTCTAAGTGTTTTTTCCCTCCACGTGTTTCTTCTCCAGTCCTGTAAATTAAAGGGTGAGAGTTAAATAAAATGTCACACATGGGGCCACATACAAAATACTCACAGAGATGGAGTCCACATTCTTCTGAAGTTAAATGAATCCATTAGGCTGTATTTTGACTTGACAAAATGGGATGTTTATATGTATTTTAAAAATATGTTTATATGTATTTTAATTTTTTTAAATTTTCATTATATTTGTATTACTTTAACATTGTCTTTCTAGTTCAATATAATTTTAAGATACAAACCAGAGTTTAATTCCCACTAAATCCAGTAGCCAAAACTCACCTTGACTCACAACAATGGGATAATGGATTTTTATACTGCAGGGAAGCAGATTAAATTGCTGTAGCATACCTGAGGTGAGAATGTGATCTATAGCCTGTAAAAATTATAGTTCACAGATTATGAGAAACACTCAAGAAAGGTAAAGACGCAGGTCCACTTGCTCCCTTGTAATGAGATATGTAATGGAGTAGAGCACATCAGATTCTGTAAAGATCTCTAGAAGCAAAATGGAAAACCTCATCTCTGCAACATACTTTGTCTGGGACTTATGGAATAGACATGTGCAGCCCATATGCTACCTTGTACAGAGCAGTTTCTTCAGAAATTCATGATCTTTGTTTGACTGTCCACTCTGGCATGAAGTCTTTTTTCAAAGTCAGGTGTGGGGCTTAGTGTATGTCCGAATTCTGTCCTTTTTCACCTAGAAAATACTGGTAAAAAACAAAATTCAAAGATTCCTATTTCCTATGTATTTAGTAATTTTGAGCAAGTAGGAGAGTATTCAAGAGCTATACACGTACCAAAAATATTTAAGGTCTCTGCCAGAGCACATCTAATTCCCCAGAGGTGCTCTCATTTTTGTGTTGGATACTGCAGAATAAAATGTCAATGTCCACTGCAGCATGAGCAGAATTGTTGCACAGGCATGTGAGAATGCTGGCAATACAGCTCCAAGGAGGACCATGCTCTTACGATAGCCCTCAACTTGCTTATAAAAGAGTGGATCTCCTTCCTACAGGAAGGCCTGGACATTGTGGTGGTAAGTGATGTGGATTGTCTTAGATTTGGCTTAGTAGTGTCTCTTAGCTTTCCTTTTCTGCAGGGTTTTGAGCTGTTAATGTTGTGAGAAGAGTCAAGCCCATATAATAGTTAGGCACTGAGTAAAAAAATCAGCATAATTACCCTTCACAATAGGAAACTGGTCAACATGGTTTATAGATCAAAATGTTTAGAATAGCAGTGAGATTGCCATCCTGCTTCCTAGAGTCCAGTCTAATGAGTTGCCAAGCATCTGCTGTTGCTACTGGATTAAAAATCAGTTGTGAAAACTCCCTCCCACCCCAAGAGCTGTCAGGTCACCTGCTGCCATTTATCCCCTTATCTGCAATAGAGACCTCTGAAATGTTAAGTGGTTTATTCGACCTATAGTGTCAGCTAAAACTAGTGTGGGTCTTCCTTATGTAGCTAATGAATTTCAGTAGGAATAGTAAGTATATTAGGTCTGACAACTCATAGCACTGAAATTTGAAAGACCGGTGCCTTTGAGAACTGACAGTAAAGCCAAGGTAAACAGTTTCTTTTCTGTTATTCTTTCACTCCTCAAAACAAGCACCTCTCCAAATCTGAGAGCTCCTGGCAGGTATGATGAATGGCAAATCCTAACGAAGCCTATAGTTTGGCCAGAAGTGTTAGGACTTAGCACTCTGTACAAATTCTCATCTGAAATAGGAGTATCAGGAGCCAATTTCTCGAACATAATTTATTCCAGACACTAGCTGGAATAAACAGCATTCTGTAACCTCCTCAGATATTTTGCCAGTAGGGAGCTGTCTTTACACTTTCAACTAAGCAAGAGATCCAAGTACAAAATTCATCACTCAAGAATACAGTGAGGTTTAAGAGACTGGAGGATTTGAGTTCATTACCAGGGACATTTTTGTGTCCTATCTGTATGACATTTTCTTTCTGAATCGGGTGTACTGTGGTTTGCTGCTACCTTGCCCTGATGAGTTAAAAGAACCCCAGCACTCGGGTTTAGCTTTCCAGAAGAAACTCAAGCTTACATTCAGTTTCTAAAATATATTTTACTTAAATTTCATACTAGAAAGGAAGTATAAAAGGGGACTTCCTTAGTTTGTAAATGTTCTTTTGTCTCCCTCAAAGTCTTTACAGACTCCTTCAGTCACAGAAGGGCATTTTGTTATGAACAAAAGCACTGCCATGGGTATAAACCTGACTTATCCATGCAATGAAGGAAAACAAAACCCAGCTTTTCAGTTTCAGGGTCAGATGCCATCCTTAGCTATGTGTAGATGTAATTAAGATGCCATCCTTAGCTATGTGTAGATGTAATTAAAAGCAAGATTTTAATTACTGCGAAAAAAGGCAATATTCAAATGGTGCATAATGGCTTCTGATGGAACCTGGAAACATTTCTGAGACAGATGCTATTGGGACCCAGTACAAACTGGCACCCATAATGCTGTGTTGGTGTGACACGTGTGACAACAGATCTCCACCTACTCCTTTAGAAGGTCCCACCAGAAGACAAATAACATAGTCCATTCAAATGTTAATCTGTCTCATCTTCTAACTCTTGATTATGCCTTATTTAGCTCCTCAAAATAAACCATTTTCGTATGTGATGCTTATGTTTTAAATACTTCTAATATTTGTTATCTTCCATGGGATTGAATTATTTAAATATATTTTAAAATATTTTTGCCTCTCCTATGCTGCTCATTCCCCACCTCAGTCTTCCAGTTTCATTATCTGCTAATTGTGTCACTGCAGATAGAACCTTCCCACAGTCTCCATGTCAATGGGAGAAGTCCCTCTGACTTCCAATGACTTTTGAGCAGTGTTTTTTCAGTATCTGAAAATTCATCTTGGATGCTAAGATCTAATACTGTAGACACTTATGTTTTAGTGAAACTATCCACCAAGCTATTTATGAATACATGGATTTACAGAACTTTGCTCCATGAAATAACTGGCTAACTATATAGATTATAGAATAAATTATCAATGAAATCCTGTATTTTAAACTGTCTGGTAATTTTAATTGTGTCTTAGCTCTTTAAGATCTTAAAACTGAATACTCCCTGTGCAGTCGAAGAACATCCTTAACTTTGCTCTCTCCACAACTCTAGGTGAGGTTTTTCAGCATTAAAGGCCTGAAATCAGAAGCCTGTGTACATAACATAGGTATTAACGGAAGGCTGAACCATTCAGAGTGACAAGCCACTTGTTTAATGTCATATTCTGCAAACATGGACTTGTGCATTATTTAACATCAGACAGTTTGTAAAATTAGTTAAGTGCAGTCACTATTGGAAATTTTGAAGTGCAGTTTATCAGGTACAGAAGTTTAATCAAAGGAGTCTTGGGAAACTTGTGTGTATTTCACATTCCTTTTTTTTCTTTAGAACATTATGACTCGATTTATCGCCCAGCAGTCCAAGAGGCTGGTCTATGTAACTTAATCATTATTGCTGACAATGTTAAGTCTTGCTTATCTGTCATTACCTGTATCCTCACTAGGTTCAATAAAGAAAATTTCTTAGTATATTTAAGGAAAATAGTGTTTGTAACAGGAAGTTCAAGTGTCTTGGAAGAAAATATTAACTAATAAGGCAAATATTAATTGTAATGATGACAAAATAAAAAAAAAAGTGTTCTTTTAACGAGTAAAATTGTATTAAGGCATTGCAACACATTTCTGACAGGTTAATTGGAAAAAGTATCATCCTTAGATATCTGAGGAAAAGTGTTGGAATTTAAGATTATTGCCTGTGAGTTTGCTTAAATCCCTTCTGAACACGTCTGGAAATACTCTAGAAAGAGATTTTTTTTCCCAAAAAAAAATTAACGAAACGGCAGTTTTTAAGTAAATATTTTCCCACGTTGAAGTTGGACAGTGCAAATGTGCTAGGAACAAACCAGGGAGCAGGGGGAAGCGGTGCCTCCCGGCCGCAGCTGCCCCAGCCGAGCCGCGCTCGCCGCCCGCCCCGCTCCGCCTCCGCGGGCCCGGGGCAGCGCGGAGCCTGGCAAGGGATGCTGAGCCCAGTGTTTTGAACACTCCCCTCTCTGGCTGCTTGGAGAGACTTTCTAGGCTTGAGGTCCCACAAGGGACGTGGAGCCCTTGAATGATACTCCGAAGGACATGGCAGGGATCTACCCGGAGGCTCTGCCGCCTCGCCCCCCCCCAGCGAGGTTTCGGGAAGCCGGGTGGTGGGCCGGGACTGGCGTGCGACCATGCGTGAAATCATTCCCTTCCACCCACTAGGGACCGACCCCTGCTTCGCTGAGGTGGCCTCCTGAGGCACCCAAGGGATGCTCCTCCAACACTCTTCGGTCACTCCAGTGGTTTCTTACGGCCAAGACAGGAAACTAGGAGATCATATGGGAGAAAAAAAACCCACAAAATCTATTCGGCTGAAGCTTGAGTCACTGCTCCCGCTTAATAACGTTCTAAACGGGAGTAGAGAATGTCCCACTAATCCCTTTGGCTGTTTGCAGCGCTTGAGCGCAGCCATTGCCAATAGTCGCGTAAGAACTTTGAAGTTATGGATATTGTCTTCGCAGGCATTACTCAGTGCTTTAGTTAGGTCTCGTTCTGGCTCGGTCGCTGAAAGATGTAAGCAAGCCAAACTTCCACGCTCTTCTGGGGCATCTAAAACGTTAGGTCCCTCCTCCGAGAGGGACTTCGGTGTGAGGCCAAGCGCGAAGAGACGAATGAGTACATATGTTCAAAATTACATTTTCGACAGAAATTCAGATCTACCGGGTCGTGTTTAAATGCGAAGTGGGACAGAAGTGGGGGCGGGGGGGTTTCAATGTGCAGGAAACATCACTGGGAAACCTGGAATGTAACAGGCAGGATCAAAAGTTAATGGCCTATTTGATGTGAAAAGTGAGCTGGGGATGCCGGAGAGCGGGAGCGAAAGGAGCCGGCCAGACGCACGCAAGGCGTCCGCGCAGCCGGGCCCCCCAGCCCCACGCAAATAGCTAAACCAAAAATACAGCGCAGGTAGGAGCGCTTCTCCGTCGTGTTAGCCTTTAATCCGGTGAGTTTGACCTCCCGAATGGGGCGGTGGGGTGGCTGAGTCGGCCCTGGCTCGGCGGGAGATGCGCCTGGCGGAGAGCCGCGCCCGGCATCGGCTGCCCCCCGCAAACCTGGGGATCTCTCCGCCGCCTGCCGCGCACAGCCTGGGCGGTCGATGAGAGAGAGCTCCCACCCCTCTCTGCCCGCAGCATCGGGGTGACGCCGCGGGTCCCCGGGGAGCTGCGAGTGGGGCGCTGCGGGGAGGGCGCGGGGAGGGCGCGGTGAGGGAACGGGGGTGCGGGAGGCGCGGAACGCCCCGAGGCGCGCAAGGGCCGCCGCTGTGGCCATGCTCGCAGACCCTCAGTGCTCTCACCGCCGGTGCTGGGCAAAGCGCAGGGTTTTATCTGCCCCTGGCACAGACGGACAGGGAAAAGTTCAGGAGGAGAGGGTGCGCTCCTATGGATTGGGAGGCCACGGTCGAAGCTCGCCAAAATTACAGACCGCCCTGCCGCACAGCATCGAGCCATCTCGTTGTCGATAAAGCTAAGAAAAAAACATTAGCCTCTAGTACCATCAGAATATTTCATCCATGCCAATTTGTTTTAACAATATTTTTCTAAAAATAACTCTCTCCCTTGTACGGCTCAGTTTCTTCGGCTTTAGCATACGCTTTGAATTAAAACTGTTGACAAGATTGTAACGAAAATACTGATTGATGTAAACGTGCCCTGAAACAAATCCACACCTGATTCTGGTTCTCTGACTACGCTGATTAAAGCCAACCCCCGCCTCCAGCAAGCCCGACCGGGGTCCCCAGATTCCAGAGAAGCTGTCTGTAGGGACATAACGGTGACAGAAAACGAAGGCACAGGGACGAGTACCCCACAACAGGGTTTGAAGCGCTGGGGGTTCCCCGAGTTGGTTTGAAGTGATACCGAGACAAACACATCGAATGCAGTCTGTTTCTTCCTCCTTGGTCTTATCTCAAGCCCCAGACACAGTCCAATGTTGAGAGAAGACTGAAGTCAGGCCACTGCCAGCGCTGGAATAAAAAGGCTAAGGGAAGCCAAAAATGCCTGTGGTCTCCGTGAACTACATTAAATCACGGGGTGGTTATATTTTGGTGGATAATGAAGCGCATAAAACGGTAGATAAAAATCAGTTGCTATGGACTGTCTAGGATTTCGTGTGTTTTTATTAATTTTCATAGGAGATTTTAAGATTTACATAATCTCCCCGTTTCAAACTGCGGACGGAGCGCTGTCACGGACAGGAAGCGGCGGGGGAGGCGTTCGGAGCTCCCCCGCCCGCGGCAGCCGTCCTGCTCCGCGCCCTACCTGGGGCCGGCCCAGCCCCGCTCCGGCCCGGCCACTTTGCATGAGCGGCTTGGCTGTGAATGGGGCCGAGGGAACCTGAGCTGCGGGGTGATGAGTGAGGAAAGCGGGGGTATGTGACACCGGAGGGCGCGTCAGAACTTCTGCTCCGGCCCCGATGACCCAGCTGCAGGTCAGCTCTGCGGGAACACCAGGGAGGTTAGGTCTCCGACTGTTCAGGCAAGGAAGAGGGAGGATGCTGCTGCCTCTGCACAGCAGCTCTGTTCCCTGGCTGAGCAGAACAAGAACAGCCCAGGTCCCAACTACAGAGTAGCTGGTGTTGCTGCCTTCCCGTCCCCCAGCTGACCACCGCCGCCACAATCTCCTCCTCTCCCGCTCCCTGGGGCGCTGTCACCAGCCGTAGCACCAGCAGGGGCCACCGGGGCCGGGTAAACAGGAAAATCCTGCTGGATTCCCAGGCGATTCTCCCCGAGCCGAGGGGAGGAGCGGCCGAGGCGGGAGCAGAGCACGGAGCGGGAGGTGGCCGCTCCTCTCCCGCCCACCACTCTGTGCGGGGCACGGAGGCGGCGGGGGCCGTCGCGGCCCTCCCGCACCTCCAAGGGGACAGTGGGATCCCGCAGCATGAGGGAAGGCTTCCCGCTGAGATTTGTGTTCTATCTCTTCAACAGCTACACTTTGCCGCTTTAAAAAAACCCTAACAACTTTATTTTCAGTGAAATCAGTATCACTGGGAGTATGTGACTATAGAGTAAGGAAGGGGCTGGAACACGGGCGGGATTTGCAGAGCGTCACGGTCCCACAGCGGCGTTATCCTACATCATAAGCAAAACTTAACCACCCGCAGCGACCGCATCACTGACACCCGGCAGCACTCCCACCCCTGCTCCGGGCGACCGCAGAGCTCCCCCTCGGCTCGTCAGGGCCGCAGGGGCACCGACAGCCTGTGGGCACCCCCGGGGCCCCGCCGGTCTGCGCGGGAACTCCGCGGGCAGAGCAGGTGCGGCCGGCTGACCGTGATTCACCGCGCCTCTGCGAGATTCACCGTGCAGCCGTGTCTGCTGTCTTTTCCCCCCCGGGTTTTGGCTGCCGTTTGTTTGTTGTTTGTTTGTTTTCTTTTTCTGGTGTAACTGATTTTCACTTACTTGCACCTCACGTTTTGCCCATTGCTCAGGCCGGAGCCTGAGGTCCGCTGCGCTGCTTTCTATGCCCATTCTTCCTTATATTCTTTTTTTGTTTGTTTGTTTTCCTCTTCCCCGCGGAAGTATAGACACATAGACGTGCCAGGTGATTTTCAGATGGCCAATGCCCAGGATTTCAAATCACTTAACGAAGCGGCCTCACTATGTCCTCATTAGCTGGGCTTGCGTCACGGCGCGCGTCACCGGCTCAAATCCCAGCTCTCTCCCTACCGTAGCTGCCTGACCGAGCCCTGAGATCTCCGTGCACTCCTGATTGGGGTGAAGTGCAGCTGCGTCTCCCCCTTCATGCTCTCAGCAGCCGGAGACTTATTCTGATGAGAGAAATGACAGTATGACTTAGATGTTCATTGTCACTCCACTGGCTGGTGGTGGAGACACCCGCCAGATTAACACGTTCAGGTTTGGATCCAAACCTGCCTTCCTAAATAACACGGCGCAAGCAGCCCAGGTGGCTCCTGGGCTGCCATTCATCTTTATAGCACCTGAGAGCTGTATGAATTTTACCAGCAGCTCCGCATTTTTCTGTCTGTGAGCTGGTTTCTATTGACGCTGCTGCGTACAAACGAGGGATAGAAAAGACGCTTTCTCTGCCAGGGTGCAAGAACGGCACCACATTGTCATTTTGGGCAGTGCTAAGGTCTAAGTTCAAGGATGGGAGTTTTGCTTGCCAGGCACTCGGAAGTGCGCGAACCCTCCCTTTTCCACCCCGCCTCAGCCCCTCTCCCAAATCAACAGCAACAATAAACTCCGGATGGCAATAAATCTTTTAAAGAAAGAAAGAAAGAAAAAAAAAAAAAAGCAGAAAAAAAAAAAGCAATACAGTTATACAGTTTAAGATCCGCCTCGAATACATAAGAACACAGAACGCAGAACCATCTTTTTCTCCGAGCCCCCGCAAAACATTTCTCTTTGTACAGGAACAGGAAGAGACAATCGTGTCGACGATGTGCTCATCTGGTTCACTGCTTCACACTGCTGTGGCTGACTCCCCAGGTCCCTGCTGCTGGGGTAACAGATACCCCCCTCGAAAGTGCCAAATAACACTTTTTAATAGCCCAGCCATGCGGGTAATGGTATAGAGCATTTAAGTGCTGTGGTTCATCCCTAGGTTGGTATCACGGCATATCTCTCCCTTCCGATTCTCCTCTGACACCCACGGGTGACTGGAGGGTGTGAGTGCGTGTGCATCCTAGAATATGGCAGCGTGGAAAATGCATTGTTTCCTGAAATAATAAACAATCAGCTTGTTCAAATAATCCGGTTTTTACTGTGTTTTGTGTGTGCAGGATTGCTTACCTAAAGTCTTCTCAGGTTTCCCAGGCATGAAAAGTCTGTAAACATTGCAAATCATCTAGGAGAGGGGTTGAATTCTACGCATCTAGAAACAAACACATGCTGAGTTTTTTAAAGGGAAAAAAATGCAGGGTACGTTGAAAAAAATACAGTGAAGGGGAAAATAAAGGAAGAGAAACAGAACTGGTACTGGAAAAACCTTGGCTCTGGTAAGCAAGAAAACACTCTGTCTTCTTCCAGCGTCACTTGATGAGGCCATAAAGAGACACATATTGTGCATTTTCTCAGGTTTTCAATATCCCACACACATACAGTAATAGCAAGTTTCAACAGCTATTGCCAGGGCTCGGGTTGGTTTCCCTCAAGTGAAGAAATGCATCTTTAAGTGGGAAATCTGCCATTGGCTAACCACAGTCAAAGATGTCTGCTGGGATAAACAGCACTGTTAATTCCTTCAAGCTCCATCTGTGGAAATGATAAAGTGCAGCCATTATGGAAGACTGCAAAGTTAAATTAATTAGGTTCCTCCATTATGCTGCAGTCTTCTGAAGATGATTGCTATTTTCCTCTTAAATGCCATTATTTCTACATCTATCTAGAAGCTGATGCAATTAAAGTGAACGTAATGTAAATTTAACAACACAAATGACACTTTCCTCCGCGCATGTTTGAATGGGCCACGCAGGGGCTGTGTCTCAAGCTTGGACTTCCCCCGTAAACATCTGATGTAACCTTAAAAAAAATTCAAATAAACCAGTGTGTATTTGGATACTTTTCTTCGGCGAATTCTTGGATCAATACTTTTGTTTCATGTTTTCATGTTCTCAGTAATGTTAAGGGATCCAGTTACAAACTCTTGCCAGTAAGAAAGAAAATATGCCCCGCTGTGCACCCTCCTAAACACTTCTAAGAAATAGTGTTTTCTTTTCATTTGGAATGACAATTTTGTTTGTCTGCTCTGCCCCGGCGAGCGAGACTATAGATTATTAGTAGACACATTTAATTCCGGACCATAACGCAGGAGGCTGCGCCCAGGGCCGACACACGCCCTCCCGCCGGGACAGTGCCGGGTGGGGGGCGAGGGCACCCTGGAGGATTCCTGGGGCCGGGAATGGAGCGCACCGGGGCTGGGGCGCTGCCTCCCGCCCTGCTGCCTCCGCCCGGAGACCCGCCCCGTTGCCCTGCCGTGATTTTATATTTTATTTTATTTTATTTTATTTTATTTTATTTTATTTTATTTTTTATATTTATTTCTTCGAGGAGGAAGCGTGATTTCTCTAAGCCTTTGCAGAGCTTCATGGGTCATTATGACTTAATGCAATTAACGTAACCTTTTGTAACCCAATATCAAGTACTTCCAGGACAAATCTTTAAACAGATCACTAATCGTAAAACAAGTTATGGTGTCTGGAGTGAAAACTAAGCTATTTGCTATTCCCGCTGATACTTTCAGCTTTTCGTCCTTCCCCCTTTCTCTTCCCTCTGGCTCTGGCATGTCGAGTTTATGGGGTTTGTTAAAACGCTGCTTAATTTTTTTTTTTCTTTCCCTTTAGGTCTCTGTTTTCAGCCACTACAGTCCAGCACTGGAGTTTTACGGTTTTCGTGAGAAAGGCCGTCGGGAATCCGCTGCGGGAGGAGCAGACGGGCGCGCCGGGGGGAGAAAATTTGCCCGCAGAGATGAGCGAGCATCGTCCTCAGGCGGGACCGAGTCCGGCCGAGTCCCACCGCCGCCGCTCCGGGGGCCTGGTGGCCTCCAGGGGCGGAGGGACATCCATCAGCAGCGGCCAATCAAGCGGAGTGCCCTCCCCCCGGGGCTAATTGCTTTTGCTTTTCTTTCAATTAGGGCCGGCGCTTCCCAGCGCGCTGCCCCTCGGCTGGAGCGGGCCCGGGGAGCCCTGCGCGCAGGGAGGGCTGCGGAGGAGCCGGAACACGTGTGGCCGCAATTCGCACACACGGAAATTCCCCCCGCCAGCCTTTGTAAAGCTTTCCCCAGCACGCACAAACGGAGCAGGTTTGGCTGTGAAGTTTATGTTTGATTTAACGGCGATAGGCTCTTCCTGGCCTGCTCCTTCGTCCCCGCCGTGCCGTTTGGGAGTGAATTCGGGCAGGATGTTTAAATTTGGTTCAAGTGTCACACGGATCGTTTATAGGTGGTTCAAGGTAGAGCCACCACTTTACCTTGAATTTAGGTTTCTTGTTGCATGTCTGTGAATATATTTCTCTGTGTGACTGTGAGACAGATCGTGTCCATGCAAGCAACACCAACAGAGGCCCAGCTCAGTGATGTGGTACCCACCACAAAAAACAGGACAAAAAAAGCTGGGAGTAAATTATACTGGAATTCTGGTTCAGGGGAATTGCATCCCAGTACTTAGAATTTTAGATTCTGTTTGGATAGATTATTTAATCTACCACAAACCCTCTCTATACTTAATTTTCCTAATCATGTGTGCAAAATTGGTTTTGTCCTGGTTTCATTTTTACATCCAAGTTTTTCTTTGTATTCCTTGTTACCCCTGAGGAAAGAGAATTGCTCTAATAATGCCAGAAAATATTTTACATTCTCAGTGTACTTGTGCATTCTGCTGTGTTTTATGAAGAAGTCTCTATAATGTGTCATCTTTTACTCTTTTGCATTGGACTTTAGCATGTCAGAAACAGGAATTAAATCTACATTATTCATCTTAACAATGTATTTCCCAAAAAGGACGTAATAAAGGTAATATTTTAAAGGTCCCACTTGTAAGTTTCAGAGAAAAAAATAAAAAAATCACTGTAGCTTATCTGTCTTTGGAGAGACTGACAGGCCTTCAAAGAAGTCTTGCAGAATGCACAATGCATTCACCTTGTCTAGTTTAATAGAGGCAGAAAATGATTAGAGTGTGTTTTAATACTTGCTGTACATGTGATGGAGGAAGCCAAGCCTCAGACCAGTCTAAATGTTGAGATACTCAGCTTGAAAAAGCTTGTCAAATAAATCAAACCGTTCTGGGGGCAAACCCATGTTGTTTTTAAACCACAGAGTGGGGCAGTGGGCGTGGTTACTCCCATGGTTGAATGGTGAATGTATAGATTTAAAATACATTTTGCCACACTGGTTTTCAGAGGATTGTTTTGGCCTCGTATTCCAATACCATGAGCCAAAACTCTGGTCAATGTTTTGACAACAGAGCCAGGAAAAACAAAAAAGGCTTACCCTCTGAAAAAGAAATGAAGATGTAGTGAAGGAAAACAGTAGTCTCTCTGCCACTGCCTTACTCAATCCATATGTGGACTTAAACACAGGAAATACCCACCATTCACCGCAATCAAGCCAGGGGCTTGTGCATCAGAAAGTGCCTTGTGGAACTAATTGTAGTTTATTAAGATTGTCATTGACATAGAAAAGCATTTTGAAATTTGAAGTCAGAACATTTAAGGAATACAGTAAAAAAAGATAATCTGCTTCATGAGTGTTAATTTTTAAAGACGTATATTTACCACAACACTACAATCTTACAATGTGCATTTGTTATGGCATTTTACATAAATTAATTATCATTTTGTGACCTTTGTGATGTTAAACTCTTTATGCTTACTTGTCATCCACAGTTCTTCTGGTGCAGGGTATGTTTCAGGATAATTTCAGAGTGGAACAAAACCTAAACTTCACCAATTTAAAAGGATAATAAAGAAAAAGCATGGTACCTTTCATACGGGCAAAGTTTACACAGAAAACAAAGCTACAAATAATAGGTTCTAGAATTTTTTTTTTTTGTAATTTTACAAACTTAAATGAAAACTTGTCCTTACCAAGAAGTATTTGGCAAAGTGTTTATTTTAGGACTTTAATGCCAGATATGTTTCCTTGTGAGGTTTTGGTGATGTTTTTCCTGACCGCATTTTTTTTTGTATTAGTATTTTGCTGTACCGTTGGATTTAGATTTTTAGCATGGTGAGTCACTATTAGACCTGACAAAACAATGCTGTGATTGCCAATTAAATTCAACCTCTGGGTAATTTGCATTGAATTTATGTTCCTGTGATCACTTGTGATCTTTGCCTGATGGTTTTGCTTCCTAGTGCTCTACATGGAATCAGGAGACCATTTATGGTTCCCGTGGTACAGGCTTTTTCCATTCACTGCTGTACTATGGGTCAAGTCACTTGGCCTTCCAGACAGACTGGGAAGTGTTTGACGATGCAATGTGTTTCCCACAGTTTTCAATCCATTTGAAATTCAGTTCTCCACACCAGCCACAGGTACAGTGGCAGGATTAGGGACAGGCAGTTTCGGTCCTTCAAATAGTGTCTCTACCTGAAATAATTTTGGTTTTGTTGCTTGTTTCTGATCCTTCTTTTTTTCTTCATTCAAACTTAATGAAAAACTGCCATTCAAAATCTCATATCTTCTAAAGAATTTCAAGAGCAAACCAGTCCACAGAGAGCAAGAGTAACAGTTGTTATTTCCACATGTTGAAATATGGAATAAAATTTGAAATACAGGTAGCTGCACCTCCCAAAGGTACACATTCAAGCATTACTTTTGCCTGAAGTGATTTTAACCTGCTATGTAAAATGTCACGTCAGTGGATGCTTGCTCTCTTTTGCCATTTCTTAAAATATCTTGGCTGATTCACAATCTAGACTGTGGTGTGGGATGCTTGAGGGTCAACATAGGAATTTCTTTCAGTTTCTACTGCTAAATTACATTGAGAGTACTCCAGATCTTCCTCCGGAGCTGATCCACAGGTGACCACCTCCTATCTCAGTACCAGTTATTCTTCTACCTTAAGCAGCAGCCTTATCCTGATATTTTGCAACTTTTGCAGATTTGAGTTCAGATGTTACAAACCATTCCTTGCATTTTATGTGGTCTGTTGGGGGAAAAAGTGGGGAGAAAATCTATGTCTAAATACATAAAATGGGATGAATTTGCAGGCATGAGTCAAGTCTGATTGTAATGTAAACACTACTGATTATTGTGTTGGTAGATGTCTACACCAAACTGCATTTGGAGTACAATAATCTATGTGATATATTCAGAAAGTAACTGAATATGTAAGAAATCAAGAACAGACAAAACCATTATTTCCCTATAAAGTTGTTCATTCTTCATACATATGATTCCTAGCTTTTTTTCAATGTGAAACAGTGCATATGCAAAAAGCTGATCTGAAGAAAACTCTCAGCTCCATTCATGCATCCAGCAACATTCCTGTGGGAACAAAACAGAGAATAAAAGTTTGGCATCTTGAGATCTGAACTATGGACAGATGCATTGTCATTAATTTTTAAAAGCGGGAACAAGGGACTATGGGCACTAAGATCATATTCTGAGAGTTTGTATTTCTGACTTTGGAGTGACAGCAAGTAAAAAACACCCCTGAAGGTCAATGTAATTAGATTTCTAAGTCATCCATATTTTTCCTGATGAAATGAACATTAGACTGATGTGTATTGGAGGCAGTGGAAGTTAAAAGTTTTGGCTGCTTCTCTTTACTTTGCAGCAGAATTTCCTTGGCCATTTGCCCATTACAGGTCTCTGCAAAGCCAATGTTTATACTGATCCATTTTCTTTTGCCTTTTTTTTGCCATAGACATCTAAATGTATAAAATGGTGGCATTCTGTAAGGACACAAGAACAACAAAACAATAGAGAGGTACTAAATCAGAAGAAAGTAAAGAAATACAGGAGGTGGTGTGATAAGAGGAAAGGCAGAGATAAATGTATATGGGAGTAAATCTCTCCCTTTAGTGTGACACTTGTGAAAACTATAAATTAAAAAACACAGACCATCAAAACCTTTGCTAGATGCATCTCATTGACTGCATGCTGATCTGGTGTGTTGCACTTCTGTAACATTGGATCAGAGGCACAGAGGCAGGCATGAAAAAGAGAGTACAGATTCATAATCAAGAGGCAGTAGCCAAATTGAAACTAGTGTGAAAGTATGAACTCGGGGGAAGGTAATATACTCACAAATAATAATTGATGTTTACTTATGGCATTAGAATGTCAAAAGTAGTCAAGGCTGTCCTGAACCTACTCTATCTTGATTTTGGCATTAGTATATAGGACTTGAATTTCATTCCAAGCCCTACTACTTTCAGTTATGCCCATGCACCAGCCTTTGAGACTGGTTGCTTTAAATAAAGGCTTTTAACTCCTCAAAATTGTAACTAGCTTCACTGATGGGTAGTGTGAACACAATGGCACAGACTATTAGAAATAATCCCTTTAGTCTGTAAAGACTTAGTAAGAGTCGTGGAACCTAGAGTATAAATTAGACAAGGCTGCCAAAGACAGCAGAATTTTTCTTAGGAGCCATTGCAGAGTTCCTAAAATAACCATGTAATCAAGTATTAAGTCCAAATCATTTAGGCAGTCTTGGGAAACATACAGTTGCAGATAAATGATGGATCCTCAGCTGATGAAACAGTGTGGTTCTAACAATGTGCTCCTCACACAGCTGTGGACTTATATCCATAATAATCCACACACTGGATAGTGGTCTTCTCTCTCCACTGTCCAAATGGCTTTCTAGTGTCTTGTCCATCCTTTTGGGAGTTGAAAAATACAGACCTCAAATTATATGTACTCTGAATTGAAGAAAATGCAGATGTCCCTGTATATGAAAATGTATTACAAGATCAAAACAAAAATAATCCATTTGTATTTGTTACTGTGTGGTTTTGGTGGGGGGGAAAAGGTATTACTTTACATATTTCATTTTCTAATATTTCAGAATAAATGGCCTGGAAAAATCCAAACATGGCTATTTTTAGCCCTGTTTTCTCTCACTCTCTCTCCCCCACTACCCCTTCATCTCCCCAGAAAAATTCAGGCCAATTTCAACCACATTTGAGAAAGGAGGAGAAATCCCAAACATCATTAAGTTCCAATAACTGCCATGAAAATTTGTGGCTGGATAGTAGAGAAAAAGCATATTTGTTCTTCCAGGTAACTTGGCCCTTGTTTGGCAAAGTCAGCTTTGCTTCTGCCTGGCAACGCCTGGGTGCACGCAAGTGCTCGTGGCCACGCGTCAGCCAGCTCACCCAGGGCTCTGGGACAGCTTCAGGCTGTTCCCCCTCTTGCCAGAAGGGATTATCAAGTGAGGACATGAGAGATGAATAGGGTTAATACAGTAGGAACGTGCAGAGGATATAAGACACAAACATACAGGGGCTCAGGCTCTGTTAACTACTCAAGGAACAGCTTGTTTTTTAAATATACCTAAGGTAGTTATTACATTCTTTCCTAGACATTGAGTCTCATGTTTATAAAGTATAATCCTTGGATAATTTATCACTTTCAATAAATACTAGCATTCAATCTTCATGCTATGGCTTTTCCAATGAAGTAATTTAATTGAAACAGGATTTATGGTATTTTTACACCAATGTGCACAATGTTAGCTTTTTTAAAAGGAAAACATACTAAACTTTACGCCACAAAATACTTACATTAGCTTTACTTAAGTTACTAAAGTTAGCTTCCTATTATTTTGTATATGTATTTTAAGTATTTTCAAATTTAGAAGCAATTGATGTATCACCATTTTTAATCCAAGTGAAGAGTGTTTAAGAAATGACACACTCAAAAAAGTAAAAAGGGAAAAGAGGAGTCCTGGTAGATGTGCACAGTTAAGCTTTTAACTCCTTTTTGGCTATAGCTTTTGCAGCATAAGAAATCTGGAGTTGGTTGGGAGAATTGGTGGTGGATCTCTAACCTCCTGGGAGCTGGAGTCCTCAGGTCCCCTGTATGGGCCAGAGGGAAGTCAAGAGAAGTTTGTGCTGGGAGTCCTGGCTTACTGCCTGGAGCAACCTCTCTTGTTCTGCTGGCTGTATGGGAGTTGGAGAGACCTGACCCCCAGCTTGAACTCTACCCTTAAATGCCTTCAGATGCGTGGTGTAGAGAGCCTAAATGGAAAAGGAGCTTGTTCTGATCCTGCTCTCAGGGTCAGAAATAAACAGCCACAGCAATATAAGAAAAAGTTCCTTTCCCACTCAAGATGGTCCTAAAGCAACAAACTTTTTCTGTGAGAGAAGGAAATTAAGATCCTCAGCTACCTTAACAGCCATGCAACTTGCCATCACATCTTCTTCCAGACCGGGCCAGAGGGACAGAGGTGGCATGCCCACAAGCAGAGAGGACTGAGAGATTCCCTCATGGGCTCTGTCATTTTCTGTCTCCTCTTCATTGCCTGTCTCAGAGACTGGCCTTTCATATGCCTTTTTCCACACCAGCTTTCCTGGAGTGTTTTTCTGTTCCTCAAGGGGATCTCTCTTGCTGCTTCTCCATCCCTGATCTTCTGTGGTCACTCACTCCTTTGGACAACTGAATTGCTTCCAACTCTGATTTCCTAATGCTTCTGGAGCCACTCTACTTACTTTCCTCTGCTCTTTTCACTTACTGCCTCTCCTCTTCCTCTCATGGTGTCTCAAGGCTTTCTCCTTTCATTGCTTTCTTTCTCCTTTTCTAACTCACTCCTTGGAAATTTGACTCATTTTCATGACTTTTTTTGTACCATCTCCAGGAGGGTGGCTACCAATTCTAAATTTCTGTTCTTGACAACATCCTTCATTTTTGTCTCTGTAATTCTCATATTTCACCCCTCAAGTCTGTCCAACATGCAATTGCCAACATTTTCTGGCTAGCTTACATTGTAATTTTCTCACTATTTAAGTGAAAGAAAAAATAGGGCAAACTTTGAGTCTCCTTTCTCAAGAACACAAAGGGGATACTTCTATTCTTGGTGGTGTACCAGGTAATAAAGATAAAGCTTACTTTATTCTGAAGTCAGACTAGACTGTATATATTTATGTGTAGCTGCTATGGTGACATTTACAACAAATTATTATCGTTCACATGGAATAATCTGTCAAATATGCAGGGATTTAAATATCTTACCACTAAAATTTGACTGTGCTTTTCTTAGCTGAATGTTGAAAAGTCTGTGTACTTCTTAAAACAACACTTTCCCCTCCAATATATATTTTTCAAAGCTGTATTATTGTAAATTACTATAAATGATCATCCTTTGTGCGGTAGAAAGGGATGGCAATGGGAATGCTCATTCCTCCTGACCAGCCTTTGTTTGAACTGGCAGAGGAGAACCAAGATCCTTCTGCCATGTGTGTTGTGCAGGAGGATAGAGAAGAGATGAAGAGAACTCACTCTAGTAGTGGTTTGGATTTAAGTGAAGGGCCTTGCAAGGCTGACTCTAGGAAGGTGACTCCTCTCCAGAGAAGAGCTGAGCATATTTCCATCAAGTTTTGCAGACTGTGATGAGCCATGAGCAGGGTGCAGAGGACAGGGATATGAAAGTAGACACACAGCGGGGACAAGCAGATAGCACGAGTCAAACAGTTGTCATTTTGCTGCTGCTGCTCCTGGAAACTGTTTACTGGCTCCAAAATTAAACAGCTGCATTTACTCCTATGGTATGCTCCACGCCAAATGACATAATAGAAGCTGTCCCTCTAAAGTGAAAGAGTGTGAGTTTCTGTGTGAAGATCATACTAATTTTATGGGTCTGATGACCTTTAGCTACAATGTCAATTCCTGGATGTGTGCAGCCAGATGACAGAGTGAAGAGATGTCACACATCATGTCTTCTTGTGATACAGTGAAGATGAGCAAAGCAAAAGAAGATGAATCTATCCGTGACTAAAGATGACGAGTAGAAAACTAGAGCACACACTTTGTTGGTATTAAGGTACAGACAGAAGTATATTACTTTTTGTTTTGTATTTAATTTTTTGGATGAGCACCAGAAACAATAATTCTTTTGTCTGAATTGAAAGCTCTTATTTTCAGCTGCCAAAAATCCAAGATTTTTTTTTTTTTTTTTAAGATCTCAGAGACCTGGAAACAATGAATGTTTTGTTTCCTCAGACCCAGTGATGGAAAGCTGACATGCCAAAGTCATTCTTCTGTTTAGTAAAGATTTCTGCAACATTTGTCTTCCCCTTAGGTGTGTCAGTAGAACTGAATTAATATTGTACTATATACTTCACCCACTTGTTTCAAAGATGAACTTAAGCCATATTTAATATCCTCTGGAAAACCTTGAAAATATGATGGTCTAAATTCTGGCCATGTATATAATGTTTGTACCCAATCTAACATTGTGGAAATCAGCTGTTTCATACAGCCAAGAGGGTACCTTTCCTGCATATCCTCCATAATGCAGGACCAAGGACAAGTGGAACAGGATGGACAGAGGACTGTGGGTTTGTGATATGTATACATTGCCACTGCATTTAGCCAGAGTGGCTGAACACAATGACTTCATCCATCCTGGCACGCCTGAAGAGTGACCTCAGCTCACTTTGGCTTCAGTTTGTGTTGAAGATTCTTAGCAGGTGCTGGCAGCTCTGTGGATGTGACACAACATATATAGCTCTCTCTTCATCCAAGAGGCAGGATCAGTTTCATGCTGACCCTGCAAGTTACATTTGCACTATGTGGAGTTTGTCCTCTTGTTGTTGTAGCTCGGATGATCTAAGTTTACAACTGAGTCAAGGCTTGCAAGCAGAGCTGGCATCTTTCACTAGACCTAATTGGGGCAACAAAGCCACGTTATCATCATACAGTAATTTTTTTCCATGCATCCTTAGATATTTTCCTGTGATGGACGTTCACAACAACATAGGGCAGTGATCTGAAGCAGAGTATTTTTATTTGTGCAGTCACACTCACAGATGTCTGTTGCAATGGTAAGCGACAGGTTTGAAGGGAAGTAGCCTCGTGTAGCAAACGACCCTGTGTGGAAGTGTCAGGACTTTGTTCATGCATCTGCTAAGACATTCTGCATCAGCCAAAGCACTGACTCTCAGCAAACCACCCCGTTCAGTACACAGTACTTCTGTTTGTGCCAGGAGATCTTAATCTGCTCTGAAATCCACTGCTGTGTTTTCATTCACACAGACATCCTTCCATATGGCAAAATTAGTGCTGGTCACACAAGTTATGTGTACAGTAGCAGGTAGTGCAGGCTGGTATGAGCAGATCAGGGGAGCAATCTGTTGATCCCAAGGACCAGGCACGTCAGAGAGGGTTTGCTTTGACTTTCCCAGCTTGTGACTGGGTCTGGGACCTGTTAGCTACCTGTGAGCTATTGGAGTGAATTAGGTACAGTCCTGGAGCACATCTGGCTTAGTTTCATCCAAAACATGTTTATGGCATGTGCTCTTAGACTGTGCTGTGAACCAAAGCATAGTGAATGGGAACAATCAGGAGGTTTGTTCAGAAATTCACTTATAACACTGCTGCAGATTCCTCAGGAGTGCACTGTGCTATAACATGGTGCAGCAGCACTTCTTCAGTTTAGCATTGTATTTCCTTTTCTCAAGGAACCACGTGTTCCTGCAGGTGACTTGGGATGTAGACAGACACTTTTTCTTCCAGCATTAAAATAACAAGACAGATGTTACGTGTAGAAGTTATCTTCTAATTGAATACATTCTAACACCACTAAGCAAATTTTATCCCTGGGGCTGGGTTACAAAGCCATAGACTATCTATGACTGTGCATGCAGAAACCTGACTAACCCAGAAAGCACTTTTCAGGAGAAGTCCTAGTCAGAAAAATATTTTTACTATCTATACAAAAGGAAATATTCTATTTTTAGTATCTGGTGATGTAGCCATAAACTTTTAAAAACAAACAAATGGGTGTGGTGCATTTACTAAACCAAAGCAAAACAAAACCCCCAAACCAACAAACAAACCAATTTAAAAAAAAAAAAAATACCCCCATCCCCTGAAAAAAAACCTTTTGGAAGCCTCCACTGAAAAGTTCAAGATGAGGGAGGGGTGTGAGAAATAAGGCTGACCATACTTACCCTAGCGATACATGTTTTCATTTTTTAGTGGAAGCATGGGCTTTAATAGGCTAGAATGTTTAATCATCTCAACTTTACTAGAATGGTTTAATCAGCAGCTTAAATAAAAAAATATAGAAAGTACTGGAAGCAATTGTTTTAATAAATGTGAAGAAAGAACTAAGTGCCAAGAAACACATTAAAAGTTATTTTTTGTCTGTACTGCCACAGTTCAGCATGGCTGTCACTCTGGCTTGACCGAGGGCTTTCCTCTGAAAGCATCCCATTGGTTGTGAACAGAAGATGCTGTTACATTCCAGCATGTGACTTTATTCAAATGCTTTTGTGAACATAGTGCAAGACTTAACAATGGGAAATGACATTAGAAAGTTGTGGTTTTTTGAGTTTGTTTTTTTTTTTTAATGGACAATGTATTGACACCATGAGCCCAAAGAAGAAATTTTGCAATGATTGTGATGATTTCAGGCTTTCTTCAAACAAATTCTGATGGCCTTCCCTGCACTCCTCAGTTTTAGCTGTGCACTGACTAGGTTGAATTGCAGGACTTGGCTTTAAGCATAGCTTCAGCTATAGGAAAGTTTGGAGCAGACAGAAAAAAATACAATGTGTGCCTGAACACATTGTAAAATAAGTAATGTAAACTATGAACATGGAAGAAGAAAACAGAAAGTAGACTTCCAATATCTTCATAAACCATAAAATATGCCCTGTAAGTAAAATAAAATTCTCTGTCTATGCCAAACATTACCCCATCATAATGTTTCCTTGCACTGTATCCTTGCACTGTATTAGTGGCATGAGCCACTAACTCCCATTTGTAGCTGTCCACTGGTCTAGACAGACAAATCTTTGAACATCTATTCTTTTGGTGGATTTATCAGATCTCCAGACCCATATCCCCCATCTTTGCAATTTCTGTTCCTTCCTCACTCCTGTGCTGGCTGCAGTGGATTGCTGAGATAGGTCCTGTGGCATCAGGGTGAGCAGTTTGCTTACTTGCCTCTCTTTGTTTCAGTGTTTGAAGTGACCCCCCCACCTTGTACTTAGTGGGAACTGGCTAATCCTCTGCAGTAAATTTAAATCCTGTATGGTACACACAGTGCACAACTGCTGAGGAGCACAGGAAAACAACTCCCTCAGACTCCTGTGCTCCAGCTCCTTTAATACAACCCGCGTTCTTTGTGCAGCGTGTGCATTGTGTATTCAGCAAGATTAATACTGCATGTATGAAAGACTTTGTGGACATAAGATTGCTAAAAAAGGCTTTAATAAAGCAGTTTTCTAACACGGCAGTTTTTGTTTATTTTCAGAGTTCAAGAACAGAGTGCTTTGGTAGTTCTGCAGTTCCGGATGTGTAAGGTATTTAAAAATCAGTTCCAGAAACCAAAGCAGTTCTATCCAAGGTACATCAAGGGCTAGATTCCAGCCACACATTCAGTATAAATAATGTAAAACCATCAGTCACATTTTATAGTAAGCAGAGCAAAATTGAAGAAGTAAAGACAAGCTAATAAAATAATTAATATTAGTGGAAAATAACTGGTATAAAGTAACAAATACGTTTCTGTAGACATACCACTTAACTCTAAAAAAATATATACATACATATATGATGGCTACAAATGAGCTTGTGATTTTCTTCCAAAAGTATCTGAGCAGGAAGTAAAACATTTTCCCAGTGGATGAAATAACATTCATTTTTGCCAATCTAAGCAAGGCAGATTTAAATTTTATGTGTGTCCAACTGCTTGTTCCCCCTCAGCTAATAACCTGCCTGCTGGAAGCATTTCAAATGAAAAGGAGTTCACAGTTCCTAAGCCCAGCTCTGAATATATCTGCCATGCATGTAAACAAGTAAACCATTATGTTTCTTGTTGAGATAAAGAATACCATGATAAGTGGGGACTTTTACCAAACAAAGGGCTTCCTATTGCGAGTGTGGATAATCTTCCAGAAAACCCTGTGTTTTGGCAAATCACACCAGATTAATCTATTAGGCATCTCCTTTCATCATCAAATTTCCGCTGCCTATCACAGTGGCTGCCTTATCAAGCACCCTTTACTCAATAGCAGTCCCATTCCTAGGATTTCAGGTGCTGGCCTTCCGAGCTCAGAAAACAGGTGTCCCCACTGTTTTCAGGCAGGAAAGGTCTCTGCACAGAAGCCTGGGAAAGGGCAGGGGTATCAGCCGCTGTTCTACCTGAAGGAACAGGTAACAGGAAACTGTTGATTCAATGAGCTGACTTAATTGGCAAGCATTAGTCAGCACTGAGCGTTTTTTGTGAATTAAAAATCCTCATAAGAATCCTTCCCGACAAAAGTTTTGGAAAGGGGGAAGATGTGTGCCCAGAAATGCCCTCCCAGGAGCAGTCAGTTCTTGTAGCTCTATTTTAAGTGCTGCATTCTCTTGGTGTAGGACAGAAGGGCTAGGAGCAGAGGGCAGCTTTACTTGGTTATGTGTAGTGCCTGAGCTGTTAGGCAAATTATCTATATTCAGGAGGAAATAGATTTCAAATCTCAAATAAAGGCTAATATTCTAAACCAATTAGTATGATGGATGAGGTTTTAGGTTTTTGAGCTCACTCTCAGTGCCTTCCTTGGCCGGGCTTTTTTTTTTTTTTTTCTTCAAGTTAATGAAACTGGGCCTATAGTTTCTGACCAGATTATTCATCTGTGAAACAGGACCATCCACTTGGCCACTCAGCCAACGATGCAATGTGGAGCACATTCAGAGTCAGGGGTATGAAGAAAGCCATTTTAAGGTTGACAGAGGAATGTGTTTTTACAGAAGCCAGTAAATCCTTGCTCATCTTATTTAACTTTCAGTGCTTATCTTGTCTTGTCCAGACAGCATCAAGCAGCTCCTGTGCTGGCGGGTGTCTCAGTATCTGCCTGCCTTCTCAGGCAGAAAGCCCTTCATTCTGTGCTTCAAACCCTGCTCCTGAAAAATTGTCGTGTACAGACTTTGCTGTAATGAAATCAAGGCAGGCAGGAAGGCTGGCATAGTGACAGCAGGAAGAACCCATCTGCTCTCAGCTCCTTGCTTCGACAGCAGGGCTGCTCAGAGCATCAGGATGAGCTCCCAGCTCTGCTTGATGGGTAGGAAGGAGTTGATAAGCGCATACCTGCCCTTCTGGGACTCCACAGCACAGGCTTTGTTTCATCTACAGATGATTAAATGGTCTACGGAGCAATTACAAACCAAAGGAAGGAATAGCCAGCTCTCTCCAGGTTTCCTCAATCAGCACGATTGAATTTCTCAGAGGAAGGCAGCAGTAGCAGCAGCAGGCTCAATGACTTTTCCTGAAAAATGTTGTCCAGTTTAGGATTGAGCTTTCATTTAACTACTTGCTGTTTCATTTTATTAAGTGCAAATTGTGGCTTAATAGATTTACAGTTGCCATAAACTTCGGCATCATGAAAGCTGTCGGACTGGCCAGTTGCACAGTGTATTTCTCAGATGATTCTAGAAAGAGTGAACAGGACAAGCCAGGCACCAAGAGAGTCTGCAGAGTATTTTAAGGGGTCTGTGCACAGTGTTCTGAGAGGCAGAGAGAGATAAATCACAAGCAGTTGCTTTCCTTTTGTTCCTCTCTTTTCTAGGAATTAGAGTGGAGGTGGAAGATTTCAGAAGTTGATCTGCAAATGAAAAATATCTCATTTTGCCATTTCAGACATAAAATTTGTAAATGAACTGCTAGACAGTGGTTACCCAGTCCAAAACAGGTTGTTTTTTCCTGTGCGCCCATTACACTGTAGCTCTGTTCTGCACTCATTACACTATGTTTAGTTCTCCATACATACCAATAAAAATGTAGACGTACTGGAGTGAGTTCAGAGAGAAACATCAAAGCTGATTAAAGGGCAGAAGGTACAGACTCCTGTGAGAAGATTAAAAAAAATTAAATTCAAATGGTTTGGTTAAGCATTGATGGGACAGTGGGCATGAGAGACATCTACAGTGATTTTCCGTAGGACAAAGATGGCAGGCTGTGCAATTTTACCATCTGGTTAGATTTACCATGGATAAGAGGAAAGCTGCTTACCTTCCTCAAACTAAGTGAGAAGGGCTAAGGAGAGGAAGAGAAGATGAATTTTCATTTTGTGTAGGGGAGATTTTTGTCACTTCTAAATAAAGTCTCCTGCGGGAGGCTATTCATTTTGCAAATCAGCACCTTTTCCCACCAAAGTTTTTTGGCAAATACCTGAGGTCCTCTGTGTGTTGCTAAAAGGTTGGTTCATTTACTTCGCAGAGCACACATAGGGATCTCTGTTACCTCCCCATCCAGTTATGTACAAAAGGGCTTAGAGGTCTTCAGGGAAGTTTGATACTAGAATAAAACAAGACTGGTACAGCTCTGCTCTGTTGCATCCCCTGAACAAAGAACTCTCCCCTGTAGGGGTATCAATGTAAAGGAGAAAAAGATCTGGTGTCTTATGCAGGACATTTTCCCTCTGTGTATCCACACAGGGGTATTTCACATCCTTGGCTTACACTGGAAAATACCTCCATATGCAAAAATGCACCCCAGATGTGAAGCAGTAGAAAGGAAAGCTATAAGTCAAGGGGGGAAGCCTATTTTTGCTGTTACTGCATTCTGAAAAGAGCTTGCTTTATGGGTCAAATATTCTGCAAAGCACTGAAATGTATGTGTGAACTTCGCTGAGTGACAACCACTGTACCAGATAGCGATATATCAGAGGACTTAATGACTATGTAGGTAGTTTCTTGATGTGATGATCCTGTGTGAAACAGGGCAATTTATTTCAAAACAAATTTAACAGACAACTAATTTACTAGTGACAGTACTGGGAGAGTTAAATTGTAGTAATCATACTTACAGAGTAAGTATTCATACTGTTTTATGATGACTTGTAAACAGGCATGAACCTGCCAACTGGAATTAAGGAGACTTTTGCCCTTGTGCTCTGCCAGCACAGCTCAGGAGCCCACAGCTTACAAGGCCAGGGTACCCTTACATCCCATTCCCACTCTTTACCTGTCAGCAGCCCTGCTACATCCCATAACGTGGTGCGTAGATCATGTCAGAAGGACTGGAACAGAATTACAATGTGTTGGGATATGTTCAGAGATGCAGAAATCATTATCAACCCAAACCATCTCACAAAACCAAAATAAGGATGTTTATGTCATAGGCCTTCTTGTGGTCAAGCTGTTAAATTGTGCTTCAAGGGAACAAAGCAATGCTTCTAAGGCAGTTTGTGGTTGACTTTGCAATACTGTCAGTCTGTGAAATGCAACATATTCCTTCTAAACAAATACGAAGCGTGTGCTTCACTTACCTTTGTGTGAAAACACATCTTAAGAGGCGCAGCCAACAAGGCTTTCTTTTCTCCCCACAGTTACTTCACATGTAAATTCAATTAATTTATTTCTGTAAACTGGATCTTACTGTATGAATAGAAGATAAAGGTTTTAAGGCTTTTGGTCCACTCTGCTAATTACGGTGTAAAACACTTCGCATATTTGTTGCCAAGGACCATTTTGAAATCACATAAATATCTCAGAAAATTGCCAAAATCTTCTTCACTCCATTAGCAAATGTCATATTTACAGATCACCAGAGGACTTAATGGTCACCATGCTCACAGACAGCTGCCAGCAGGCTGCGGCCACTGAGGCCATTTGTAATTCTCATTAACAGTTCTACCATTTTTGGTTGTATGAAAAGTGATAACACACTGATCTAACAGTCATTAAGAACTTTTTCTTACTCCTTTAGGATTAATTTGCACTGACCCAGAATTCTCTATTTGCTTAACACAAGCAGTGAGCCACTTTGATGTTATCTGCTTCTATAAACAATAGCGTACAGTTCTCTCCTGGGCTAAAACAGCTCTTACTCTACTGAGAATTAGCTGTATTAATCATTCTGAAGTCCAAGAGTGCATGATCATAAATTGTGTGCAGGGACCTCACTTAGCAACTCCCAAGACTCTCATTTATCAACATTTTTTTCCCTTCCTGGATATTTAGTATGTAGGGAGTAATTTATTTCTGAGCCGGTGCCTTGTGATGTCTTTCATGTTGAAGTAAAGTTGGAAAACTTTCCGCAACAAATATAATTTTTCTTACTTCCTTAGTGTAAAAACAAAAATTATGGGCCACAGCTACAGAATGATTCCCTCAAGTGGTCAGAACAGAAAGCACAGGCCAAGCTTGCAGTCACAGAGCTTGAAATTCAGTGAACCAGACACCAGTAACTAAAAACGAGCCAAACTGCACACCAAAAACGCCTTTTCCTAGTTATAAAATTAGAGTTTTAAAAGTGTGGGTCATCTTTGAAGCTGATACATGCCTAACTTTTCTTACCTTTTTCATACTAAGTTGTCAGAACGTTATTAAGTTATAATTAAAGCAAGATGAAATCTTCAGAGAACATTAATTTAGTTTATATTTTCCCAGAAAAGGTCTGGCTACCAGTGAGTGATGTTTTTGTCTTCACCATATTATTGGTCTTTTTCCCACCATCAAAACACAATACTAGTCTGCCAAAAATGTAAAGATGAAAAATGCTGTTCCATATCAGGTCAGAGTTTATGTGATACAATGTATTTCATACTTTTAAGTAAGAGACTTTTATTTAAATAGTCCCCCGGCTTTCAAAATCCACTTGTGAAAGGATACAATGTCAGAACATTAAAAAAAAAATCAAGAATAAAGGGAGCAAAACTCGCATTTTGAGTGAAAGAATGAAAACCTTGGGTCTTATAAGGCAGTATTTTATCCACATGGCTAAATTTCTTCAGATTTTGGATTTTTTCACTACGTAAACCAAAAGGGGAGACAGAAGCCCAAATTCTGCTTTCTTGAAAGGAACATATGTGAAGTATCTTCATTGACTTACTGGGGAAAGTGCAGAGTTGAGTAATTTTTTGATGAGAAAAGAATTTTGGCCCAACTCAGGCAGAATCAGACTCATAAGCACAGAAACCTTTCTAACATTTTCCCTAGTTTCATCTGAGTTTAACTTCGATTTCAAGGATCTCACTGTTTTATTGTAAACATGTGGTTTTAAAAGTACTGCATGGGTCCAAAGTTATCAGCGTGTGAGTTTATTTTACATTAAGTAGTTCAAAAAATATATGAACATAAAATGCCAACAGAAACAACAAAAATATAAATAAATCACCACATTCAGCAGAAGTGCTTTAATTCAGAATGCAATAAAGACAGTCAAGGTTTAAAAAGTTTATGCCAGAGTGTAAACTAAAGGAATCAGTAATTTATTTTTTCTTCCTGCAGACAGTTTTGCTGCTGCAGCCAAAAGATTCTCAAAGGTTGTCAAAAAATAAAATTAAGGAGTAAAAAAAAGGCAGTTGTAAAATGTTTATTTCCCCTCAAGAAATTCTGGCTTCTGCAATTTAGCATTTTTCGTGGCTTTTGAGAACATTTGTTTTAGTGAAGGCCAAGAAGTGCTGTTATATTAACAGATTCTCCCTCTCTTCCCATAAATAAGTATTCAAGAGCTGTGATCTATCCTCACCTAGAGCTGTGCCATCTCACTGATATTCATAAAATCATGAGAAGAGTTCCTGTAAAAATTGCTCATACTCCAGAGGCTGCCCTAATTCTTCCTGCATTTCTAGTTATGGAAGAGTTTGCTACCAGAGTTAGAGGGCAAAATTCAGCCAGAGTCGTGTGAAGCACCATGACAGAGTTTTTGACGTAGTAAAACTATCAGTAACTACCTGTGGAAGAATTTTTCTTTAGGACCATGGACACATTTTGCCTGTGTACAGCCCTAATTCCTTTTGAGGTGATGTAGGTGTGCCTGACCTAGTCCTGTCTCAGTGTCATAAAACTCATAGAATCATAGAATATGCTAAATTGCAAGAGTCCCATAAGGATCAGTGAGCCCAACTCCTGGCCCTACACAGGACACCCCAAGGGTCACACCATGTTCCTGACAGCATTTTCCAAACTCTTCTTGAGCTCTGTCAGGCTGGTGCTGTGACCACTTCCCTAGGGAGCCTGTTCCAGTGCCCTTGCCCTGCTTGCTCCTTCTTGCCCTTCTTGAAAACTGGGACCATGTGAACCAGTTTCCAGTCATCTGGGACCTCTCCAGAATCCCAAGACAGCTCAAATATCATCAAGAGAGGCTTTAGAATGGCATCAGCTGGTTTTTAGAGGATTCTTGGATAAACCCCATCAGGCCCCATAGAGTTGTAGGGATCCAGCTGAAGCAGAAGATCTCACACAGTTTCAGGGTTGCCTGGGAGTTGTTCATTCTTGCCGTCATGGTCCTCCAGCTCAGGGCACTGAGACCACCTCAGTCTGTCATTCTTGTTGAAAACAGACAACAAAGAATGCACTAAACACCTCTGCCTTGTCTCTGTCCCTGTTTGTGAGAAGACTGTCCCCATCTTGTCATGGGCAGATGCTGTTTCTACGTTGCCTTTTGCCATTAGTATATTTGAAAGAATTCTTTTTAACATCCCCCACAGTTCTGGCCAGCTTCAACTCCAGCTGACCTTTGGACACATGACTTTTCTCCCTGCCGTGGTGATCAGCATATCTGTATTTCTTCCCATGTCACCTGACCTTGCTTCCACTGGGCATACACCTTCCTTTTTCACCTTATTTCCAAGAGAAGATTCCTGTTCAACCACGCCAGCCTTCTGCCTCACCTGCTTGACTTCTTGGTTTGGGAATTGCCTGCTCCTGTGCCCTTAGGAGGTGATGTGTAAAAAGTGACCAGTGCTGATGGATCCTGGCATCTCCAAAAAGATTTTCACAGGGGACTTTACTTACTAATTCCCTGAGCAGCCTGAAGTCTGCTCTCCTCACGTCCAGAGTTGAATTTTGTTGGCACTTTGGGCATTATTGTTCACTAGTTTGGCTGTTATGTCATTTTGCAGGAGTAAGGACATTTTAACCCTGCCTCAGGAAACACTGCACCTCACTCCACAGAGTACTGCAGACATGCTTATAATGCAGTTAATCTCTAGAACATCAGCCCATCTGTATTTAAAATGCTATGGATGGATTCTTGACACAATCCTCAGGAGTTATTTTTGCACCACCCATACACTGAGAACTGTTCCCCTGGCTGAAACAAAAGCAAATAGGGGCTTTCAACTGCCCTCACTTCAGTAGATGGTCAGCAGGCTTTTGACTGCTTGTTCTGTGCTCCTTTTTATACTGCTGCTGCAGCAAGATTTGATCTGGGCTTATGCCTTGAGCATTATCTACTGGATCCTGTGTCTGTAGCCTGAGACAATGAAGCTATCTGCCTAATTTAAAATCCATTTTAAAAGTTACAGCACTTCCACTGCCCTTGTCACTCATGCTTGCACTGGCATATCTCTGAGGAATTGCATAATTTAAATAAAGCTATTATTTTATTGAGGTCTTGCTATTGTTATTATTACCTCTCCTGAGACTTAATTTCTGATATTAATTTTGTGCCTTCCATTAGCTGCCACAGTATATTCATTTGTATTTAGAGAAATTTCATCTTTTGTTCTAAAAGCCCATTTCCAAAATTTGAAGTGCCGAAATACGTGTTTACTTATGGAAGTCTAAAGTCCTCATTAGTGTCTCATCTACATATGAAGGTAAAAATTGTAAAACACTGGAGGTAAAACACATACAATTTTGTTTGCTGGTGCCATTACAAATAACAAAAAAAGGTTTTAAAATTCATTTTAGTCCTTTTTTTATGGCTGTGTTTGGTGGGTCACCTGCATCAATAATTGTAGATGTAGACCCAAGGCTCCATCACTGAGGACTCTTCTACTCCCTAGACCTCTCTATGAGTGCAACTGTGCCAACAGGCAATAGATGAGATGTTTACAGATGCCTACGAAAGTCTTTTTTCATCTTCATTATCTCCCCGCAAAAATAATTTGCCATGTCCATTCAAGGCACCAGAAGGCTATCTCTCTTGTGGAATTCTTTTAAAGAAATGCCAGCCATTTAGAATCTAAAATACAGGTAGTTGAAATTATACTGTGACATTGCACACCCCACATTCTCTGCAGAGATTTAAGAATGGGGTCAGCTGGTACCTGCCCTTTGCAAATGTAGTCTTTCCAGTTGGCGTTCCCTCATGTTCTGGATCCCTGCTGGAGGCACAGGCATTTCTCTAAGTAGGATTTCCTTCAAAAGCTTAAGAAGGGGCAGTGAGGAGAACAGCTGCATTCAATTACCAAAAGCATGTGTCTGCCAGTCAGGAAGAAAGGGTGACTGCTGCTGCTCAGACAGAACAGCTCCCTGTGCTCTGGAAGCAAACTCTGGTAGATCAAAAATATACAGTATTTTATTTTGGTGAGAACACTAGTTTGGAAAAGCAAGGCAGAAATTCGCCTTGAAGGAGAGTGGCCTCTGATAAACTTACACATTGTGGTGGTCCCTATAAAATAAACAAGCAGAATCTTTCAAAAATCAATTTCTCCTTATAAATTGTTTCTGCTGTAGTTTGGGGGTTGAGTGTAAGGGAGTAAGCAGCCTTTGATCAGGATTTCTCTTGAACATGTAAAAATGAATAGACGAAACTTGATGGTCTGTGTGAATAATTTGCTCCCCAAACATCCTCTCCCATTTTTTATCTTTTGGTACTTTGCCCCCTGAAACTTAGGTTTCTTTCAAAGTGGAATATGAAAGTGATAAATGAGTACTTGAGGAAGAGATCACTTGATGGGAGGATGTGGCCCAATTTTAGCAATAGAGACAATGTCAAGAGCTCCATTTACAATGCAGTTGCATGTAGAACAGCAGGAAATGAGGAATCTGCTCCCTGTCAGCAGGTACTCTACAGAACCAAAGTGAAAACTCAGATGAAACCGTTTGGACAGATACTCTATTCCTCAAACATTGGCTCTGCTTTTGACATGGTGTATCAGGTTCTGCAAGAGGGTGGAAAAGAGAGGATGAATCTGGGAGGCCTTTAAGAGCAGGCCACAGTACAATGCCCATGCAAAAACTCTCAAAAGAATAGGGTTTTTTTTTTACCTCATATTTTTAGTTTTGATTGGTTTTGGTAGTGGTTTTTTTTTTTTTTTTAATGTCTGTTGACTTTTTAAAATGCTGAATTGCAGACGACCACCATCCTACACTGAGTTAAACAGAGCCCTGAAAGTGAACTGGAAAAAAATATACAGATTATGGGCCTTTGAATTGGAATGCAGCCAACATTGTTCCTGGGATTTAGGTGATTTTGGATATAAGAGCATTTAATATTTAACTTGTGAATAGTCTCCAGTTAATTTACTGAGGGATTAAAAAAAAAAAAGAAGAAAAAAAGAAAAGAAAAGAAGTCCAGATTACAAAGTTCAAGGATTTTAAAAGTAGGTGGAGGAAGGAGAAGGTTATACTACACTTAATCCTACAATTTCCTTACTGCTAATGAGTTATAGGAGGATATGCAGTTGTTCTAGCTTCTGAACTGTGAAAGGCAAATATGAATACAGGTTCTGTTGCCCTAAAGGAAAATCTGGTAATTCTACCCTCAGAATGCTTCTTGTGAAGCACCTTCTGACTAGGAGTTCAATAAACTCCTCCTTTCCAGAAGGTGTGAGGGTCTTGAAACTATTCAATATGAAAAGAGTCGCAAAAAAATTCTGCTGAATCTGCAGTCACTTCAGCTTTGGAAGTTTTGCATCATTATTTATAGATAATATGTATATTACCATTACAGAATTAATGGAACTGGTCATGGCTCTGGTACCAGTGAGACACATGCTTGAGTTTTGCAACCCTTTCTCATAAGCTGAAAGGGGCTGTTTGGAGGCAGAGGTAGATGGCGATGCAGAAGGGAATTAGGAATAGAAGGTGGGAACAAAATGGTCAGCAGCAGCAAGGAGAGCTGGGGCTGTGCAGCTGCATAGGCAAATGGGTTTTTAGACACAGGGGAGGAGACTGCTTGGGTAGAGCTCTGCAAAAGAGTCAGTGTTGCTCATATGTGAGGTCTGGGACAACATGAAGAAATGGCTTATGACCAAAGGAGTTAAGCAGATCCTTACAGTGAAGAAAACTACTATCTTGCTGTTCCCTTTCTGTAGTGGAGGAAAAGATTCCTATCGGTCCTTTGGTGAAAAAGAGACAGACGAGACAGAAGGTGGAAGGTGTTACCTCTTTGACCCTGAATGTGATGCTCATGACAGAAGATGAATAAACATCTTGTTACTTTTGTGTCTTCTGCCTGCATTCAGGTTTCCTTGAGAGGCTTGGCTTGGCTTCCCTGTCAGTTCCCATGGCACTGGTACTTGTGGGTCACGCCCTTGTGTCAAGTGAAGAAGTTGCAGCCACGCTGTTGTGCTGACATTTAGACAAGGACTGAGACTATCTTTTGAAACTGTATATCTCCAATTTTTTTTTTTTTTTTTAGATAAGCAAGCAAATACAATAATTCATTCAATGCAGCCCTTTTTTTTTTTTTTTTTTTTTAATCAGCTGCTTGGAACATGCCCCTTCTGCTTCACATCTGTTTCAAGACATGCAGTTAGCTTCTGTTTCCTTGTTATTCCATCTGCAGTTTCACAGCTGCATGTGTCCTACACACTGCTGTTTTGTTCAGTGACAGCATTTAGATTAAGTCTTTATTTCTTTCTATTCTGATAGATGTACGTGTCTCTTCAAGCCCACCTAGGGATCAGGATTGAAATTGTATCCACCTCAGTATAATTTGCTAACATAAAGGACAGGCAAACCATATTTTTCGTTTCATTTAGTTACTAATTGAAAACAAAGTTTTTCTGTATTTTTTATTTTTAAGTTAATTCTCATCCCTGGGAGGTGATGGTGATACTCAACTTTTGTACCTCAATGTCCTGAGCACTACTGCAAAGGGTTTTAGTCTTTCAACATCCAGCATTGTTTTCAGGGACTGTGTGGCTGAAGGAATGGAGTGCCAAGGTTTTCCTCCACATACAGATGTTTTGACTATTTAAACAGACAGTATAACAGAAATATCTCAGCACTGTCATTATGTCATATCACAGCACATGCCCAAAGTATTCAGTAGGCTCCCAGAACTTATAAGAAACAACACCAGCTACCAGATTCTGTCTGTGAGATACATTCCCTGCCTTAAACAAAATAAAGGAAAATGAAGAGATTTTATTATTATCAAACCTCAGGACACTGTTACCAATTGAAGTGCAAATTTAACTTTAAGCCCCTCTTTTATATTCTTCCTTGATGAGAGTGCATGATGGCCATAAATCCAACTTGGCAATGATTCTGAAAGGTCACCTGTGGATATTGTTTTTCATGGTGTTAAATAGACTGTAATAGTCTCATTATTGCTCCAGAAGGACAAGTGGAAGTCCCATTGGTCTTCTTGCTGTCTCATAAATAATTAAAAGTCTGTTTTAACTGGGTCTAACCTTTGTACAGAGTGGCTGAACTTCACCACATAGCAGCGGCAGAAGAGATGCAGAAAAATATCATCCATCATTGATGGTACTAAAACATTCAGGTGATCTAGGAATAAAAATAAAAAACTAATAATCAAGTGGTAATCAAGCATTTTACAGGCAACTAGAACAACTGTCTTTCTGTACAGATATGAATAGTTTTAGCATACTCCATCATCCAGGTTATTCTTACTTTTTTTCACATCTCACCACACACCCTGTCAGCCAAGTTTCAAATGTGAGAAACTTAACTGTGGAGTAGGTGAGGAAAGTTCAAAATGTTTATTTTTCTCTTCTGCCACAGGTAAAATACAAAAGAAGAAGGATTAAAGAAGGACCAGATTCTTCCTACAATCAGTTCAAAACTTTCAAGTGGGGATGACTAAAATAAAATCCTGCATTTGAATATTGCAATTATTTCTTGTCTAGATAAATAGTCCTCCTCAACTTTCCATTTTGAGCATCAGCAGGGTCTAAACTAGTACTGGATGGATTCAACAGATAAAGTACAATGCTGAAATCTGCCACATCTCACCTGGAAAGTCCCCAGGCTTCTTGGTAGCAACAGGTGGTGCTAGCAATCAGGAGCCAGGTCTGATTTCACAGAAAATGTTTTATCATGACAGTTTGGGGTAGTGCAGAAAATGTTGCTGCTATTGGATACAGGAAAGATTATCTGGAAAAGAAATGCTGAATTCCAACAATGAAATTGCAAAAGAAGATGAAAAAAAAAAGGGGGGGGGTCTTAGACAAGGAGAATCAAAGAGAGAAAAAGAGAGACATAAAACATGAGTCTCTCACATGTTTCAGTTTTACAAAAAGGCAGACATAGGTTGTCAGTAAGAAAACGATTTGTATGATTTCTCTGCAACTATTCCTCTTTTCTCCTTTGTTCTCATTTTGGGAAATGAAAATATTTTCCATAAAAATCATGGCAAATTCACATAGAAAAAGACATAGTTAATAATTCTGCTTTTGAAGTTCACTTCTGTGTGATTGTATTCTCTTCTTGACTCTTACATTCATGGACTAAAGAATGCATGATAGTTGGAGGAAAAGGAAAGCTCTGAACACCCATCACAGGGAGGAGATGTGGGAGGGATTGCTCTTGAACACACATCCTCTTGCAAGATGCTTGCTAGCCACCCCACAAAGGAAAGAGCCTGACATAGGGAGAGAAAGGAATATTTTAGAGCATGAGTAGCAGGAAGCTCCGATGGCATATTTCAGAAAATTGACAGGAATACCAGCTCCTATTCCAAGCTGGTGGCAACATGTGTGGAGAACACCTTGATACCGACAGTCAGAGGAGTCTGAAGTCAAGCAGCTTTTCATGTGGAGACCAGGGGTGGTTTTGAGCTGGTTTGCCCTACTGATCCCTGAACTTCATGGATGTTAGAGGACTTGCTCTCCTGCCCTTCTTGCCAAGACAACAAATCTTTCCCTTTTAAGAAGACACTCATCTTAAAGTCCACAGCTTAAAGACATTTTTAAAAAAATCCCAAGAGGGGGGTGCTTCCTATGCATTTTTCTGGAAATTCTTTCCAGTACCTTGGGAGCTCTTTACAGTCTAATAGTTCACATTTTTACTGCATCTTCTCTTTCTATTCTGAGCTACTTTTTACATTTTTCAACCAATTTAAGGGGAAAACAGTAAAAGCAGAAAGGCAGCATGCAGGTAATTTTATGAAGTAGCTGTAATGGGTGGTAGTTTTTAGTTGCATGCCACAGAAACTCAGTGGTACTGCTCAACATGTCTGTGGGGTGAAGGGGCACCACTTGGAAAGATTTAGTAGGTTCTTAACCTCAAGTTAAAAAGGGAAGATAAATAAAGGAAAGTCTCCTCCCAATAGACCTCAATTACTTGCAAATAGTCAGAAGACACATTGAAAAGCTAACATTTTTTTATCACAACCTTCATTATTCTTTATATAACTCTTTTTTAAAAGCTGAAATGATTAATTACATTCAAGCTGACATGAGGCATTCCCTCTCCTTGAGGGGAAAAAAAACCTCAAAAAACAAAACCCCCCCAAACCCAAGAGCATTTCTGTGTTCTTCCTCTGAGCCCCCTCCATGTACACACAGACACACTGCTGTAGAGATGCCCAGACCTGTGGACCTTTGTGCTCTGCCCTCCTGTCCAAAAGCCCTTGTGCACTTAAGGAGCAGATCCAAAGCTTCATAAAAACAAAGTCCTTCTACTGACTTCAGGAGGTCAAGACTCGTATATAAGCAATTTGAGGAAAGAGAAACAAAAAATCTATAGGTTCTTGCTGACATTTTTGTGCCCTGAAAAAAAACAACTTGAATTTTTCATTAATTCCACGTTGAAGTAGGAGTACACAAACTCCTAAAGGTGATAACTTGACTTGCAGCAGAAGCAGCAGCCCAATGGCAAACATCAGCATTTACTGATCATGCCTTGGTGTTAATTCGTGGTTTCTGTGCCAACTATGGGCTGTTTGCAATATCCCAAATTTTCCCCATCATCTCTAGTGTTTACTTCAACTCTAGAAACTCAGATGTGGATTTTCATTCGTTTTAGCCTAAAAAATATTTTGCTTTTACTGACTGTAACTATTGTCTACTGAATGCAGTTATGGGATGGAAAGCAAACAAACCCTGAAGATGCAGGTGTGTGATGTGTTGAAATCTGATACTGCTTGCAGCCTGTAAGTAAAATAAACAGAATTGACTTATACTAACTTAAGTGTTGATCGTAACCTCAAAGTAATTTTTTCCTTTTATCTCTTAAATATATATATGTAGGTGACATTTTAAAACCCTAGGTCTTAATTAATTTTCAGGGGAAGTTTTTCTTAAATACACAGGACAGATTCCGATCTTTGACGTTTGGCGGAGTGTAATGACAGAGGAGCATTGTCCTGTTTTCATCACTGGCTTTAAGGGATTTTACAAAACTTCCCCATTACAACAGTTGTTTAAAACAAGATCTGGATCTGTCTTCTTTCTGCCAGATCACAATCATCACAGAAATTTTAAAACAAACAAAGAGCCAGAGGCTACCTGTTCCTCTCTTCAGTGACTGAAAGCTGCCAAGGCTGGACCAAAGCCAGCCTTCAGGTCAGGTTTACATTATCGTCAGCAAAGAAGGAAAATCAGGTCCTGAAAAGAAAGGTACTGTAGTTAATAAGAAACTGAAAAAATCTGATTAGCACATCTGCAATTAATCAAAGCTGCCACAAATAATTCAATGAAACGTAACTCTTTGCTGAAATCTCTTTTGACTCAGTTTACAACAGTCTGAACATTTGTGCTCCCCTTCAGGAAAACAAACAAACAATTTCCCTGGCAAACAAGAAAGGGAGTATTGCTTTAACTCTACATGGGATGACAGGTTTTTGTGTACATATCACTACAAGGCACATTGGACATGTTTCCACAGCACTTACAGAGTAAATTTATATATTTCTTAAGGGCTTTTACTCTTAACAAGGTGGACTGAGAGGCTGCAGGACTGTATGAATTAAAGACATGTTTGGTTTGGTTAAGCACCTGGATGAGAGGCTGCAAAGAGAAGTTTGGGGGCTGTTAGAAATGTACATAATACAGTACATTTTCTCAAGGTTCTGTGTTTGATCAAAGTTCCCTTGTGGTTTTGAGAGAAGCTGTGTCCATAAGGAAATCCCTTTTTCATTTAATTTTTGTTTTATTTCATTTGAACGTAAAACCGAAGCTTTGAAAGCTTATTTTAAACCTTAAAGATCCCTTACAGCCTTTCATGAGAAGCTATAACATCAATAATGATGCTCTGGCTTCCTGAATTTCCCTTCCAGTTTTCTTGGATTCATTACTTTTCCCTCTCCAGGAGATGAAAGCTGGCTCTGCGGTACAGAATGGATGCCCCTGGGGTTTTGATGGGGAGAAAGCCATCCTTGCTTGGACTCAGAAAGGCCATGATCCTATGCATCATTGAGCAGCTATTGAAGGAAGGGGAAACTGGTGGACCCAGAGATTTAATAGCAGCATTCTGATCCTCTTCTGTTTAGCTACAGCAGAGCTAGAGCAGCAGGAGGTCTCCTCCAGCGTCTGCTGCAAAAGGAGAATCTAATGCAACCAAACTGGCTGTATGTGGCCCAGCTTCATTTCCTACATCTTTCATTGCTCTCACCACAGCCTACATTGGGTATCTGCCTGTCTAAATCCACACAGCTGTACAGCCCAGCTGTGTCTCTGCCTGGAAAGTTCTTCATGAAGGGGCTCCATTGTAGACACGCAAAGAACGGAGATTGGAGGAGAAGAACCCTCCAGATGATGGAGGGACCACGTTTGCACAAGTGTAAAGGAGTGCAGTACTGGAGAGTTCCAAACAAACACACAGTCCTGTTGCGTTTTCCTTTTAATATGGATCCCATGACGGACACGGTATTTTCTATCCATGCACACAGATGCGTGCCAACACCCAGACTAGAACTCCAAACCTGCAAAATCAGCTCCTTTAAATAGCACACACTGCTCTGTCTTGGCTCTGCAGATGCTTTTTTTTTTCTACTTTTCTGTCCCCATTTTGTTATGTCACATCATAATTTAACATTTAGTCCTGCAAGCTGTGAGACTCAAAAAAGTATAAGGGGCACAATCTGTAGAATAGCTCCCAAAATGTTCAAGTTCTGGTAGGAATGGACTATGCTTGTCACATCTAGGAAGCATCTTAACCACTAATGTCATTGTGCAGAGATAGAAGGGCCAATAATAAATAGAGCAGTAAGGATGCAGTGGATGTATTTTGTAGTATTAATTTCACAGAACACAATGTAATACACTTAGGAGGACTTTAAAGTATCATAATAGTGGGTCTATCTCATCTTAGCCAAAGTGTAAACAAACAAGAAGAAATAGAACTCTCAGTATTTCATTAACTTGATATGAATGGAGCACAATAAAATTGGATATAGTGTTGTTACACTTCTCTACAACCACAACTTTGGATGGTGTACAAGTCTTGGAAATAGCACTGCTTTGTGGATAATAAAATAATGTGAACAATGAATATCTGATCCAAATGATGTTGGATAATTATTATTAGAGATGTGAGTATTCCCAAGAAGGTAGCTTTTATTATTGTTCATTGATACATTCTGTTATTCTTTTTTTTAATGTATATTGCTGGCAAAATGTCCAGGATGGAAAATCATAGGCAATTCACATCAAGTAAAATGTGTAGGCCAGGAGTTTTGCATTAACATATCCGTTAGGCTGCACTGAATTTATAACCCCTTAAAGCAGTACAAAGGGTTTTAGTATTGGATATAAATTATGTATAAAACACTCAGCATGAACTGTTGTCCCTGTATTAAGGTAGATACACCAGGCATAAAAAATAAATGACAAAATCTGCATTAATGTTAAGAGGTCAACTTTAAACTGACAAAATCAAGGAAATGCAGAATTACTGCTGAATCCTTCTGTCACTCATTTTACCCCCTACTCAGTTCACACTGGGTCATCCCTCCTCTTTCCAAGCTGGAGTAAAACCTCTGCTAACAAAAAAAACAGCAGTCAAGAGTCACTGCCTTGAGTACCTGTGGTGCAGGAGATGGCTGGGGACCACTGCTACTGATCTGCTCTTCCTTCTCAAGAAAGAAACCCCCATTCATGTAAGAGATACAACTTCCTTTGTTTCTACCTAGGAACATTCTCCTCCTAGGTGCTCCTCCCTTCCATCTTACCCTACCAGCATGTGTTACACTCACTCAACATTTAGCCTAACACACCCCTCTTTAAGAAAACGTCTATTCTGTTAAAATGGAACCCAAATATGGTTTGGCCCCCAGGACAAAGATAAGCTGTAAGTAATAGTATTTCAAATCATTCAGAGATGGTTGTGTTCCAAAGTGTATCACATTATTTTCCTAAGAGCTAAATAATAACAGCATTGTTAGGGGTAAGACTTGAAGGGTGAATGTGAAGCAAAGTTAAGAAGAACTAATTACAGATTGTGCCCCAATAAAATACTTGGATCCTCACATCTACATCACCACTAATCACTATCAGCCCTCCTATTTTGGAAAAGAGATAAAAACATTGGAACTAAAGACTGACATTATTTACCCTAATGCAGTACCTTACACCTTTTTAAACCTGAGGAGATAAACAACCCATACAAACATGAATATTCTACGAACACAGGATATATTTTAAAAGACTTAAGGGTAAACTTGACTTCAGATAAGGCAGTGGGAATATGGGTTGCTTCCATATATTTCATGTTCAGGAGGGACCATTGTGTTAACCCATCCTATTTGGAAGAGCTCTCCAATTCACAAGCTTTCATTCTTTCCTGTTAATGACTTGATTTTCTAATGTCACACTTATTGATAGTGATTAGATCAGCAGCAAAATTAGTGAACATTATCAAACTCAGTAACTTGTCAATGAAGGGGAAAGATGTTCAGCTGAAAGGCTTCAAGTGACAAAGGCCATAAGGAAATACTTTGCTTCAGGGAGCAATTACACACTTAAAAAGTAATTTTAGTCCCACCTGTAGCCATTGGATTGCATTGTGTTCTAGTATTAGAGACCAAAAAGATCCCTGTTGCCACGTGCAAGTAATTACAGATTGTGATCTAGTTGTTTTTGTGAACCTAATAATCCATAACAACCTAACTACCAGTCACACATGGAAGGTTTCTGTCATCTCCTTCTGTACCTAAGTCAATAACTGTCAAGCCAAAACCTTGGCTTATTGCTTACACAGGGTGGACTCACCCAGATTTTCTAAAATATTTCCACTTTTGTTGAAAAGAAATTGTAAGGGCAAAGAAACTGGAGATCTTTCTTTTAACAACTAAAAAAAGTGATGATGTTTGTAGGGTCAGTTGCTGCTGCAGTTTCTGTAAGACCTGGGAACATTGTCTTAGATGTGATTGTCTGAAGATGCTGTGTCTAGATACTGTCTTGGGAAGACTCTTTCAGATTAGTTAAATCCAAATATTTCTTTCTGCTATATTTCTACAGGGACAAATATATGTCTGGCACATATACTCCATTTCAGAGAGATTAATATTCAAAACATGAAGCTCACAGAGATGTTGATAAATGTCTTTTAGACAACATTAAGCAAAAATTATCAAATTCAATTTTCAACACATTTATGACACTGAAGTTAAAAAAAAAGAAGTGTTGCTCTGATGTTTTTCCACAGGTATTTTGGGTTTGAGGGTGATTCTTTTGGTTTAGGATACCCAGCATTCTCAGCTCTAGGCCTTCTTACATGACTGATGGGAAGGTGGGTCCTCTTTGCAACGCAAAGGACAAGATCCAGGTGACCCGTGGATAGCAGCATGGAGGCTGAGCATAGCTGGTCCAGCACATTTTTCCTACAGCCATTACAGGTCAGGTCCCTCTCACAGTACCATGTGTTAGTGAGGGAAACATTTCCGGCTCTTACAACAGTCAGCTCACAAGGAATGCTGAACCAAAGACTAATTGTAATCTCATGCAATCAGTGCAATTTCACCTGATTTATTGAAACTCTGGGACAGCAAAATCCATCCTATTATACAGGACATATTAATATGTCATAAATTATCTGGAGAGAAATTATTGGAGATAAAGAGCTGAAACTGGAAAGGAACAGGACTTGTGACTCAGCTTATGGTATCAAATATTTTCCCTGTTTGGTGCCTTTTTTTTTTTTTTTTTTTTGAGACAAAAGAAAAGAACTTTTTAGCTGTTTTTAATTATATAAATTTCTACCAGAAATTTTGACATTTCCTGACAGTTGTGCCTTTCCAGGATACCCGAAAGAATGAGTAGCTGGAACTGAAGAGGCTCTTGAAGAATAATTAATTGATAACCCAATTAGCTGAACTTGTGTAGTCTAGTGAATTATGAAAGGGTGTTAGTTGGATGTACTCTTTAACATTTAGGATGAGCAATTAAGCTGTGATTTTTCTTTGTATCAACAGGAAAGGCACAACATTATGTCAAATGTACTGAAAAACAAAGCTAATTAACCCTTGCTCCCAAACCTTAAAGTCATTAATTAATTAAAAAAAGGTAATGAATCCTAAAGAATAGTTTTATGGCAATGATGAAAAAGCATTTATATAGGAGTGGAATGGTGTGTGGAGTGAATTTGCTTACAGAAAGTAGTGCAAATAGCCAATATGGAAACATTCACAAAATAATTACTATACAAGCAACCTTTAAGCTCTGAGTGAGCACAAAGATTCAGCCATGCTTTTGACTTTTCTTATTTGAAGTGTAACAACACTTTAAGTACCAAAATGCAAAATCTGTTCTACAAATGTCTGTTTAGTTACAGTCTTTCATGAGGGCATTATGGCTTTCAGGTGCAATAAACTACCCCTCTTTGTAACAACACCCCTTTATAAACACAAAGCAAATCATTATGTGGAAAGGGGAGAAGTTAAAAGCCTTAAATCTTCCATTCCCAAGGATACTGTTACCTTCAGATAGAATGTATTTTTTTATGTATGTATTTACTGCTTAAATGTAGTATATTTCCATTGGGTTTAACTGACAAGATTTTAGGGAGTTCTTCATTACTGATTTATATATATACATATAGACACATATATGTTCAACTACCCATACACTTTTTTGCTCCTGTTTCCTAGCATAAAATGATTGCCTTCCCTGGAACAATGAAAATGTAACTGCTTTCTAGACCAGTGACTAGTCTTTCTTTGAAGAGGCTCTTAATAGGATGCATGAAACATCTGGAAGAATTAAATCAAAGGGTGATGGAATTCCCACTGGAGAACACATGTCAAACAAGAAAAAGAGTCTTGTGGAACAAATGAGATTTTGCCCTGAGAATTAGCAAGTACAACAGCTAAACTTAGCATTGGATTGAGATGAAAACTCCTAAGAGGCCTATTGATACTCCTTTTAAACATCCACTGTGCCTAAAAAGGAGAATAATTTGTGTAATACAGTCTACAAGCAAAATATCTGTTTTCCCTATTCACAACCACTATTCAGAGAAATTCCTGAGATCTACAATAATCTACAGGTAGGGAACGGACAGTGAGAGACTGCATCTAATAAACACATCACCATTAGGAGAATATCCAACTATAGCTCTAAAGCTGCAGTGGGGAAGGGAACCCCAAATATAGTAGATTCATAGGGACCCAAAAAGAGAACAATTTTCATCTGCAGCTCAAGTTGTTAATTTTGGCACTTGTGCAATTCCTGTTGCTACACCAAGGCTGAATTTTATTCAGTGTCTAAGAAAACATTTTATTAAGGAGAAAATTAAAAACAGCCTCAGAAACTGATGGTCACATGTGTCTGTCTTGCACAGTTGCATTCTCATCTTATTCACAGCTGCCAAACAAAAAATATTAAAATGTGTCTCTACACTAATACTAAATTCTCCAAAATTGCACTGTAAAGTGGTGAGTTAAAGCAATTTAGAGAGTAATATAATGAGAACTTACCTAAAGGATGGGATGCCATCCAAAAGAAACTGGATGAGCTTGAGAAGTGAGTCCATGGAAATCACATGAGGTTGAATAAGACCAACTGTAAAGTGCTGCACTTGGGTCAAGGCAGCCCTGGTCTCAATACAGATTGAGGTTCACAGATCAAGAGCAGCCCTTGGGGGTGCTGGCAGGTGAGAGACTGGACAGGAGCCAGCCATGTGCACTTGCATCCCAGAAATTCATCCATGTCCTGGGCTTCATCAGAAGCAGTGTGGCCAGCTGGTCAAGGCAGGGGGTTCTGCCCCTCCACTCTGCCCTCATGAGACCCACCTGCAATGTTGTGTCCCACTCTGGGGTCCCCAGCACAGAAAGGACATGGACCTGCTGTAGAAAGTCCACAGGAGGGACACCAAGATACTTAGAGGGGTGAAGCACCTCTCATATGAGGAAAAGCTGAGGGAATTGGGATTGTTCAGCCTGGAGAAGGCTTTGGGGTAGATTAAATGGGGCCTTCCAGTGCCTGAAAGGCAGCCTACATGAAAGATGGAGAGGGACTTTTTACAAGCCCATAGTGACAGGACAAGATGAGGATGGCTTCAAAGTGGAAGACAGTGGGTTTAAATTAGATATAAACTGTGGATGCCCCACCCCTGGAAGTGTTCAAGGCCTGGATGAATGAAGCTCTGAGTAAACTGGTCTAGTGAAGTATGTCCCTGCCCATGGTAAGGAAATGGAACTAGATGATCTTTAAGCTCCCTAACAACCAAAACCAATCCATGATTCTATGAGAATGAATTTACTTTTACTGGGGAAATAAAATGTTCCTTTGTTCATATTCTAATGAAATCCATCCAGTCCTTTTCTATTTCTCTCTTTACATTCCCGTAAATGAAAATACTTACGAAAGACAAGTGGTAAAGAATGGGCAAGACTATGACTGGACTATATTCTTGGATGAAACAAAAGGAATTTTCAAAACTCTATTTCTCGTTGGTCCCAAGGAAGTTCAAGAGAGCAGTGATATGGTTTTCCCCTTGTTTTTCTGAAGTTTCCTTCACCCTCACTTAGTGGAGGGTGCTCTCCTCATGGAAGAGGGAACAAGGTGAGCTGACTGCAAGAAGCCCAAGTGATCTTGGACTGGAGATACATTTAGTGGTTGGATTACTTGATGTTGTTCTACTAAAATATTTTAGCTCTTTTGGATTTATTAAAAACATAACTGCTGAAATACATTATCTTTTATTTTTATTTTGACTACAAAGAGTCTTTGTCTTTCCACTACAGCAGGATTTGAGAGGAAATTGTTCTGTTACTGAAGGTTATGGGAGAGCAGATGTTCTACTGGGGACAACACAGAATGTGTTTGTAGTACTGCAAAATGCAAAGTGAAGCACTTCCTTTACCCTTTTGTATCTCATGCACTGGCTCCCTTGCCTCTCCAGAGAGGCCATATGATTTATAATTATAAAAGGTTTGATCCTTTTCCATCTCCTGGTCATGTATGGAGGGGATCACCGACTGCTGTATTCGTGGTGCAACTCAGTCTGTTGGGCCTTTATTCAAACCACTGAATCACTTATATTGGAGAAAAAAAGATGCACAGTAGGAAATATTTTAAGGATAAAACTGAATTTTGGAATCTCTGTGGAAAATAAGCTTCCTATGCAGATAAAACAAAGAAAAGTTATTTTCACCACAGTTAAATATTGAAACAATATGAGCAGTACTCTGAACTGTATAACCTTAAAAGTGAATAGTGCAATTTACAGACCTCTTCCCACCACATAAATTTCACTGACTATGGGTTGGTTAGTACACTGGAGCCTTATGCCTTTTTAGCACACCAGTTTCCTAGACTGTCATTCCTACATTCACTCTTTTTTTTCCTTTGGAAAGATTTTTCTACAGCTATTCTGCATGCAACTTTAAGAATTATTCCTACTTTGTAGATCTGCAGCAGCGTGTTGCTGTATTGCTAAAAGTTTCCAGACATGCTGCAGGGGTGCATTTTTAATTTAATGTTAATTCATAAGTTAATGTTCCTCTGTAAAATGGTTTGTTCCATGTACCCCTTCTGTTACCTACTTTTGGTTTCTCCCTGCCTTCTCCCCAGTTACAGTTCTATGATTGGTTCTGGTTCTTCCTAAGTTTTCCGCCCAGAGACAGTTATCTGTCCATCATCTGTCAGGTAACCCCCTGGTCCTGTCCGTCACTTGGGGGTCTCTCCCTGCTTCTGGAAGATTCTAGGAGAGGCGTCAGTGATTGGGCAGGATCCAGGCTGTCACCTCCTACTATCCACTGTATGGTTATTGTGTTTGTCTATTATGTTATGAGCCACTTCCCTGTTTGTATCATATTGGTCCCTGGTTGAACCCTCCCCGTGTTACACCTCCCTTTAAAATGTCCTCCCCGGGGTCAGTCTTGGTCTGTCCCAGAGGCAGATGTCCTGAGGTGAGGTCTCCACACTGGAGTTCCAATAAACTCGTTGTGACCAAACCTCTCGAGAGTCCCTCCTTCATCCTCCTGCCATCATCTTGCTGACGCTCCTGACCCGCCAAGTCCCACCGGTATTGGAGCGGTGCCGGGGCTGGCCGAGCTTGAGAATACAGACACTGCGCCAACATGCTGCTTCTCTGCCTTCTTGTTTGCAAGTTCAAATTGTGCCAGAAAGATATGCTGCTCTTCTGTGACCACAAAATTAATTGGATTTGTCAGCAGTAGTCTGATTTATGTATCCAGTTCAAGTCACAAATGTGCGATCAGTGCTAAAGGTTGTTGATAGGTCAGCATGATGAAATTTTTCACTAATGCTTCACCTTAAGAGAATCTCCATGTATTCAAATAATCTAATTTCCTTCTAACTGCTTTGTATTTCTTTAAGCATCTGTTTTCTTAAGATGAGTTGGTAATTTTTTCTGCTGAAAGTCAATGCTGGAAAAATGCTTTTTTCTTCAGAAATATTGTATTTATTGTCGGAAACATAAAATAAAAGGGCTCCTGTTGTTGTGTCTGAAAATGCTTTTTACTGCAAATTTGGAAAATATCTTTGAACATAATGGTCAAACTCTGCTTTTTTTCTCTCATACACAAAGCATTCTATAAATTCTTATAAGTCAAAACCCATACAGTTCATAATAATGAATATTTGCCTTTAGTGTCAGCAGAAGTTGTGTTTAAAATGTACAGACAAGGAGGGCAGCAGCAACTCACAGGGACATTGTTTACAGAATCAGTGCCTTAATTACCAGGTAGTAACACAAGGCATACTTTAAACCAAAGCAGAGTGAAACACTTGAGAAGTTTACAACAGTGCAACAAGACTAATTCTGCAATTTAATAAAATGAAACATTACATTTTCTTCTTTGTAAACACCAGTAAGATTCATGTCAGCTGCCAACAAATGAAAGATCTTAATATATTCTAGTGAAGTTTCTTTCAACAGAATTTCTGCTTCATAAGTTTTCTAAACAAGAAAGCATCTGAGCTGCTCCAGCACAGAGCTTTTAAAGGCTATCAAATGGCATTTAAAACACACACACACTCCACATACCAAACTCTATCCCTTCTTTCCCCTCTGTGTTAATGGTACAGAGGGTCTCCCCATAATTAAACTAAACCCTGAAAACTCGACCATTGTGGTTGCTAAAGATCCTACACACTTTTCAGGAGAGGAGGGGCATTGACCACAGCTTCCTCCACAAATTCCCAGCCAGGTAATTGCCTGCCTAGAAATCACCCATCCAGCTTCCACTGAGCAAGCTATTTTCACTCACCCTCTTACTGAAACTGCTGGAGGGCGTTGCAGGCATGGGCTGACAGCTGTGTTCTGTCTTAATGCTCTCTTGCTTTGCTGGATATGAAAACACTGCTACCATAACACAATAAAATGAACAAAGTGACAGGAATATATTTGCCATAAAGTTTAGGAATAGCAAGTAAGCTAATAAAAGCATTGGTAAACCAGGCCATTAATCTCTACAAAAGATACTGCTGTGTAACAGCTTATCCATCATACCAGATAATGCAGATTTGAAGTGAAAACTTGATGATCCCCAGTTCACACATCCAAGTGAGTACATTTCATCTGTTTTAGCTGGGGCAAGAAAAGGAACAGCCTGGACTTATTTCAAATGTCAACTGTACAAGTAAGACAAAGCCTTAGAAAGAAATCTGCCATTCACCCAGTTTTAGTTTCAGGCATGCTTACAAAACATTCTTCTGGTTTCTATCTTCTTGTAACTTGATGGGAGTCTACAGGAGACTAAGATGTTCAGACAGAAATTCAATGATGGGGCTCAGAGTAAAATGACACAGCTTCCCAGATACACTCCAGAGATATTTAATAGGTTCTGTCATAATCCATATGTTCTCTTCAAAAAATAGGAATAAAAACCAGCTGCCTTACAATAAATTCTAACTGCAGTATGAGTTAATTTTAAACTGATGTAACATTCAGTCAGTTTTCATTTAAAATGACAGTGGATATCTTTGCCAGACTAAGTGTGGATTTGTAAAAACAGATGAGAAACAGTAAAATGTTTTTCCTTCAAGACAAATATTTCTTTTTAACATGGAGCTTTTAGATAATAGGGGATTGTTCAAGTGAAGAAAGACTTTACATTCATCACCATGATGATGTATTACTAAAGTACTGTGCTTTTGGACAGTTAGGGACCCCTTAGGGACATGGCAGAGCAGAGATTGCAAATAGTGCAGTTCTGCTGGCTCAGGCCCTGAAACAACTTGCTGGCTCTGGTGGCATTAGGATGGTCAGCACAACTGGGCACTGGTGTGGTGCCTGCTGACTCCAGCCATAGGTATCAAACAAAGGAAGGAAGCAGCAGGCTAGATTATGTTTATTTATTTCTACTATTCTGGCCTGTAAGAATTGCCTCTGAGAGGTTCCAAGTGATTTAGAAATTTTCAAATATCACCCCTATGAACAGAAAAAAATGACAAAAAGCCAGTTTGAAGTAACCAAGATCCACATTACAAAATACAGAAGGCAACCCACTAATATTCCTCATTCCTATCATTCTAACTGCTCTCAGCTCCGTAGAAAACCACTAATGACTGAGGAATAAAGTAGGCTTATAGTGCATCCCAAAGATCAACAGGTTTGACGATGTCAGCCCAAGAATGTAATCATTGCAGGAAAGAAGTATGGTGTTTCTTGGCACACACACTTGGCCATGGTATGGCATGTCAGGGTGACTGGGACAGATGTGTTATTGAGGCCCATTTTGATATAATACAGTATTTTCAAAATGATGTTTCATCTTAGGTCTCAAAAAGAGCTGATCGGTCAGGTAACAATCCTATACCCTCTTTGCTAGAGACGAAGGCTTTTTACTATCTTCCCTTTTCTGAGTTGCTGTCCCAGTTCCTAGAGTGATAATGCCTCAGTCCTTCATCCTGCTCTTATTCTTGATAGCAAGGCTGATAAAAAACCAAAGCATTTCAAAGACTGTCCGTACCAAACAAGACAACTTGAATGGTCCCATACAAAAGCTCCAGATTAGATCTGACCAGTCAAGAGAGAAGTTTGGGAGTCATCATTTGCTAAATGAATTGGCCACCTTAGTGTCCAGGACTGGTCTTAAAGCCAGTAAGTCATATTAATATTAACAGCTGTGGAGAAAGAACTAGAAACAAGAAACACAATTATGCCAAAGTCTGACATTTCCATCTCTCTGCATTCTGGCACCCCACTGCACTAAACAAGGGTGGTTAGGAGCATACACCAACTTCCATGAAGTGAGAGGAAAAGTAGGGTAGGAGCTTCTTCTGGGAAAAGAGTTGTCTCTGAATTCCCATAAAATATGATAGGAGAGTCTGACAGAGGTCTGTAAGATTAACAAATAATATTGAGAAACAAACAGAGGATGATTATTTTCTATAATAACAATGCACTCAATGCAATTATTTTAGGCACTGCATTTCAAGAAAATCAAAGGAGGAATAGTTTGAACCAAACCATAGTTAAATTATGTAACTCATTGATACAGAATGTTGAGAAGGCCAAAGCCCTCAACTGGCTCACAAAGGGACAAGACAAGTTCCTAGAGGATAGGTCCAGGTACCATTGTTCATATTTAAATGCAGACTCAGAAAACTCCTAAACTGTTATTCCCAGTAAAGAATGAAAATGAATTAAGGGATAGATTGCTTCCTGAAACTTATATTACACACTCTTCCCTATTGTAACCAATGCCATGAAAGACTCAGTGCTGGGTTCAAGCAGACTTCTGGTGAAAAAGCAGAGAAAGTCTTCTGTTTCTGAGAGGGAGGTGGGGTGTAAGAATGAATCTTTGAAATAAATCATGAACATAAAATGCAAAACCAACTGCAATTGTTAAAAAGTATTTTTGATGGACAATCAAAAATGGACATGCTGTCACAGAGGAAAAATGCTATCCCAAAAATAGCAAACAAATCTTTTTTTCCCTTGTGACAGGTAAGCTTAACCTTGAGTGGGTGGCCTATCTTAACTCTAAAATAATTACTTTCCCTTTGTGAGCTTCTGACTGTGCAAATGTTATACACGTGCTCACCTTTAAACATATGGATGCTCCATTGAAAACCATCTATCTTTCTTTTCCTGTGCTGTGTTGATATGCTGTTCACTGCTTTCCCTTTCCACTTTGAGCAAAGTGGGCATGCCTTGATGCCTTAAGATTTTAGCTTTTATATTTTTCGGATCTTGTACTGCATTAGTGTATAACTCTAAACTCTATATAGAGTGTTAGTAAGCTCTCTTCACATTTTGGTCAGACAAAACAATTCTTCCAGGCCTGAGAACCAAGGACACCCTCTGCCTCAGGCCTCAAAAGGTATAAACAAAAGTGAATCAGAGGGAGGAGCAAACTGGGGATACATGACTTCATTACCTGAAGCTGTAATTGGAGAAATAACTCCTGATATACAAATAGATCAAATTTACATCTGTCTAAAAAACCCATGACCAGTGTCCATTTTGGATATATCCCCTAGAGGAGGCTTCATCTGCCTTTAATATACCTGGAGGCCCTTCATTAAATAGATCTGCTTTTATCCTTTTAACTTTGTCTGGCCTCTGTTTCTAAGTAAGCCCAAAATAGGCATCAATATGGATGGCCATTATGTGATTGTCTTTCAGTGTTTAAGAAATCTACTACAAATCTTTCTAATCAAAATCTCTTATTAGCAGCTCCAGAATAGTTAATACTGGAGCAGCAGTGTCAATGCCAACCAAGTGTGAATTCAAATTATGTTATTTATTTGTTTGATAAAACAAATAGGATTTTGGGGATGCAAAAGCAAGTTTTGTTTAACTGTTGGGCTGGTTGGCAATGCAAAAGGATTTTATTTTCCATTTTTTCTTGTATGTCTTCTCTATCTGTCTCGCCCTGTCTTTTTTTTTCCCAGATGCACTGTAACAAATCCATGAAGTTTCAGCCCTCTGAATTAGGCAGGACCCTGGAATACACAGGGATCCTGCTGATTCTTGCCATTTTTTTTTTTCTAGAGAACCACAGAAAAATGTGGTTATTCATGATATTTGCTTGCTTGGATCTATTCAGTCCCTTTGTCACACAGTAATAGAATATTTGTACTTTTCATAAAGCCTCCTCTGTACCTAATTCTTATGAGAGTGGAAACTTCTGGGCAGAAGATAGCACATTTCACACTAGAAACTCACACTGATACCTTAATGAATGTTTTGGCACTGCTCTGTAAAATATTACTCAGTCCTTTCCAAGCATCTGGGGGTTTGATATGATGTGCATTGTAAAAAACCAACATCAGTGAATGTGTTATCGGCAAAGGAATAAGGAAAATAAAAAGGTAAAAGGCAAAGTGGATGCACAATCTTTATTTGAATAGGAAAAATATCTATTACTACGACTGACTACTCTACATTGCAAGTGACTAGAAAGTGCCATAATTTAAATCAGAGTAGACTCTTTCTTCCTGAGCTTCCAGTTTTTCACTGGCAGCCTGTTGAATGTGGCTGAAAAGCACACCATTTGAAAATGAGTGCTCTGTGTCTCCTGGTGTCTTCTTTCTGAGGTCTGAAGTGAAATTTGCAAGTGCACAAGGGTCCTGTAATAGGGGGGAGCACTGCAGTGTCCTGTGGCAGAGAGAGCCAAAAGACTGAACATGGTGGGCATTTAGGAGGGTCACAGCAGGAGTGGGATAGAGCTCAGGTCTCCTGGTTTCCTACTGTAGGTATTGTGTTTTATTGTTTATTGAGTCCTAACTGGGCAAACAGAGATTGTTACTTCCACTTGCTCCAGTTAATTATTTCAGGGGAGGGTGGTAGCCCATACTGCATAGGAAGTTGGATTCCTTTTGTCCTTGAAATCTATGAATCTGTGAAACCTATTAAAAAACCCTTCCTAACATCATTAGGAGTCTTAACCAGTGTGAGGAGCTCTGGATGCACAGTTCTGGGTGGGTCAGGGCCATTGAGCTTTGGACACTGCTGTTGGCAGGAAACAATGACTGTCTACCAGGAAGAAATTTAGTAAGGGACTCTGTGATCTCATATCACTGTTCTTGTATCTTAGCCACTGAGTAGCAATACTTACCTATCATCTCCCTGAGTAATAGCAGCACCCACTCTTCCCATTTATGCAGAGCATCAGCTGATGTCTAAATGGGTTCACAGAGACCTTGATTTTCTGAGCTTTCCGTGGTGGCCTATGTTCATGTTGATATGAACATGTGACTTGATAAAAGAAGCTTTCAATTTTGATTAAGAAAAACCACATGAAGAAATGTCAGATGGTATGTGGAGCCTGGCCCATGCCTGTTATGAGAATGGACTCCTGCCCTTGAAAATTCAAATGAAAATGTTTATAAGGAAGTTGGTAAGGTAGAATAAATCCCTCTAATTGAGTAACCTAATCTTTCAAACAATCTTTCTCAATGCAATGCTATTTACTTTGGATTCAGAGTAAAAAGGGAGTTAAAGGACCAATGGGGCTTTAGGTTTCCCAGTAAAGTGGTGGCATTGTAGGAAAGGGGCAGAGTATGAGATGGTACTTATGGAATATAAATATCTATTAATAAAGCATGAAAAGACAGCTATGCAGCACTGATCACTCCCTCACTGTGGGAATTCCTGCGGAAGCACAATTCACATAACTTTTCACTCCCCTGTCTAATGCAAGATGGGATTAAACATGGTTAGAAAACTCTTCACATATAAAGGGTAGGAAGACAGAGAAGAGGCAGCAATTAACAGCTGCCCCTACAAAAAGAAGACCTGCAGAGCCCCAGAGGGAAGCTTTTGAACTGAGGACACTCACTGAACTACTGAGCTGTACATGCTAAAATTCCTTACTTTTAAATTCCTGCAATGTAAGATATTCTTTGGGTGTTCAGGGGCTGGAAGCTCTTGCAGGCAGCCCCAGGACAGAACCTTGCTTTTCCCCATTGTCTCCTGCAGCCCTCTGCCCCAGCAGTACCCTTCATCCTCACTTCTCACCACTCACAGAGGGCATGTCTGAAAATAGAGGGGAAGAACACAGGTTGTCTGCATTTCTTCTTCCTGTGACACATATTTTGGCTACTCTCCTTGTACTCTGCCACGTCAGATCACCTCTGTGTGCCTCTCCATTTTGGTATTCCACTTTGCATTGCTTAATAAAATTGTTCTCACTTCCTGCAACCCTCTGAAGCCATAGAGGAGAGGGCAGTTGTAGTGCATGGTCAGCTATGACAGGAGAGTAGACAGCTTATATTTTTATTTTTAAGATCCCAAGAGGTATTATTTGGGAATTCTTTGTGGTAAGGAGAAGATAAGCAAGAGATTCTTCATTTACTTATGGTAAGAGCAGGACTGCATTTAGCTTCCCTTTCTAGTGCTGTGAGTTTGAGCCATGCACTTAAACCTGTAGAGCTATTCCAAATTTACACCAGTGTGAGGGCAAATATCTTGACTGTACATGTTTACTAGAGATGGTTAGCCACAGTTTAATTTTAAATGCATTAATACTACCAAGCCTTTTGTTTGACCACCCACAGTTCACAGCAGGATGGAAGTAGTGGCATATTTCCTACCCCAAAATTTGACAGATGCTTAGGTAGATAAGTACTATGTATACACTTCAGTTTGTTCCAGTACTACTTTGATATTAAAAACATTAATATCAAATCAGGTCTAAACAATGTGAACCCTACTTTACAATAAATATCTGCCATGAAGCTATAAGGATTAACTGACAACCTAGTATTTGTTTAAATTGCCTGCCAACTGTGTTTTTTCTTCTTTGAAAAATCCAACATGTGCACAATGTCTTCTATTAAGTCTGGATGACTCTCTTAAATGGAAAATGCACCCTACTGACCTCATTTGAAAAAGGAGTTTGGACTAATATAAATTTACTGCCAAGCCATTTAAATTTCCTATCTGTTCTTTCTGCACTGTGTTTACTGAATGTGACAAGTTTAAGTAGATCTGAAGTGGATAATACTTTTCATCACATTGTTGCTTCAATTGTAACTCTTCAAACTTCTGCTTAGTTTCCAAAATTAGAAGAAAAGCAGTGTAAAAAATAATTAACTGACTCAAAGTTCTGTCAGGCATCAGTCTTGTGCCTAAACAATAAGAAACTATTGATTCATAATGTATATATTCAGCATTTCTATTCACACAATAAATTGTCCTGCGAATTTGAGGGATCCAAATGGACTGTGAATACTCTTGTCCACAGCAACAGATGCAGCTGTGAGGAGGAGGTTGCAGATGTGAGGAGGAGGTTGCATCTGTCTGGTCAGTCTGGTGTGAGCACCAGTCACGGTTGTTTTCCTGTGCTTGTTGCATGACAACATGGAGGATGTAGGCAGCAGGTGACATATTAGTTTTGAGCAAAGACAAATTCATTTTTAGGAAGCAACTCTTTCTCCTAGAAGTTGGAAAAAGTGGTAGGATTGGAGGTGTTGTGGGTTGCAGGCAGGGTGATACCTTATAGACTTACCAGCTTGTGGGTTTTACTCTATCTTTATTGAAAAAAAAACAGATTGGAATTTTTGTTCATTTCTTCCTTAGATGAACATTGGAGAATCACTGCTTCCAGTCATTCTCACATGCAGAGTCAGTGAGGGTCTGTGGGTCCTGTGGGAGGGATGAGTGAGGGGGGTCATGGCTTCGAGGAGTTGTGGGGACTTCAGCACCACCTTCACTTGCAGCATCCACCATGGGGTAAGACCTTACGGGGACAGCCTGAGCTCTTCAGTGAGAAGAAAACAGTTGAAGAGTGGGCAGTCACAGAAGCAGAGCACTGCTAGCTCTCAGAAAGTTCACACTGACTTTAAACTACTTCCATTACTTTATTTTTTCCCCAGTAGATTATATGAACACTTTGGTACCATCAGAAATATCACATTTCAAGAATATCGGGGGGGAAAAACCCTTAGATTTTTCTTTTAATATAAAATGAAAATCTCCACTGATGGGGAAAGAACTTTAGAGTATCTACACCATAAGAAGAGATGCAAAGTGAACTTTAAATTTCTGTATCAATTAAAAATGTGGTATTTCAGTGTAGAAGCTTACTGTGGAAAACTTACTACGGAAATGTCTATACCAGCAACGGAAAGCTAATAGTACAGATTGAATGCCAACATCCAAAAGAATTTTGCCTTTATATGTAGCACATTTATTCTTCAGTGTACATTTTTCTTCTGAGTTTTCCTGAAATATTCGGGGCATCATATATGGTATTAATTTTATCTTCATGAAGAAAAAGTTTTTATTTCCATTTCAATCACTTGTGTTATTGTTCAAAGTGAAAAATACCTAATCTAGTTAAGGTTGAGCCATTTATAAATATATTAAACATTTAAGATAAAAATATGCAAATGAGACTGCTCATAATCTGTCAAATCACCGGACAATAAAGCTATCCTATCAACACATCTGACTGTCTAAAATCCATCTGATTGATTAGTTTCATTGCGTGACCAGAACAGTAAGACACTCATGATGTGGTGACTCATGATGGAAAAGCCTTATTGAAAAATCCTTTAGGTCTTGAGATAAATTAGACAACTGCAACTATTTGCTGCTGTCGCAGCTGCTATTTTGAATAATTATTTGTGCTATCAAAGCAGTTAGGAGCAATGACTATGACTGCATTATGTGAGGAATCCCCATCTTTCTCTGTGCCCTAAAGAGCTCACAGTCCAAAGGCAAGACAACACAACATGATGTTCAGCTACATGGCTCACTTCTGGGAGCCATCCCAGAAAAGAAGAGCTTTGAGGAAAAACTCCAAGGTATCTTTATGGGGAAATGGAGGCAAAATTTTGCTGTCTGTGGAAGAAAGCATAGAATTTGCTGAAAAATGTCCCTGACGGTTGAGATTGCAATTGCATACTGCTGAAGGACACAATTTAGTGGTGAAAGAGATGTATAAGTAGGCTGGAAGTAGGGTATGATGGCTTTCAAAGTGAAGGTAAATATTCTTTTTTCATATATTTTGAATAGAAAAGAATAACCCCACAGAAGAGTTTATGAACTCAAAGGGATCAATTTAACAGATTATCACAACAAGGTAGCCTGAAAAGATGTGATGATACTCTGAGTAATCTGTCAAAGCTAGAGAGAAGAAAATGATATCAACCAAAGAGAGAGCTTCAACAACTTTTTGGCTATCTGACCAATTTAGAACTGCCAAATAAAGCACTAAGGTTAGATATGGTCTTGAGAGATTGTACAGTAGAAGCTGCAACATAAGTCACGGAGTGGCTGATTGTCTCCACAGAAATCACAGAGTATTGAACTATTTCCCTTAAATTTCTTTAACCTGACTGGCTGACAAAATGAAGCATGTGGTTCCTTTTAAAGTGCCAGAAAAAAAGCTAGTTTGTTAGGTACATGCAGGTGATGTAAATTAACAAAAATGAATTTTGATGTCTGGGAGCAGAGGTTTAAAAGTCTTCCAGCCTAAACAAGAACACTGAGGTAAGAGCAGCTCTAAAGTGAGAAGTGGACATTGAGAGCAAGACAGGTGTTCTACTCAGCTCAGTTAGAACAGGGCTAACATTTTCTTTGGTGGCTACTAGCTGGGTACTCTTGGTATGTTATTTTGGCTTAGTAAGAAATAAGATATTTCCAATCTAATATTGACTTCTCTATAAAATTTGCCTAGTTCTAGATATGTATAGACTAGAAGATGGCAGAATGACTGCAGTTTACACAAAAAGCATAGGATATATTACCTTTTGGCATGGAGCTGGATGATGAGTTTATAGATTAGGCTTCCTAAAGGAGAAAAGAATTTTATGCCCCTGCCAGACTCTTCTAATAGACAGAAATGGGATGGAAAAACATCTGCCTACATAAAATAGGAAAAGATCAATGCTATTATTATATCTAGTGCAGAATGAACACAGAGGTGGAGAGGAAAGAAGGTCTGAGCATCCAATTAAATGTGGTGAAACGGCAACTGGAACTACAGAGGCAGATACGGTTTATTTTGGTCACTGGGAAATCTGGTATCACTGATATCACTGAAGGACGCCTGTGAGACAAATATGAGAACTGAATGGTAGAAATGGCTAATTTCATTGAAGAAATGAGTCACTTATTGCTGAAAAAAGTTTTCGGTAACAGATGCATGGGTAACTGGGGGGAGACACAGCTAGGACAGGTTACCCCAACCAACCAACCAACCAACCAACCAACCAACCAACCAACCAACCAGATATTCCAGATTACATTCTCAGTACATAAAGTTGGGGGAAGAAGGAGAAAGGGGGTACTTTTGGAATGATGGTGTTTGTCTTCCCAAGTAACAACTGCGCACGAAGGAGCCCTCCTCTCCTGGAGATGGCTGAACACCTGGGTGCCCTCTGGGAATCAGTGAATCATTTCTTTGTTTTTCTTTCCTTTGTATACATGACTTTTGCTTCTCTACTAAACTGTCTATCTCAACCTATGAGTTTTCTAGCTTTCACTCTTCTGATTCTCTCCCCAGTCCTGCTGGTGCAGGAGTGAGTGAGCGGCTGCTTGAGGGGTTTTTCTGCTGACTGGGGTTAAACCACAACAGTATGCCATTGGACCTGTTATCATAGTAAGATGCAACCTCTTAAATGACCAGATCTGACTGAGGTTGAACAAACACATTGAACAGAAGCAGCTGTTGTGTTAAGGGAAAGAGCCCTCTCCAGACAGATTTCCTGTTCTGCTGTTCCTCAAGGCACTCAGTGCTCTGACTCCACACAGGCCTCATGAGTCGTGTGGTTCCTTAACAGTGAGCAAAGGAAGAAAGTGAAGTCCTGCAGTCCAACAAATAACCAAAACTATTGCTTTCAATAATTTCTATAGCATGTTAAAGCCAGGTTCAAATGTGCTTGTAAATTTTCAAGAAAACAATCCTTGCATTTTGTTAATTTGTCTCTTCCATCTTTATCATAACCCTCATGTTATAAAAAACTTAGAAACTAGAATAACTTCTGGCCAATGTCTAATTAAAATTTGATTAAAATAATACATCTGTTAGTGTCATGTACAGATTATTCACCACTCACTGTCACATTGCAAGTGTGAATTTGGGGGCAATAGGCCAGATTCTCAGCTGCAGAAAACTGGTACGTTGGGATACTTGCATTAGGGGATATAGTCCTACTGTGATCTGGCAGTGTGCACTCTTGAACTCAGATCAGAGTCAGGTTTCAAGTTAATGATGTAGAAAGTGTATTTGTATTTAACTCATACCTGGAAAGTCCATATATGAGTGAATGAGGTATTAGCATACCTTGGTAAGTGGAGTTTATGTACCCAAGTCAAGCAATGACTCAGGTTTTGCCCTCCCTATTCTAATTCACTTCTGAAGTCTTTAACCTGCACTGGCTCTGGTGTCACCCAGCAGGGTATCAGTCAGAAATAAACCCAAACTCAGTGATACACCATTCTGCAGTGGGAAGAGCAAAGTTACTCTTCCTCAGATGAGCATGCAGATTGGCATCCACATTCCTGTGGTTTAAACAGTTTTTCTAGGAATGAATGATCACAATTTTTTCTTCTTTCACTCCAGTTTTGCCAATTGAAAACCAACCTTGAGTGTTCATTGCATAGAGGCATAGAAACTTTACAGAGGCTGACATTATACTTCTCGTTATTATTATAAATTATGTTTTTTGTAAGAACTGGAACAGGAAGAAATCTCTTCAATATAAAGACATTATATTATGATTGCTCTACTCTTAAAATATTACCCAAAGAAAAATAATATCCCAACTTGTGGTACTGGAATAAGTGTTTTGTATTAATTTTCTACTCCAAGGAATGAGCAAACATTAAAATAAGGAAACTGGAAACTAGAATATTTAAATTACTCAATAAAAAGAACAAAAACACATTTCTTGAATCGACCTATTGTTCATATAAAATGAGAGGAAAAAGGCAACTACCATAGCTATTCACTGCTCTCCATAAAAGTACAATATTTTTTCATTATGAAGAAAATCACTGGAAGGATTTAACTTAAAGTATTTTAATTTCTGAAACTAGACCATTTTCCTACCCCTTGAAATAAAAATGCTTAAGACTTATATAGGAGCTTAATTTGTTATATGAAAAGACTTAACCTCTTTATCTCTAGAGAATTCTCATTTCTCAAGCTATTGATGTTCTATCTAATATACTCCAAATAGCATCTATGTGCAGGCATGTTAGCTTTTTCTTATACGTTGTCTGGGGACAGAAGTTAAGCATGTGGTGGCTATATCTTAATACAGAGCTCTCATAAGTGTCAAAGATGATTTTCTCATAATTTCAGATGTGTATTTAGCGTTTGCCTTCCTATTTCGGCGTTGGATTGTAGGCATCTTTTGCATGGATGAACAAAGGCAGGGAGGAACAAGGACAGTCGTCTTTGTGTGGCCTGTACAATTGCACTTACTTAGTTTAAGGAAGGAAGTGAGGTCCGTGACCTTGCCTTGCTCCACACTGTGGAGGGTACACCATCCTAAAGGCAAACATTAATTGGAAACCTGTTTTAGTTAGGAAAGGAAAGACACAAAAATTGGGTTTATGTGAAGGAAGCAGAAGGAGAAGGGGAAAGCCAGGGGGGGTAGATGGTTAGTGGGAAGTGGTGAGTGTAATGTCTGTGTTGCTCAGGACTGTGGGACTGTGCTGAGGGCAGACTTTGAACATGATCAGGACACCACAACAACAGCCAATTTTTGAAGGGCTGACAGTGTTAAAATTCTTGGCTGCAGAACAGCTCTCGAAGGATTCAAAGAGAGAAGGAGAGAGAAAAGGGGCTTATGTTCATTGCAGTCCAGGGCACACAGCCCTTATAATCTGATGCATCTTTAGATAATATACCTTTGAAGTGGGTGTCTGATAGATATTTCCCACCGCCCTTTTCTGCCTGCTGACTAGCATCCCTCCCCCAGCAATGGGTACTCTGCAGTTGCCCCTTCTCACTGGGTTATTATGCAGCTGCTGTTGCATAATTCCCCTTTATGTACCCTTCTCTTGCCATTGCTGTAAATAGTCATTAACACCCTCCCCCTGAGTCTACCTTATCTTTTTTTTTATTCCTTGGTTCTGGTTTTGCTGCTGCTAGCTCTTCATTTACTCTGGAAAGGGTTTTCAGACCCAAGTGTCCTTCAAGAAATATTATCTCTTAACTGGAATATTATCCAAAGAAGTCATCTGGTTTAGTGTCCCTACCTAATATAATCATCCCCAACTACACTTGCACATCTGTTACATATTTATGTGTTAAGGGTTCCCCCTTGCCCCAAAGTGACTGAATTTAGAGATATTCTGCAGGTGACACGTTTGCATGCTACAGAGGCACAATGAGGTGTGAACAGTTCAATTGCCAGCAGGGAAGAAAAATTATTATAACCTGCATCATTTAGAAAGCTTTTTATTTGGAAATCATATAATCTAACCCCAGCCTTCTAGGTAATTAATTGGTGGTAAGGAGCCAATAGAGGAAGTGGATGACTTTTGGTACTCATACACTTTATTTTACGTCCCACACATGTCTACATCATAACCAAAAGCATCTGAACATAAAAGATTCTGCAGCATCTTCAGAAACATCAGTGAGCCTCAGTAAAATAGCTGAACCTTGACTCAGCCCCTTAGGAACTGTTATAAAACCATTTTTGTGAAGCAGAGTAGAAGGATGGGTGGGAAAAAGAAAAACACATTTTGTCACTCCCGAAATATGCTCAGATTCAACCTTCACTAACCCCATTGTGTAAAACATACCGAAAATTATTAAGAGAAAGCTTGCAAGTGTAAATATACTTATTCTCAATGAAATCAACACCATCAAACTGATTTGTAACTATTCCCTTAATACTGCTATAAACTTTACTGCAGTGAAAACACTGGCTATACAGATTGCTTTCCTCTTCCTCAGGATGTGTTTCACCTTTGTGGCATTGCCACTATAAATCTCATGGTCCAACAACCCCTTGTCTGCAAGTGATTTCAAGCACTATAGTAAAAACGAAACAGACAGACTTAATTTGAGTTCCAGACTTAAGGAAACTCAACTAAAATATTAGCATAATTTCACTGAAGACGGAGGAAATTGTTAAAATATGTGTATTAGAGAGCGTCTGCAATTCAATACATCTCTTAGCTGGCTCTTGGGTGCCACCCAGTGATTGATTTAACAGCAGGTTTGTGATGGTGTCTGTGGTGCACCACAGGCCGTGTTAAGAAGCAGCACTGATCACAGGAGATCAGAAACAAGAATGTTAGGAAGTATATGAGATTCACGACATGTTAAATCTGAACCTGTGAATAATAAGTTCTGTCTGATGGATTTAGTGCTTGGAGAATTGCTATGTTGAACAATACTCCTATTTGTTTCACACAAGGACTGACTAATTCAGCGACCATTGTGCATGTTTCTTCCTGAAAGAAATTTGGAAATCTTGTAGTCCTTTGACTTTTTTGTACTTTAATTCTTTGGAAAATATGTAGTTATTGTTTTAAGATAATAGTGGTGCTCTGCTTTCCACCAAAATAAAAATGTCATTTTCATGCAGAAAGAATACATGTTTTTCTGATGACCATTCTTTAAATAATGTAAATTCATTGGAAAAAAAAAGTCCTAGTTAAATACTAAAAGAGGTGTGATGGAAATCTGCTAAAACACCTGGTCCTGAAATTGAAATATCCTTTCCAGTGATATCATGTGAGAATGCGTTGTTGTTGCAAGGAAATGTGATGGTGCACTGACTGCTGCCCTGGATCACAAGCCTTTACAGGGAATTGTTGACAACAATTTAGAAATATTGATGTGAAAAATATTTCTCCTACAGACAGATATTTAATCCCATGGAGAAAGCACAATGATTTCTACTGTTAGAGTGAAAAACAAAAATATTTTTTGAAGTGGAAGAATTGAAACAATCCCTCTCAAAGTGTGGCTGATTCATCAATACTGAAGTTTTAATTGAGGGTAAGATGTATTTCACAAAGTGAGACTGCAACTGAAACTAGGATGGTTTTGGTGCAAAAATAAATCGGTGAAAAAAGTAGAATTAATTACCAAAATGGGTCTTTCTTGTCTTGAAAGTTATTGCTCCTTAGAGAAAAGATTACACAGGGACAGAGTAAAAGAGTTTTATCCTGTGTCTCAGCACAATATCTGGCTGCTGTGCTACATACCTGCATCTCTGCAACTCTCTTTGCTAAAATGGTTTGCAGGAGCTTAAAATTTTACATATGCTCTCCAATTTTAAACTGAAAATCTCTTCTGTTTCTTTTAACATTCATGCTAGCTGAGATTGGTAGATGTTTCCAAATTAATAAGTTAATTAAGTATATATGAATGCTAGGAAATGAAAGATTATGGCCCTAATTTCATATACCGTAAAACAGCATGTTCGTTGTGGTTTCTTAGAAGGCTTAACAGAGTTTATTGGTTAAGGAGACAACCTTATCTAGAGATTTAGGATTAGATAGCACTTTTTTGTACAGTATTTTTCATTACAGAAGTCAGTTTGATGGAATAAAAAAGAGAATGTGTTTTGAGTAGATTGGTAAGAGACCAGCAGGTCCAATGTTAGCACCTTCCCCTTCCAAGCAAAGAGAGAGGTTTTGAATTGAATACCTTTGGGTTGCAAAGAGAGAACAGGATTCTGTCAGCCTAATCTCATTATACATGTAGCCATTACAGTCAAAATGAGTTTCCTTTGCCTTAGTTTAGGTTGGAGTCAAAGCCAGTTCTCAGAGGAAAAGGGTCATTACATAAAGGTAGTAAGTTACTAAATTGAGCTTCCTATTATACTGGGGTATACACATTTATGTTTTCTTTAACCAAAGGGAGTTGAGATGAATAATTAAGGTATTGTTTACTAATTGGAGTCAGACATTATGTTCTGATGAATTAAAAAAAAAAAAGAACAAGCAATAAAATGAAATATATAAAATGTTAATTGTACAAGCAGTGGTTTGGGACCGAGATTTTGTTCAGAACACTCCCACACTTTGAGAAGATGCAGCATTAAGCCAGCAATTTGTGGCTCAGACTCATCTTAAATGAAGTGAAATGAATAAATATGTCATAGAAATCAATATTCTTTTGGCCACAATCCTACAAACATATGTGAATAATTTTGTGCATGTGAGTTCAATTAGATTATTCATATGCACAGTGTTAAGTCAGATATGCAAGTGTTTGCATTATTGAAATCCCAGTTTATGGATGTTCACAAAGAGCCAAAATCTACAAGGAAAAGCTCAGATGCAACAAATGTTCACGTAAGTGAGTATTTGTGCAGAGGTATACAATCCTTTTATACTCACAAGCATGAAGTTTCTCAGAGGCTTCTACACACCACTTTACAAATCAAGAAAGGCCAAGCCTCACATGTTGCAATTTTTACATGCTTAAATAATTCATTTGATTGAGCATAATTAAATATTAATTGATTCAATGGCCAACAGAGAAGTTTTTTATTAAATATCTAATGGATTTGATATATCATTCCTAAATTTTAGCCAATTCATATGAATTCCAAATGTATTTTTTTTCCCCTTTGCATCAGTCTGCAAGAAATTTTGAGCCACCCCAAATGGCTCAAATAGATTCACTAAACAGCACTGATGGTTAATGAATTCTTAATAAAAATGAATACAACATTACCTAGAAGTACTACTTCTAGGTAACCTTACTACTGCCTTTCCATACTTTTCTGAAAATGTGTAGAAAATTGCAATATCATGATAAAAACACTTTTTTGTATTGAAAAATTAATCATACTGAAGTAACTGTGGCATGGTGCATTGTAAGCTGTGCAAGACTTGAGGCCCTGGCCCAGGAGACCTGGCTACAGGTACAAAAGTAATTTCCAGGCCAAAGTAAGGAAAATAACAACTTTTCTTGTCTTTTTCTGTCTTTGTCTGAAAAAGATAGGCATAGAAGTCTTTTCTATCATGTGAGGGTAAAGAGAAGAGGCTGAAAGTTCTTTCTCTTCAAGCAGACAAACAGTGCATCTCTCATTCAAGAAACAGTCAAAATCCCCTAATTAATGAGGAAACAATTAAAAAATAGCAACCAGAATTACAGGCCACATAAAAGTGCAGCCAAGGGTGCAAACTGATGTTTTTCTGAATTTTGAGTCATAACCCAAGGATATAGCAAGCATGACTGTGTATTAGTTGAGTGACACTATGATAAAGAGAAGAAAATCTTCTAAGGCCAAGAAAGAGAGCTGGAACAAATCCTGTAAGTGGTTGACAAAGAAAACGTTTGAAGAAGGAGTTTTTTAGTTAGGTCCTGGCTCAAAGAGGAGTTCTTTGGAAAAAAAAAAAAATCTTTGCTCTTTGGCCACTGTCTGCAAGGATAAGGGACTGCATACCATTTGGAAGTGAACAAAAATGATTGGATTCTATTATAGAATCATAGAATTGTATCATATCCTTCTTCACAAGTGAAAAAGAAAATGCAAGAAATTAAACCTGAGGTAGCCACATGAGATGCAAATGATGTGTTAGATTTAAGAGGATGTAGGAGCCCACACACTGTGAGGCTGTGCTGCAAGAGCATTTACTTGTGTGATCACCTCTGCCTCAAGACAAAAGTGGTAGCGATGTTCCTACCTTACTCGTTTGTCCACTCAGTCACTGTTGAGAGTTTTCAGTCCCTGTGTCCTGGCAGGACCAGGTTAAAACTGTAGAAAACTGAATGCAGTCTACAGCGAGTTTCCTCCTGTACAGGGTAGTCACCCGTACTTCTTGGCTGCAGTGTCTCACCTCAGCCACATGTAACTTAAATAGGTGTGATAAAGATACTGTAAATTCCTCAGCAAAATATGCTTTAGATCAATGTGTTATTGAATCATTGTTTATCCTTGAGAAACACTATGTTAGCAAAAAACTTTCCCCCTATCTCTCCAACATCTGCTAACTAAAAATGCTGAAGTCTTTTTTTCCTTTCTCAGTTTTTCAAACTAATATTGATTTTACTTCAGCTAAAAATAGTTCAGTGGGAAAATGTCATTCAGAGGTGCCAGCTGACTAAAGAAGAGAAAGGATAACATCTCGTAAAACACAGAGTAGAACTGAAAATTAAATTTTGATATTAGTTTGCTACCCTCAGTGGATTATGTTAAATTTTACGTGCAGGGAAGTATGTATGATAAAATGTTGCTATGATTCTTCTTAATTCCTCTTTAATTTTCTGAGGAAAATTTTGTTGGAAAGACTGTTTTTAAAACTGAGAAAACATAGCAGATTTATTTTAGTTTTGTCTACCAAGATACATACATTTCACAGTAACTTTGCAGTGAAGCATACTAAAAAGGCACCAAATTCAATAGTTTGACTCTCACTCTGACAGTTTTTGGGCTAGCCTGAGATATATTTAAAGCAATGTTCATTTTACTTGAACACCACACTGCATCCACTCTTACCACATGACATCAAAATTCTTATGCCATTCAATGTTGTCAGTGTTGTCTCTTGAAACCTTCTTCCAGAAAAAAATCTCTTTTTAGAAATTTAGGTTTTCTCACTCCACTTCTGCTCCCTGCCTTGCCTTGGATAGTTCCTTCCCTGGAAGCAGGACAATGAATCTTGCTCAAACCAAGACATTTTCTCTTCTTGGAACACAACTGTGAATGTAATAAAGTTCACTGTTCAGGCCGTTTCCCAGAAATGTGCTGTGTACCTTGATTGGCTGATGTTGTGTTTGCTTTGCCTTTTCAGCTTGCTCCCAGGAAGAGAAGTTTAGGCACAGAGTGTTTTTTGGGTATGGTTTTACTTGCTTCATTGTGCACAACACGGTGTCTTTCTGACATTAATTGTGGTAGGATTGAAGGAACCTGCATTGGAGATAAGTAGAACAGTACAGGGCCATATTTTGCAGTCTTGAAAGGAATTTTGTTCTCTCTGCAGATGAATTTTACTCCTATGTAGGAAGTTACATAGTTTTGAGATATAGTTTTATTGGCAATTATCTTTTGCAAACCAGTGCTTGAGATATGAGGAAATAGGCTTACTAAAACCTCATGGACATGTGCTGAGCATTTCAAGTAATAAGTCTCTTTGTTTTCCTGGATAGTCTGTGGGAACTTAATGTCTGTGTGGATCACATCAAAGATATGCTAAATTTACTAATGGCTGTAGCTACTGGGTCCTCTAGCTTTCTGGAAATGGTCCAGAGCTGAATACTTAGGAATGGTATCAGTATAAAAAGTTACTTCACATGATACTGGTCCCTATTTTACAGATTCTGGCAATTTACTGGTTGGGGATTTCCTGGGCTGAAAGTTGAATATACATTGTTGTACTTAGGAACTGTTGACAGACTTCTTTTATGCACATTTTTTTCCATCTAGTTATTAGAATATTCCTATTTTTGACATTTACTATGTCCTGAAGTAATTGAACACAAAAAAATTACTTCTGAGATTGCTTCTTTTAAAACTTCTGACTGGTCATTTTTCTTGGTATGCTCAGTTTTGGCATCAGGAAGGCACTCTGGAGAGTAGAAAACAAGCCTGATGTGCTTCTACCAGACAATGTTGTTTGAAAGCTACACTTGAGTTTCACATTTAGTTTTAACTAGTGCATTATTCCCATAGCCCTGGCATGTTATAAATTAACAGATAAGGGATGTATAAGCAAATGAGAATGAAGGGAAAGTTCGTGTTGCTCAGCCCTCAATTTAAAGAGTAGCAACAGAGATCCTTTGCCATCACAGATGGATTAAATGATCCATCCTTGAATTTGCAAGATCATAATCCATTATTTAAATCCCTTACAGAAATTAATTTTATAATCTGAAATGCAGAGCATCCTCCTAAAGGCATCAGAGAGAAAGAAATTTACACCTCTCCCCAGTCTCCTTGGTTGAAAAGTGGATGGAGAAGAAGAAAATTCCTTCCCACCTTTCAAGGTTGTCCCACCTCCAGAGGCAAGCAACACCTTTGTGACAGTTCAGGCTGGTGTGACCTGAATATTTTGGTTCTGCTTGGGCCATTCTATGTGGGCCTTTTTTTAAGAAAACAAAAGAATATTATTGCTGAAATAGATTTTTCTTTGTTTATGACATTTTGCTAGTAGGCATCACTGTGTCAAGTCTCTCTTTTTGATGTCACCAACTCTGTGTGAATTAAATGTCTTTCTTTGGAAGAATTCTAATGCTTCTCATCCAAACATTGATTTGTTGACTATGTATAAGGAATAAAAGTGTATAAATAATGTCTTCAATTATGATTTGGGAACTCCTTCTACTGTAAATGTGTTGAAATAAAACCTTTCATTTATAGGTATCCTCTGTAATACAGCACTGGTAAATGCCTAGCTAGTAACTGAGACCAGACCACCCACTAGGTCAACACAATGACTGAATGACTGACAAATACTAGAGACGTGCAAGGAAGAAGTCTTTTTTCTCTCTGCGGATCTTAAAATCTGTCCAGTTGTCTGTCCTCTGTGCTTTTTATTGCCACACAACATTCAAAACTGGAAAAAGTTTTCCATTAAGTCTAACCCCACACACTGCCCAAGCGTTAATGACAAATGCTTTCAACTGTAGTGGCAGTGCTGAGGGTGAATATTGCCTACTTCCACAGTTATATTTGTTCTGTTGTTTCTGAATTTGAAGGCAACAAAAAATTAATTTAAGAAAAGTCACATAACTAGAATGCAGCAATGGTGTGACTCCTCACCGTACTATCAATATATCGGTACCCGTATTGGGAGGATTAAGTCACGTTATGGAAAAATCAATACTGGCTCCAATAATGTTACCTGCCAAAATCAACACTAGAGCTTTTTCTATTTGTGTTAAACTCTGGTAGCCAGATAAAATATCCTCTTGCACTTATCTCCTACTCCAACCAAAATGCCTTCTACTCCACCCTGATGTAGGGTGTAGCATACCTAATCAATGTGACCAACTGTATGAGAGTATAGTATACAAGAACTAGAAAAAATATACTGTATTTAAAGTTGAAAAGGTAAGATACATATGAAAAGTGAGGTTAATGTTTATAATATCATTTCAACAGTATTGAAATGGATGAGAAGAGTTAAATGTTTGTCTAACCAAATATCCAGAATGCCTACCTCTTTGAATATTTCAGTAGTGAATCCTGCCGGTTGGAATTCTTAAGTCCATTTGTTAGGTTTTTTCTTCAGGAAGCTCTACAGACCATTTTATAATACAGTATCATACGACTGGAAGATTGCCTCAAAAAGGAAAGGTCAGCACTTTAAAGCACAACTTCATTTGCATATGTTTAGAGTCTAAACGTTTGCTCAAAACGTGTTCAAGGGAGTGTGCCTTTGTATGACCAACCATACTGAAAGTTTGGAGCTTTCAGTCTACATTTAGAAACAGTAGCAAAACACTACTAGAGGTTATGCCTTTCTGTATTCCCTGACATACTTGGGTACACATGAAGAGAATACAGAATTAACACAAATCTGCATATTACAGAATAGATACAAAAACTATATAAATTGATGCACAAAGGTTTATTGAAACGGCATTAAAATGAACAAAAACAGACAAATGTTTATCTGCTGAGTGATATTGAAAACTTGCACCTTTGAATGTTTTGGCTGCAAAGACTGACAATGATAAATCACTTTCCAACAGCTGTGGACAGCTGTTTAAATCTGGGGTCTAGAAAGCTTAATTGGGGAAGTGTGTTATAAAATTAAAGTGCCAATGGCTCATTAAGTTATGTGATGACTTTGTGTGGCAGGCCAATAATACTGCATTCCAGGCTTTGGGAAAGGACATGCCTAACTCTCTGTTAATTAAGGACTAGTGGAAGAAGGCAGGTTTGCCAAGCTGCAGTGTTTTCATAGGAGAGCATCTGTGAAAGAAGACTCAGAGGGAGAAGCTGTTTACGAGTTTATTGCAGCTAGAGCAGATTTCTACCTCTTTGTATCCTGATGTCTGGGCATGTTTACCTTGTTTATAAACTACTGGGATACCTTAGACACAGAGAAAGGACTATCAGACCTGCTTTGATAAACAACCATTTCTCTGGAGTGAACACAGACACAATTATAAAAAAAAAAATTCACCCAAACATTAATACTCGCAGGCAGCATAGAGGAAAAGACAGGTTTTCCAGAGTGATCAGAGGATTAAAACACAAAGACATGAGGGAAGTGCGGTGGGGTGGAGGAGGTGAAGTGTATTACACCCATAAGGATTATTTACAGGAATGTGTTGTCATCTTTTAAATAGTTTGTTTATGTTGATTTGTTTATATAGCAGGAATTATATTTGTCTATTTAAATCTCTAATGAGCTACAAAGCAAGGGTGAATGACCCTTGCCAGCAATGGTAAGGATTGTAGAACGGGGACAGGGGGACTGTCAACTCTGAATTAATTTGCAATCTCATTGCAAACATGCTGGCTATTGCCCGGGCTAAGTGCAACCAGCTGCACACTCCCTCCTCTCTGCAGGGCTTAGAGGGCCATCATACCTGGGCCAGAAGATTTTCCCTGTCACTGTTGGACTGCTGAGGTCACAACTCCACACAGCAATTTGGTTTAGAGACAGGTTGGGACATGTTGTCTGTCAGACTTGACCTGCATGATCTTCCTAAATAAATATAAAAAAAGTGCTGAAGGAAGGACCAAAATTTGAACAATACAAGAGAGATGATCACACCAAATTATTAAGAACTTTTTCAAGTGGCAACGTGGAAATTTGAGACACATTCTCATAATTTCTTTCATTTCTCCCTAATATTTCCCTTCACATTTTAATTAAAGGTTTCTGTCAAACTGTAGAAAGTAAAGCTCATTTTCTCTGTCTTGTTCTTAAGCTGCTGACTTGCATTGCTTGGGATTTTCCATTCACCATTTCTGCATAAGTCTTTAATAACATTTTCCATGCATTAAGATGGAAAAACTTAGTATCTATTTATCTGTTTGCCTCAATCTAAACATTATTTTCTAATAAGTTCAACTATCAAGGAAATCTTGCCTAGAGTTAATGGAGGCTTCATGTTAAAGATTCACACTTACCTAATCATAAATCTGAAATAATCCACATTCTGTATAATTATCCAGGATTTATATCAACAGAAAAAATTGTCCTGAACATGCAGCAACAAACAGGATATTTAAAGACGTTTAAATAAAGGTGTTTTAATGAAGGTTTGGAGTGTGGCTGTCATTCTGTAAGAATGTACATGATGGAAAAAACCTTTTGCTTATGCCAAGAGAATTTACTCTGGAAATAGATTATTGACTGTCTTGATACTAGGATGTGTATCAGTTTTATTGTTAAGTGCAAGACTGACTTTACTAATGAATTTGAAGCATCATGCTCATGCTTAAAAAATCAACTACTGCTTCTGCTGCAGAAAAGAAAATTTGCAGTGGGTAGATACTTTTTAATTTTATTTTATTCTATTCTTTCCTGTAGAACTAATTCTGCAGAGTTTATTTCTTCATGGGTCTAGACCAGCTGATGTGTTTGTTCACACTTTGTTGTTCTGTGAGCTACTTATTGCTGCTTGTAAAGTTTGAATGGGTATACTGTAAATATTTTCACAGAAAGTAAAATGGTCCTTATGTGGCATTTAATGAAAATAATTCCATATTCTGTCTGTACCCTGGAAATATACTACACAGGATGAACCTCAATATGGATGTGGCTGTATTATATATGTATATATGTATAAAGTGGTTTGTTTTTTTTCACTGAAGGGAATATTGTTTACTCCAGTTTTTCAGTTCTAAGATTTCTATATTGTGACAATCATCCATGTGGATTCTAAGAGCTTGTTGAGCTCCCTCCCTTGGGAACTCATTGATGCATCTCACTAATCAACAGAGGACAATGCTGTTGTTGAACAGCAGTTGAAGTATCTCTACCTCTAGTGAACATTTAGCAGAATTATGGTTTCCCATGCATTAGTTAAAACGTTTGATGCTGAAGTATGTGGCCATCCTCGTTCACAATATTCTGTCCAGTATTTTAAAGACAGAGGATGAAACTGCGGTCATATCTCTGCCGCTATTTAAACTTTGGACAGGTACCAAGGCCTGATTTGTCAATATCTATTTGGATTTGAAAGTCTCACGGAAGACACTCCTGGTATCTCAATGAATAATTTAAGCCCTGTCATTTTTCAAAATAGCCACTGTCAGTTCTCATGAAAATAAGATTTGAGGAGGCAAAATTTCAGTGCTAAAGGTGCCCTTTTACATCATTTTTTTGTTAACTTACACTCTTCCAGCAAAGGCCAAGTAGAGCCTGGCTCTGTTTCAGTGCAAATAACACCAGTCAGCTCAAATCTCTCTCAGCAATGAATTGATCTAATCTTTTTGACTCTGTGCTGACACAGATGAAGAGCTGTCACAGGGAGATGTAATCATCTCAGGAGAAGGATTATGATAAACTGATGAGATGTGGTAACTGTTAAATGCTACTGCTCTTTTGCAAGTGAGTGACTGACTACAGGCTAAGTTTCTCTGTGGTTCACTCCATTATTTTCCATCCACATAATCTTTAAGGAGGGAACACACATCCTCTCTGTGGGCTAGGCATTACTGTACAGGCATGTGCGTTTTGCTTGTAAAAGGGTCTGACCTTGGCCAAAATGTATAACAGCTACAGAAAGCAGAGTTGGTGTATAGACAAGCGTATTTTGCAGGCATATCCTACAGATAAATTTTGGTTAAACAGTGTGAAATAGGGATGCAGCAGCCTCTTAAAACTCAAGTCAACAAAAATGACAAGGCTTTCTTGGACTTTACTTAGTGTAAAAAAATTATGAACTGTTCTCTGTTATATTTGGGTTTACTAAAGAATGTGTGTTGCATTCCACATAATTCATGGTTTCAGGATTCTGTATTTTCCATCTCACTCTAAATTATTAAGAGGACCTCGATGTTCATTTTCAGAGATATTAAAAGGAAATACACTTTCCAGTTATTGTTATATATTCTTAAAAGGAACTTCAGAATTCTCTGTGATCACAAAAAGGGAATTTGCAGGTGCTTGGGCAGCCTGGATATACCAAAAGTATAACTAGATAATCAAATCAATATGTCTGGTGTTCTGGACTTAAAAGTATATATTTTAAAGAAAAATAACATGAAGATTAAAATGAAAGTTCAAAATAGCATCAAAAGAGATCATATTGAAAATAAAAAGGTATAATGCATTTTCCAGCTTTGCAAAATGAATGATGAATTGAGAAGGAGAGCAGGGAAAAGTGAAAGAGTTACTTAAAGGTCAAGTTCAACTTTGGGGCTGTAACCATATTCACCTTTGGTTGTGTTTGCTCTTGAACTGGGGAACTTCAAAAGCGCAGACTGGTGACTGATGTTGTGCAGACAGGGAAGCATTAAGGCTTCTTAATCTGATTTTGATGATATTCGGCTATTTGACAACATTCTCCTCTTGACATACTTGGCAATCAGAACAAAAACAAAGAGGTTTTCTTTTGCAGCATGGCTTCCTCAGCAGTTGTCAAAGTTTTTAGTCTGATAGAATATCCTTTGCAGTAATCCTTTTCACTTTTACTTCACTCCTTTCAGCATGGACTTGGAAGACTACACAAAGAAATTTTCATTCTCTTTTTGGGGGAATAATACTCCTAGGTACCCCTACACAGAGAGGAAAAGTCAATAGGGGCAGATTAAATGTGTTGGTCATCTGATTGAGCTAGAGCCTCCTCTAGGTAAAGCCCTTACTATACTGACATCTCTATGCAGTGAGTGGGACATATGTACCCAACATGATTCCCACACTAGAATGTTTTTTCTGTGTTGACAGCAATGGGGTAGTTGCTTTGCTGTATTGATCCATTGTTTCTACCACAAAATCATGTTTGTCCCAGTAGTTCTGTCATTTTCCACTTTTACTGCTTATTTAGTAATGCAAAAAGTGAACTGCCCTCAGGTAGATACAGTCTAAGTTGTGCGTGTATTTCAAAGAAAAAATTAACCAACAAAAAAATCTTTTTTCACAGTTTTTTTACAGTTTCTGCTGAAACTCTGGTTTGATAGACACCTTAAACGAATAGATTTACAGAGGACATTGGCTTTCAAATGTTAGTTGTACTAATCTATTCTTTTTAACATATAAATTATAATATGTAAGTAAGCTTAGGAAATTTCTATTAAACCAGTTTTTGAGCACTACAGAGCTTAGAAGGACCCTTCTGTAAACTCAAACTAAATCTTTTTTCCATGGTTTTACTACTGCTTTTCAAACACAATGTCAATCATTCTTCTCTCAGCAGTCACTAACCAGGTTATTTGTGTGTTTCCACACTGCTGCATCACAAAACATCATGCCCACTTGCCTCAAAAAGATAATATCTAACACATATGGAGACTGCCTTTGATCTCCACGGTCTATCTAGAGGTCACAGACCTATCTTTTTCTCTCCCTCACTTCAAATAGCCCCTTTCATTTACTGTGAAACTAAACATTGGAAAGACAAAGGCAGAAAAATAAAGGCCTTGATTTAGTAGTGCTTATATGTTTGGCTATTTCAAGGTAGATTTTAGTCTCCTAGGTCTTGCTATTAATTGCCCTGCATTTCTGAATCATGGCATACTGTATTTGTTTTCATGCATGCAGCCTTCAAAATTCAAGCTGCTATTCAAATCAATATGTACTTTGTTCACAACTTAATAACCATTAAGAGTCTACTAATCAATTTGCACTAGTCAGCACTGAACCCAGCTCTGTGGGAGTTGCATGGGAGAGTTTGGTAATTTTACTTGGGTTTCAGAAATAGATTTTTATTTATTAACATGACGTTGTTAATGTAGATGGTGTATATTGGGTGATCTTCTAAATTATCGTGAAGAAAAATTGGGATGGGAAGGTGAGGAAAAAAGTGGCTACATTAGAAATCTTGTGGGTTTTAGGGAATAAGAGGCTGTTCCATCCATGTGGAACTACAGGTGAGCAATTAGGTGGTAAAGGATTTCATAGCATTTGCCAATGGAAAACATTTATTTTTCACAGGCAAAAGCCAGATATTTCAATATGTCCACTTTTGGTTTGATTCAGAAAAGCATATAGGTACTAAAAAGCGATTTGAGCAACGTGTTCCTCAAAATCACATGTTCAAAACTCTAGTTTTGAAAATAGCTCTATCTCAGAGACCTTTCAGTATTGACCCTACTGCTCTGCAGTTCTGCTCAAGTTCTCCATGTTCTCACACTACAAGTGAGAACTCTCCAAATTCTTACAAACTTCCTCAGGTATCACTGCTCAAATTGCTTTCTGACACTCAGTAGACATTTATGAACAGGAGCTTATCTGCTTAACTCCCTTTAAGAATTCAAGCCAGTAGAAGTTTTCTAAGTATATTTAATCAACGAGAATTTTGCACAAAGTGTTGGAGCAATTACTGATTTTTTTAATATTGATTAGCTGGAAAGGAAGAATTTGTCTTTTTTTTAAGACCAGAGCAGTCACCCAGATTCTATTGTCTTTAATGACAGAAGAATCCAAGGTTCTACAGAAGAAACCCTAGCTGTGAGGTCACTGCATGTATCGTAGGAAATTTGGCATATATGTTGCTCCTCTTCCATTAAAATTTATAGAGGCAAAGATATCTGCCTTCTTAGAGGCAAAAGGATCTCTATAAACTCACCAGTTAGTGGTTAGGTCACTCAGACAGTGCATAGTAGTGAGGTTCTGGTTCTGGGCCCACCTTCTCTTACATCTTCTTATCTGGGGATTAGTTCTGCATTTTATGTTAAATCTCCTTACAAAAGTTCAGAAGACTTCCTCTCCTTTTAGGTGGAATATGCATTCTTTCTCTTAGGAGTTTGTTTTGGCCTCATCAGAGAAGTATTTCCTATGCAGTAGACACAGGAAACAGAAGATGTGAGGTTTAAAACAGACTCTGGATTCAGGGAACATTTCAGGGAGATGTGTGAGAGCTGAAGAGGGTGAATCTGAAGCTCTGGACCACTCACAAGCTCATATGATGGCATCAGTCGCTAGAATATTAATTATCAGCTGTGTCCATTAATCTTTTCTCGCCTGCTCATTTTTCAAAATAACTATTATATTGTTCTGTTTGATTATAAAAATAAGTGAGGAAAATATTTTTTTCCAGGATCACAAGTAGAGGACAAATTATATTGACAAATAGTGAGATTTAAGACACTGCTCAATGTTTTCTCAGATTTATTGCCTAAAGGGAAATAGTCCTCATGCCTGTCCACAGGTGTCTGTGTCTCTTCTGAAAATCAAGCACCTTGCTCAGAGAGCTGGAACACATCTGGGAGCAAGTGCCCTGGAGCAAGTACAACACATTCAGCATTGCACCACCTATGTGACATTCTGCATCGACTTAGAAGTGACTGAAAGAAAGATGCTCATATATAACGCTGTTAGAAAAGAGCTGTGTTGGAGTGTACCTTCTGCAAGAAATGCTTTGCACCATATGAATCAAAGCAGTAGTGTGTAAAGATGGAGTTCCGGGATGGAGCAAAAGAAGTTACTTTGCATACATGTAGATATTCCTACATATATACACACACACCCCCACACACCCCCATCCTTTACTTGAATTTTTCCCCATAGAACATTCATCTTCTGAGCCTACCACTTTACATACAGATGGATACAACTTTAATCCTCTTGGTCAACCAACAAAACAGAGTTACTTCGGGTTGTGTCTCAACATCCCAGTGAGAAACTTTTTGGGCTGCAACTACAAGCCTAGAACTGGAAGTACAACCAGCTCATTTCTGTGGTTATAAAAAAAATTCAGATGCATTTCTTTTTCATGATAGAGGTAATTGCTCTTTCTTTAATTTACATCAGATATCTCTTGTTAACTATCAGTCAATACATTTCTGAGTCCATCACTTCACTGTTAAGTCAGGGAAGAGGTGTCAGCAGCTGATCCTAATGATCTTTCTATACACTGATAAGCTTTGCTGACGAAAGCAGAATCATAAGTAACACTAGCACTTTAAGTGGTATAGATTGTTCTCTGTGATACTTAAACACATTAAGGGAATGGTTGAAGAAATAGTTGATGAGTTTCAATGTGAGCAAATGCTAAATGATGTATTCAAGAGCTAAAAATAGTAGCACTCCCTGTACATTGCTGAGTGAAGACTGGAATGCAAAGATAAAGAAGGGAAGCGAGTGGGTTGGAAGAGTAGGTACATGAGGATGGAGTATGTTCCTCAGCTGCAGTAAAAGATGGTTTATATGATAAAAAGAGAGGCCCTGCTTGGAGAATCTTCCTCTGAAGTTTTTGCATCCAGATTTGGCCTAATGAAGTGTGAGAAAGCATCTGAAGAAGGACAGGAAACTGAGCAGAGGTTAGTGAGGCAATGACTGATTTTTTTAGAGTTTAAGTCTAATATGCAGATTATATCCAAAGAAAAAGTAACAAAAATAATTAAAGTCATGGGAACTAGAGAGACCTCAATATGAGGAAAGATTAAATATGCTACGACTATTTTGTTTGGAAAGCAAAACAAAGTAGGGCATCAGAATTAAAAAATAACAATAGCTAAAAAGCAATGTAGTCTTTCCAAAATTTAAAGAATGAAAAAATAATTAAAGGGGAACCAGATAAAGAATAGTAAGTTTAATACACTATTTATGCAAGTAACAAAATCAGCTTTGATTTTAGAGTTGTATTTTTAGAAGTTGCTTAGTAAAATCAGAAAGAAAAATACACACACACGAAGAATGCTTTAGGAACCACAGGGACAAAACTAGAAAGAACAAGAAAGACAGTATTTTTTCTCCATGCAGGATAAGTGGCATTAAAAGATGGTTTTCAGCCTGAGATGATATTTTGGAAGACAACAGAGTTTCATCAAGTAGGGCCACCATCCACACACAAATAATTAACTTTCTCATGACCTAGGAAATGCATCTTTTAATGCTCTGGGCCATTCAAATTATCTTTTACTTTTTTTCGGATAATTCAGATGTTGTTTTAGTACCAAAAGTTTGCAGCCGTTTCTGAAAGTGACAATATGTAGGAGGAATCAAAATGTTGTCTGTAAGTCCTTTTTTTTCTGATGTCTTTCTGAAAGAAAAAAGGTCAATAATGAAAATTATATTCCAAAACTAGTGAAAAATACAAAATAAGTTGATTTTCTGTGCTAGAAGTGCAAGCCCAAACCTTAAAATTATATCAAGTATGTTCAATATCAAATACACAAAGTGCTGCAGGACCAGCTGTGTGCGGTTTGAGGTTGCCTGTAGGGAGTTATTTCCAGTAGCTTTAATTCATGTGGGAAGGTCACCTCCTCTGGAAAATCTGCTGTACAATGTTAAGCAGAAACCCTATGCCTTCCTCTGCCCACTGCTGGAAGTAGAAAATCATCTGTCTCCACGCCATTACTGATGTATCAGTGTCCCATAACTTATTGTCCACACACTTCAGCACTTGTGGCCTTGCATGTACCTATTTGTGTGCCAGAGGAGCAGAGTCTGTCTCTTAGACATGACAGCTGGAGGGCTTGCTCTTGTTTTGCCTGTTAGGTGTCACATTGTGAAAACCTTCTTTACAGTTCCATTTACTGAGGGACAATTAATTGAATTAATTAATGAACTTTGCAGAAGATTCACAGACAGCAACATACCATCCATGTGTGAACAAATGACACTGCAATTCTCTCATTGCTTTTTTGGCTGAGACAGAAAATAGCAGTATTGCTTTGAGGAGGGGTTAAATTTTAATGGTGGCAGGGCACATTGCCCCATAACAAGACAGTTACTAACGTGTGCCAACTACTTTGGGCATTGATGCCCCGCTCATAAAGAAAATGAGCATCAAAATTCAAAACGGAGTATATTTCTTCCTTTTGCTCCTATGACTTTCTACATCAGCAGCTATGCCAAATTATTGCTGGATTTATTTCAATCCTTCTGTCTCTAGATTTGTTTTTCAGTGCTGTAGTAGAAAAGTCTTAAGTCATTTTAGGCTCCTTTCCCATTGGAATCTGTCTTATGGAGTCACTGTGTCTCTGTGTGAATGTCTATTTAGATCTATATTTTTGTCTGTCTCTCTCTTCTTTGCAGACTATCTTCTGCACCTGCTGCCTGATTTCAGCCAAACCTGGCAAAAGAGCAATACTCTTTCAATAATTAAGTTCCTGCAAATATTATGTGCAAAGTAGGGGGCAAGGCCTGATCTGTGGCCCAAGTGAGGAGCAGAGTGCAACATAGCTTATCTATCACAGGAGCATATATGTATGACAGAGGTCTCATAGACATGCTATTAGATTTCTTAAACAACAAGTAAATCAAACTCTAGAAGAAAATAGGCCTCACTGGCCATCTCAAGAGAACCATTTGTCCTAACAGCAGGTTGTGGCTGTCCCAGTTTAGACTAAATTTTCCTATTAGGGCTAAATGAAGATGCATAAATGTCTTTCTTCAAAGCCACGTGCATATTGATAAGGCTTTCCTGCTGCTCTTCATATCCACTGCTTTGTGTGTTCTAAAACTAGGCACATAAATAAATCAATAGTATACAAACTTTGCTTTCAGCTCAACCAAAGGAGCCTGCTAAGGAGTGATGGCAATGTGTTTTCATGCTCCAGATTAAAATGGCAATTCTTTTGATAAATTTAAAAGGTCCTGCAGGTCTAAGTAATAGCACAGCAAAGGTGATTAACTAAAAAAACACAGCCAGTGGATAAATTAAACATTGCTGTCAGAACTTTATCAGGGTTGATAAATTGCAGCTCAGTCATGAAGTTTTACAGAAAATTCACTTTTGAACTTAAAGGTTATTAGTTTTGCACATCTCCCTGCATTTACTGGAATGGGGTTGACCCTGGCTGGGTGCCAGGATCCTACCAAAGCTGCCCTATCATACCCTTCCTCAGCTGGACAAGTAAGACAAAATATAACAAAAGGGTTATGGGTCAAGATAAGGAAAGGGAGAGATCTCTCACTTGTCATTGTCACAGGCAAAAATGCATCAATTTGGGAAAATTAGTTTATTACCAATCAAAACAGATTACAATAATGAGAAATAAAAATGAATTTTAAAAATGTCTTCCTCCATTCTTCCCATGCTTAACTTCACTCCCAAATTCCCTACCTCTTCCCTGCAGTAACACAGAATGGGGGTTGTGGTCAGCTCATCACACATTGTCTCTGCTGCTCCTTCCTCCTCAGGGGCGGACTCCTAACACTCTTTCCCTGATCCAGCATGGGGTCCCTTTTATGGGAGACCTCCACCAATTTTTCCAACCTGAGTTCTTCTCATGGGCTGCAGCTCTTGACAAACTGCTCAAGGGTGAGTCCCTTTTCTCCATGGGGTGCAGCCGTTCAGGAGCAGACTGCTTCAGCAATGGGTCTCCTGCAAGGTCACAAATCTTGCCAGCAAATCTCCTCCAGCCTGGGCTCCTCTCTCCATGGAGTCACAGATCTTGTCAGGAGCCTGCTCCAGTGTCAGCTTCCCATGTGGCAGGAAGCATGAGCTGTGGGACGGGCTGCCAGCGCAGGGCTAAGATCTCTGGGTAGTGCGAGCCCATCATCATCACCACACCCTTGGGTACACACACGCTCTGTGTCCAGGCTGGGCTCAACAGAAGAGGGCAGGGCTATGCTGCTGCTGGAGGCAATCACAGCACGTAACACTTATGAGAAAATAAGCAGGAAACTTTAAAAAATAATCCCACATCATTTTAGCCAAAATATATTAAAGACCAATTTGTGTGTTTATTTTTGTGTCGACACTGTTATTCTGTGTTTTGCTCCTTTTATAATTATTTAGAGCCTGCAAAGGATTATGATTCAGAGATACAAAACATCTAATAGAGGCCTCTATTTCTGATGGATGGCTTCTTAAAATCAGCTCCTACACATGGAGCAGAGATTGCCCTGACTGGCTGCACAGTGTTTCTTTTCCTGTGAACATGGCGATTATGACTTAACAGCAGATCTGTATAAACTTCCTGAAGTGGTGGATTGAAGATACTGGAAGGCCCAGCATGATAATCTCCTTTTCCAGCAGATGACTGTCATTAAAACAATATTTAGGCCACCTCAGTGGGTGACCTGACATGACTCTGTGCTCCAAAGAGAGGTACTTGTCAGGCAATGGAGATGCCTCCATTTCAGCAATGGAATGGGTGCACTCCTTCTGACTATGACAGTGATGACCCCTGGTTCCTTGACAGAAGAGTGGCAGTGAGCAGGCTGTGGGACAACCTAAACATCAACAAGTTATATTAACACACTCATACTGAGATTCCACTTGCAGCTTCCTGCTTTACTTATGATTACAGGTAAAGAAAAGCAGAAACATGTTCCACATTGCAATACATAATCCCCAATTTCATAAATGACTTAGAGGTTCTCAATGATTTCTTCTTCCCTATTTGAATGAGAGAAGGGCAGCCTATCTCCCCTTTTATCTTCCTCCTTGAATGCAAAATATTGTTCCTCTTCCTAACAGAAACATTAAAATAATCTAGTTGTTAGCTAAGAAATTATTGCTGGTTATGAGCTTATTATTTAGTAAATGAAACCCTTTTATTTAACTTAGTTCTTGACATTCTGCTACCCTCAACAGAGCATTTCCATTAAAATGAGTGAAAGGAACAAGACTGAAGTGGAATAGTTATTTTTGCCATTCAAAAACAATCACCACTACGAGTACTGATAGAACTGTAAAGGAATTGTTTTTATTTTGCAACTCAGTGAATGGAAAACTGTTTCTGAAGTAAGTGAGCACATTTTACAGAACTACTCACCATAAACGCCTTTCCCCTCCCTGCCCCAAGAAAAAAGTAGCCATTGATAAATAATTTTCCCATAGCTACAAAACTGATTTGTAGAAGTTAAATTGTTCAAGGCTAATCAGGCTAATCTGAGGGAGAGGAAGTTTACCCTCCATTTCCCAACAGATTCTCTTTAATTTTGCAGTCACATTGACAGGTGGCCTCATCACTCAGGCATTACAGACCACCTTGAAGATATCAGCACTGCTGGGCTTTGAAGTCAGAATAATCAACAAGCCATTTGATACTCTATCAGATGAAATGGCCCTGTCAGGAAAGGCTGGCTCTCAGGTGTACTGATTGTCTATCGAAAGGAGATAACTTGATACAGTTTACGTCGGTACAGATTCGTGGACCTTGTGGGATGTTATAACAGATGTCTCTTTAGATGCACTTCTTCACAATGACTCTTAAAAAATTATTCCCCAGTGACTTTTAGCAGAAATTATAATACTCTAATTTCCTGTCTACAATATTCCCACAATACTGTGTAGATAGGCAAATGCATTAGTTATGGTTGGGGTCACAGATGCACAGATTCATGTGGCATATCCTTATATAAATCCTGTCAAAGCCTTAATTCAAATATTGTGTAGTAGACATTATTATGAAAGTCTCCATTGCTTTACAACATTAACATTCTGGATGTTGCCAAAATTTGGTACAATACTATTTTCTGAAAAGGACACTTTTTTATTTTGTTTAGGATTATCCAGGATAATAGGAGTCTTTCCTCAACTTACTTTGATATATTATCATCTTAAAGTCTAAAAATGTGACCTTCATTCAACATACATTATAATTTTAACAAGCTGAGTGATTTAACAGAAACCAAATTTTAAAAATTATGACCTTAAATTCCACTTTTGCATGTCCATATAAATGTTTACTTTCAGAAATAAATATTGGCTTGAAAGATTTGAGTGCTTTGCAAATCCAGAGGACAGCAAGACTAAAAAGTACAAAGTATGGTGTTTTGGGGTTTTTTGTCCATTCTAACTAAATTTCAGCTATTGAGGTATAACAATTAAATTCTTTCTCAATGAAATGATGTTTTGTGATGGCTGCAAAATGATGGGATTGATTAGATCCTAAAACAGCTAAGATAATTTTTTGTGTATACCAAACTGGAGTTGAAAGCAAGAAAAAATAAATAAAAATTGCAAAAAAAGCATGTTAAATGTTGTATTATTTAATAGAACTTTTGAATAATCCATAACATGTACTTGGGAAGAAGCAAATGAAAATATTTACTTCAACATTAAGCAGTAGAAGTAATTTATATCAGGGGTTGAGAAAGTTATGCTATGGCTCTTCTATTTATATGACAGGCAGGAAACTCATTTCCATAAAAGACCCTGGCTTGTTCTAATAGTAATTATTCATCAGAAACAATCACAGAATGTTCAGTCAGTAGTAAATGGTCTATTTGATATCATTAGAGCAGCTCAAAGACTTAAAGCTGCCCCTTTCTGTGCGTGCAGGTGGGTTAGTTCTCACAGTCTGCATGCAGGAGCACATTGGATTCCCTGGCAGTGAACAGCTGCTCTGATTTATTAGACCTTTGGAAACAGTATTGCTCCTGTTATCGACACATAATCCCTTAAAGTTGTTTGACAGCTAAAGCCTGAAGCAACACCAGCAGAAAAATCTTCAAGTATCACCTTTGCTGCTGAGAAGAAATACAGAAAGAAAAGTAAAGAAGGAAAACTTCTAGGAAAAAAACAAACCCATGGACTTTAAATAGATTGCTTCTCTCAAGGGAAGATTAATAACCATTTTCATTGAGCTGCATTAATGATTTTTAAGCAGCTTACTTCTGTTAGCAATTATTCTTCATAATCTCATCTCTTGTAACAGCCAGTTTCATGGTAAATGATGTATTGAAGATTTTCTGTGCAGGATGAAAATAAATCAAGGAAACATACAGGGACAAACCTTTTGCAAAGATGGAATACCTGGAACAATTCTGTGGATTGACTGCAATTGAGGCTTGTCACAGAGGCCTTGAGCAATGTAGCTGCTGACTGCTGTGAAGATTTATCAGAGGTGAATTTGGTGCACTACAGGCAATGCAACGTTTGACAGGCAAGACATGAGCCCCTGTGCTTACATCCTGCTGTCCAAATGATGTGTGTGACAGAGAGTAGGGATAAAAATGAGGAAAGTGTTCTGAATTTATTTTAGACAAACATTAGTTGATGGTTCAAATAAAGATTTTTGGCAAAACACAGAAAAAATGTGCATAAAAGCTAAAATGAAGAATGGTGTCTTTCAGTCCCAGAGGAATCTGGGACCCACAGGTTGCTGAGGAAAGACAGGCACAGGTGACAAGAAGGGCCATTTGCCATTTATAAAAAGAAGTGTCTTAATTTCATAGACTTTTCCCTATGGATGGGAACAGATCATGAGACTGTAGGCCAAGAAAAGGAGGTGAACAATTCTCACGATCACAAGCTCTGCCTCCCAGCACGTAGAAGAAATCCAGGTTTCTGGAGATGATAAGAGACAATTTTTTTTTAATACAGGTGCTGAACTAGATATGGAACTCATAATTATGGACCTGCTACTCATGGTTAAGATGGAACTGGATGGAGATGTGATAGCTGCAGCATTAACAAGGAGATAGTAGACTTCAAGGTTTGAAGAGAACTAAATATGCCAATCAGTTGAAAGCAGCTCTGGACTTTACATTTTGGATTGCTCAGGTAGCTGGCAGGGACAATCCTGAAGAAGACATAGGAGCCATGGAAAGCTAGCCAGTCTTCAAGGACATCATCCTCAAAGGATAAGAATTATCCACTCAGACCTGAGTAGCCATGAACATGTGCATGCATGCCAGGTGAAGGACTGGCTGAGCAACATGAGTTAAACTGCTAAAAAGAAACGTCCAAGAGATGAAGGCAGGAACAGGCAAGCAAGGGGACATACAGCAAGCAGAAATAGAATTAATAAGGTTAAAACTTGGCTGAGGTTATGGCTGAGTGGAACCAAATGCAGAACATGAACAAGAAAAGCTTCTATAGATATACTGGTAACAAAAGCAAGACTCAACAGAATTTTCCACTTCTTCCTGCTTACTTCTTACAAGCTCATCTTGTGCTGAAGGACAAGGGAAAAACTTAGATAGCAACATCTTCCTTGCTTTGGGCTTTATTACTCATAAACCTTCCTTATCTCTACTCATTATAGAAAAGTTTATGGGATGTGGGTTTGCAAGATTTCCATGTTTTAGAAAAGGTTTTGTTATAAGTTAGTATAGCTCTAGTTACTCCATAAGGGCCCCTTGTCTTGGAGTTTTCTCTTATCATAAGTTGATAAGAGTTTCTGTGCCTCTCTGGTCTTTGCCCAGAGACTGTTTCCTATTGGTCCTTTCCCCATGATGCTCCCTGCCCATCCTCTCCTTCTTCCCCTGTCCATCATTGAGTCCCTATCTCCAAGGTCCAGAACTTTCAAAGAGATTTGGATGGCAGTTGGCAGATTCCCCTGAGACCCCTCCCCAAATTACCTTGATTTGTTAGTAGTTAGGTAATTCAGTTGGCATTTGGTACTTTGCTTTGTTTTATTGGTCTGTAGTTTGTATCCACCCCTTGAGCCTGTCCTGGACAAAATCCCCCTGTAGCCTTTTGTCCTGGTCTCTCCTGAGGCATCGGGCAGGAGGTAAGGGGTTCCTCTGTGACTCCAATAAACCTCTGTCCCCCCTGAACCTCCGAGAGTCCCCTCTTTCATTTACACCACGGCTGTGACAGCGAAAGTCCAGGGGCTGCTGAGCCAAGACTCACAAATCGGTCCTGTTGTGGCGTGTCGGAGCTGCTGGGAGGTCTAGCCGAACACTGGGTTGACCAAAGAGACACGCACTCCAACAATGGTAGACAGATATTATCCAAAGCAGTGGAAGATAAAGCTAGGGCTACTTACTCAAGTAAGCTGGACATACAAGTCTGTCAAGGAATATCAGATGGTATTCCAGAATGTCAAAGGAACTGGTTTAAGCAATTGAAAGACATTTGATAAGCTTATAGCAATTACAGTATGCTTCTGCATATTGTAAAAAGCCAAATGCCACGTCAATATTAAAAAAAAACAAACCCAAGCTCTGAGGAGGATGCTTTTAATCCTAAAATCAGCATCTGGAAGGGTACATCTTTTCTGGAAGCCATTTTTAGGCATGAAATACAAGGTGACTGGGGACAGCCAGCAAGGATTTATCAAAGAAAATCACACCTGACCACTTGGCCATTTTCTATTATGAAGTGTCTGGCTTTGTGCATGAGGAAAAAGCAGTACTGGAGTCCAGAAAACCTTTAATACTGTCTCTGACAGCATCCTTAGCTGAACTGAGGAGAGATGGATCATACAGGTAACTATAATGTGGCTGAAAAACTGGTCATACATTTGGCAAAGAGAAAGAATTGTTGCAAGCCCAGCCGGAGTCTAGAATGTCATCCTTCAGGGACTGATATAGCACTGCTCATATTCATTTCTGTTTATCTTTACAGTGCTCTCTGATATCTTCATTAATTACCAAGACAACCATACAGATGAACATCAAGATGTTTAGCAAAGGGAAATGCTTTCTCTGGCAAATCCTTTGTCTGGCAAAAATAACTCCACACACTACTACAGGCTGGGGCCAACTAGATCAAAGCAGGTTTGCTGGAGCAGTTGGGGTATTTTGGAGGGTGTCATCTTGAACATAAGTTAGCAGCACAATCTTGAAACAATACGGGCTGCCTATGCACTGCACTATGTTAGAAAGAGCACAACTTGCAGAGTTTGTGAAATCATCCTGCTATCTGACACTGGTGGCTCACAACTGAGGTGTTATGCCCAGACTTTGGTCCTTCTGCAAGAGAGAGGACTGCAAACTGAGGAGTCCAGAATAAGTCTCCTATGATGGTGAGGATGTTAGAGGACAGTAAGCATTAGGAAAAGCTGATGAAGAAGGAAATACTGTTTAGACTGAGAGAAAAGAATGTGAGTAAGTTTCAGTTTTTATCTAAAGAAGGCCCATAGAGAAGACAGGCTATTTTCATAGGCACACTTCAACAGAATAATGAGCTATTGCCACAACTGGCAGGAAGGAAAATTTTCACTAGATGTAAGAAAATCAAAAATTTGTAATGTAAGTGATAAAGCACTAGAATGGGTTGTGGAATCTATTCCTGGAAGTGTTTGAAAGACCCTGAGCAACCTGATCTAATTTTGAAGTTAGCCCTGCTCTGAGTGGGAGGATGGACTAGATGGTCCTCAAAGATCCCTTCCAGCCCAAATGGTTGCACGCCTAGCCTCACCCATGTCAGGAGCTAAATTTGCAATTTTACTATAGACATAGTAAGCATGGCTGAATTTTCCAAAATTAGTCTGTTAATTAAACATTGGATACAGAAGTCACCTCTTTCAGCCCAGGGAGTGAAAGTAGCTTACACTACATGCAGTGCCTTCCTCAGAGACCTCATCATGGCCTTTCAGTACTTAAAGGGGGCTTATAAAAAGAGAGAGAGAGAGAGAGTTTTGACATGGCCAAGTAGTGATAGGACAAGGGGGAATGGTTTTAAACTGAAAGAAGAGGGATTTAGATTAGATGTAAAGAAGAAATTCTGTACTCAGAGGATAGTGAGGCACTAGAACAGGTTTTCCAGAGAAGTTGTAGATGCTGCATCCATGGAAGTGTTCAAGGCCAGATTGAATGGGGCTTCAAGCAATCTAATCTAATGGGGTGGCATCCCTGGCCATGGCAGGGGGTTAGAGTGAGATGATATTTAAGGTCCATTACAACCTAAACCATTCTGTGATTCTACATATTTATATTAATCCTCTCCCTGAGCAGTTTTCAAGCCAACTGGTTGCTGCAAATCCACTTAGTCAAATGTGAAAATACATACTCACAAACCTGGCAGAAGCCACCCTCCAGTGTCATGTCTATAGCAACTGAGTATGCAGCTGAACTGTGGTCCTTCTTGAGGAAGCTGTATTCATACTCCACCTTGGCTTTCCAAATACCAGCACATGTACTCATCATCATACATTTTGACCTCTGCTGGCTTTCAGTGAACAAATTTGTAACATTACATACAATATCTAAATTTTATATTTTCTGGGTTTTTTTTAGGCTTTCAGTCTGCTTCTGTAAAATTCTGAATTTCTGCATGAGTTCAGAATATGTAATTGACTGTAAATTTAATTCAAATGCCATCTGTCATCTCTAATAACTTATCAAGCACGAGAGGCAAACAGAGAACTTTTAACAACAAGTGAAAACACTGTCGAACTGAATTTATTTCCAGATGTGGAGAGGGAGGTTTTCACTTTTTACCTCTAACAGGACTAATGCTGTTCTAATGCCTTTCAACATGATTTTTAAGGCATTCATTTGTTATGTAACATCCATCAATTATAAAATATATTTATGAGGTCTTGCTAGCAGTCGTTAACAGCAGTATTTTGGGATCACATTTACAAGGCCTAATGAAATGGGAGAGCAAGAGTAATTGGATTGAAATTGGTAAATGAAAACTCATTCCAGGGGAAAAAAGGTGTAAAACTGATGAGGTCTGACGTGTCATCAAATGGTGAGGATTAAATTAAGATTCAGTGAAGACATATATAGTGCTTATTGTAAGTGTTTAATTGCTAGAATAACAAATTCCTCACAGAAATGCACATTAACCTCTTTCTCCTGCTAAATGGAGTCAGGAGGATAAAGCTTTTCCTATTCTCCAACTGACTATTTTTCCCACATTTTTAAGTGAGCTTTTTGTGTATTTCCATATAAAATGGAAACAAAAGTTTTTATCCAAAAGAGAGTTAATTTGATGAGTTTAAATCAAGTGCTTGGAAATACTTTATCTGTATTCCTAGGAAAAAAACCTCAAATACATTCCAACTCATTCTCAGAGAAAAAGTTAGGCATTAGAAAAATTAGAATTATGAAAAGTTTGAGGTTTCTTTTCCTATAAGAAAAAGCATTTGCTAATAATAAAAATTGTTAAGCAATGAGCTGAAACTGAAGGTCTCCAGTTAGAGCCAACTATCCCTGGCCAGAAAGAAAGACTGTTTCAATGACATATATTACATCAAAAGTTTAGGGTGTCTTTAACAGTCTCTGTGTGGATCCAACAATGATGTTTTTTGAGTAATAACCCATTAGGGTCAGCAGGCTTTCCTCCTATTTTAATCTAAAACTCCCAAGAATCTATTGCACTACAGAGAGAAGTTTGTCATCGTTTGACTGAATATATAAAATCAAATAACTTTAAATTGTTGAATTCTGATGAACCATGGTTTCACACTAGGCTAGGATGTTTTGCTTTCAGGGCTGCTAGGCTTAGAGCCTGTTTTCTCAAATGGTCACTCTCACCTGTCATAGAGATTACTCACTTCAGTTTCTTGTCTGCAATACAGACAAGTAAAGAAAATAATAAAGAAACTACTGGTTGGTGCTTATTAAGTGAGAAAGTAAGAAATAATCTGTAAATGCATCATTAGCAATCTTAGTAATTTGTATGTCCCTGGCCCTGAAATTATTATTATAAAACCATGACATCTAGCAAATTAAGTGTAATATTACTCCATCTTTTCCCAGAAAAAGACAAGAGCCAAAAATTTTGTGTGGGCAGCATATTCCAACCAGGGAGCAGCATAATAATAATAACAACAGAATAAACGCCAGAAATAAATTGACTTTTGCTGCCTGGAGAGGGTCTTTATGAAGGATGTCTTGTCTGTTAGGAGATATTACTTTAGAACAGGAGGGAACTTGTGTGATGAACCCAGAAGAAATTGATATTTCTCCTGCCATTTGCAATGCCCCGGAGAACTGTGTCTTCTGCAACATCTTGACAATCACTTCAGGTTTAATGATAAGCCATCATGCAATGTTGCCTGGAGGTGAAAGTACTGAGGACCTCCATGGACATTTGTGCCTTCTAGTTCATAGAAGGCCAGCTATGTGCATATTCTATAGAATCTTATTAATAGTCCTAGAAAGGACTGCTGTAATCATGTCACTCACAAGAAATCAATAGTCTGAACTGTCCAGCAAAAATCAGAATATTTTTGCTTGTTGCTCCCACCTTGAAGATAAATTTTTCCCTAAAACATACCAGAAATCAATGGCTTGGTGGTTAAAATGGAGTGCTTATTCTAGAAAGACAAACAATCTTGTTTAAAAAATGCCAGGTGACAAATTTACTACATCCCTTGGAAATCTGATTGTCAATTATCCTCACTTATAAAGTCACATTTTGTTTTGAAATTTGTTTAAGTTCATCTTGAAGCAGATTGAGTCCCGTTGTAGATTTGCCTCCTATAATGAAGTTTCTACGTCCTTTGTGTAGGGATTTTCATTTCTACCATGCTGATGTTGCTGTGAAAGGTGGGATAAAAGAAGGAAGGAAAGGAATACATTTTTAGATGGGACACATTTTCTCAATGGGGAATTTGTAACACCAACTACTTTATTCCTGAAGTACCAGTCTGTGTTCATGTGCTAACAACATAACATTTGATCACTCTGGTCATGAAAGTCACCTCAAGACACACTCAAAAATACGACAGCACATTGCTAGGGATAACAAGTCACTTATTTTGCACAGCCCAAACTCTAGAAATCTAACCCAGATACTGCTACTGTAATGAGACCAAACAGCCATGATGGGGAAGCAGCTGTTTCTAAGAACTGGGGCAGGCCTCCTCTGGCACCAGCAGCCACCAGTGCTCATCAACATCTCCATCTGCTGCAAGCAGCAAGATTGAATTTTCACTTTTGTTTGTTGTATTTCTACCATTACTTTCACCACAGCCCTATCTTACCTCTTTGGGAAAAAAAGTCAATTTTGGTTTTACTGCTGAGAAGATTTGAGCTTTCATATATGACATTTTACTGCAGAAATTCAACTATCAGCACTAAAGGATGAAAAAACCCAAAATTCTGTTCCTAATTTAGTAGCTGATACGCTAAGTACATTAATTATATTACGACTATATTAGAAATACTGCAAGGTGGTTTATACTTCTCACAAGCTTGGTAGGGGACTACATAAATACCTCAGAATATTTACACTGATAAGTCCTTTTCAAGCTGCCTTGTTTCTTTGAATGGTTATTTTACATCTAAGTCTGTCAGCAAGATAGCGAAAACACAGGCAATGCATACTTGTCTATTTGTTTAGATCATATTTAAACCATTTTTCTATGTTTATTCCTCTTCTGTTTTCAGATTAACATAGCTGTTTCACTCAGTCAAATAATTACTAACCAATCATAACAAAGAGCTAGTAGTGAGGGACAAAATACCATCCAATTTACAAGTAGTTGTATTCCAAATTGAATGAAAGGAAGCACCTTGAGCACTATCCCGTGCTGCAAGTTGACATGTCATTCTGCAGCCTCTAGCCTGACCTTTCCTTAACATCAGCTGAAAAACAAAGAGACTATGCTGTTAGAGCAGCTGCTCTACCTCTAGGCAGGTAACAGTATCATCTTCATGAATGACATCTATGTCACTTTTGCGGCATGTCAGGAAGTCCTTAAAAATCCACAGATCAAAACAACGCAACATTTTCATATTGACCTTGAGGTGATGATCAAATATGGTGACTTGCAAGCTGCAGATCAGGATGCATGTGGAGACCAGCTGTGCAACAATGGATCTGTTAGAAATTTTTACTATCTCAAAGATCCATTTATGTCCTAAGTCATATATGTATCCTATTTTCAACAAGGAAAGCAGAAAAGCACTGCCAACCTTTGATTGTTATTCTGTTTCTATAAATGTATTCGTTTGTGTTATTTTAAACATGATTGCTTCTTCATGGAGCTTTTCACAGACCCTTTCAATTATGACCTGTTTAACACAAGGTAAATATTTCTACCTAATTTCTCTGAAATAATATCAACAATTATACTTAATAGTCAACAGATAGATACACTCTGCACTGCTGAAACATTCTATTGCTATCTTCAAGCAGCACTGGAGATTGACAATTTAATTATATTCCTTGGTTTATTTATTTATAATTTTCAGTTCCTAATCTGAGGTAGTTCTTTACTTTTCCCATCTTGATTTATTTTATTAATGATTAGATGTATTTACTAGAAATGGAAGCTAGAAATGTGGCAATGAATAGGTCAGCACTAGCATTTGTGCAATATGTGCATTTCTGAAAAACAAAAAAATTACACGCCCAAGAAAAAGAAATGTTGGAATGATTAGGAGTTGTATGATTTAAAAGGCTTCAGCAAACTACAACACTACCTCATTCAGAGCAGCAATGTAACCAAACAGAAGGGTTAGTGGTGTGCAGCTCTTTCACCACCTAATAGAACTTGTAACTACACACTCTAAACTGTGCTTGGCAGACCAGCATTTTAGGAATGAGAACCACAAAGCCCAGTACTCAGAACAGGAAGCTCCTTAAGCAGATGATCATGGGGAAGAAATGTTGCATTGTAAATGTGTTGCTTTCTTGAAGACACAAGCTTTTTCCAGTTATAGGAAGATTTGATATTATTATATTATTTATTATTATTCCAATTCATAATCCTCAGTCATGTTCTGGAGCTGGAGTCCCAAAGGCTCACAGAACCAGAGGATAGTTTAGGCTGGAAGGGATCTCACCTAATCTAACCTGTTGCTCATGGTAAGGTTGGTGATGAGGCAACCTGGTCTTAGATTCTGCCTGAAATCTTTGAATCTTCACCTCCCGTCAGTGGGGTAAAATTTCATAAGCTGGGGAAATCTGTGTTCTTTTTGTGTCAGTTCAAGTCAGTATTTTTTACTGTTTTTTCATTCATCAAGCAATGTGTAGAGGTTTAAAACTTCTCAGAAGTGAAAGGGAAAATTCAGGACTGTTCCAACATGTTCTAGGATGACTTAGATGAAGGGTTCCTTGCAGTTTTTTGAGGGGCTCCAGAGGGGAACAGAGGATGAACTGTGTCTTTTAGGTGTTGTTAAGAGTATAAAAATACAGAAGATTGAAACTAGTTTTCAGAAGGGCTTCATGTATCTTAAAATTTTTCTAATACACCTGGACATGATTTACAGTTTTATTCTCCTTCTACATTCATATCCAGTCTGTGCCACTGAAAGAGTTTGTACCTTAAAGATGTATTCAGATGTTATCCATGGTTAGGCAGGCAAGTATTTAGTGTGCAGAAAGAAGCTTAATGGAAATCTAACTGATAAACATGGTCAAAGATGTGACAACCTAAGCATATCCAGATGATTCAAGCAGCTATGGAAATTCACTGGTGAAGGCATAGACATGTATCATCTAGCTCAAGAATTTCATAGAATTGGATGACTGCTCCTCATGTTACATCTTTAAGAACAGAACCAAGTACTGCCAACTGGTTACCATAACTGACCTGATTTTTAGCAAGTTTGGCAGGAGTTTTGTTACATTTGTAATCAGTTTCATGTATTCCATGCTCTTCACTTTCCATCTTCTCTTCACTTTCCATCTTCTTTTTTTCCCCCAATATGCTGCTACAGTGTTCTTATACCTTTCTGAGAAATATCAGCTAGAAAGGGAGTGTAAGCAGTGAATACCACCACAATGGTTTCCATAGGAATAATAAACATATGGAAATAGAAGGAATACAAAATAAGAAGACCTGTTCACAGACCAAGTAGATAATCTACATAATTCAGGATCTGAATACTGGAATTACCACAGAGTCTGTTCAAAACATAGTTTCTTGGGTTCTTTTTGAAAAGGGTTTGTACTGTGAAACCTCCATTATAGAAACCCAAATTTGAATGAGGTCTTGAATTTCATTTTTTCAAGAAGAGTAATTTCTTATGTTGACTCCAGAGCATTGTCATCCTATAGGGAATTAAAATACAGAGTATCAGTTGAGATTTTTCCAGTAAAGCCACACATTCTCCTCTGATGACAAAAGAAATCTGCAGGTATATTAATTATAGGAAATTTTATAAAGCTAAGGGCCAGTGTATTAAAGGCTCATATTTTTAAAGATAATAACTTCAAGAACAGTTAATAAGAGTTAATTAGATGTCAAAACCTGCAATTTAATATAAAGATTCCAAGCGGCAATTACTTGCATGAACTTACCTTTCTATAAATCAAGCAAAGAAGAATATGCAGGATGGAAAATTAACACCTATGACAGCATTCAGTTAGGAAAATGTAAATGTAATACACTGTAATACACTGACCCTTCTAAAAAAGTCAGCCCTACCTACAGGACAACGTGACTTTAGAAATTACTAATTCAAGATTTTTTTTTCTTTTCTTCAGAAGGAGAGTTCTTAAAATAAGAAAATTCTACACTACTGCCTTCATGATCGGAAAAAGAATGAAAACCACCCCCTCACACAGAAGCCTTTTTGTAAAGATTGGATGAAAGCCGGGCCCTGGCAGTTTGGGATGGGAAAAAAAAATTAATTGTGTACTGAGACATGAGACAGTAATAACTCACACAGAGTTCATTGCTTCGTGCCAGACAAAACAAAAATGAAGCCAAGTAAGGGAGAGCTGCTGATGAAACTAGTGCCATCCATTTTTTTCCCCACCAATCTGAAAGACCAGAAAGAGGCAAATAAAAACCTTATATCTAAGATTATTCCTTCCATTTTGCCTATGGCTGATCCAGCTAATATGAAAAAGAAATTAAATTAATGTTCCTAGGAGATGTTATTTTGGTTGGATGAACACACAGACCTGGGCTGGGTAATCAAAGTGAGGCTTTTTGTTTAGGAAAAAGAAAGAAATCAAAAGTGTGATTTTTGTGTACTCTGCAAAGAGCTACAATCCTCTCAGAGCCAGGTGAAATTGAAGTAAAAGAAAACTGTGGGAAAAATAGATAATATCAATTAGCAAGTTTTTACCATTCAAGAAGTTTTTTCCAAGACACAGACACGTGCAAATATGCACACACACATAGTAACTTCTTGTTGATACTTCAGATTTACTCTTTCTTTAACATAAAATAGATGTTTCAGATCTTTTATTAGTACAAGAAATATAGTAAGAAAAACAAGCTTGTAAAATCCATCTTATGCTCATGTGTTTTAAAAAATTATGAATAAATGTATGATCCCAGTGTCTTTAGCCTTGTAGCTGATGAGACTCTGAAAGGGAAATCTGCCAGGAATTTGTAGTAAAATTAAACTGAATAGGCTAAGCATATTGCCCTTGATGGCAAAAATTCAACATAAATTTATAAAATTGTTTCATTTTGAATGCAATTGAATGAATATCTCATAGTTTAAACTTCCACTCAAATTCTTGCCATTCTGTTCAAATAATGACAGGTTTCTACAGCCATATCTGTAAATCTCCATAATCTTTGCTAGGATGAAGTCACTGCTTTAAATTTACCGAACAGAGGTACATTTTGTACCCAAACTTCATTCCTTCTCTTTGCAAAATATATGCATGTAGACATATTTCAAGTGAGCATGGATACATACACACAGACAGAGAAATCCATTTAGTGCTATTCAAGAACAGATTTAAATGTGTTATAGTTGTACTTCTATGCCTTGTACGACGTTCAAAGAGACAGAATTCTTTCATCTACAGTCAAGAACTGTGAAAAGCCATAAGAGATTCCTAAAATGACTAGTACCAGTCCTGTATATGCCTGTACTGAATTTAAAAAAGCAAAACATTGGACACTTGTTTTGAAAAATAATCCCGTAAGACATGAGATATATTTCCAAAGGGATGACAGTACAGAAATATTTATTTTTGAAATGTTCCTAATACTTCCCTGAGTACATATCTTACTAGTGTAATCAAACTACTACTTACAAGGAAGCATCATACCTTTGGTGCCTTCCTGAAATAGTTCTTGAAGCATATTTTGAAGGTAAATGTAGTAGAATTTGAGCTGTGATATCATTTAAGAATTATAAACTGGGATTCATATGCCTCAGTCAGAACCTAAGATAGGTTCTCTTCAGTGATGACTTTTTAGTGGCTTAAGTTCCTTCCAACTTGTGTTCAAAAGCACACAGTGAGCTGATGGAAAAGAACACAAGGTTCTAGGAAGCACTTTGCTACTTCTTAAGTGGTTGCAGAGAGTTGGATAATCTAAAAGTAATTAGGTGTTTAGGAAAAAGGTTCTAGACAGAAATTTTTGTGATAGAGAAGGAAATATGGGAACATTTTTAAACGTCTTAAGGGAAAAATGATCATCCAATGTAATTCTGACCAAAAATTCTGATACTTAATACTTTAATAAAATTTCATTACTTGTGATTACTTAGTAGCATAAAACAGATACAAAAATAATATATTTTTAACCAGGCTAGTTCTCAATTTTTCATTCAGTACCTGAACCCATATGTTTTTTCTGTAACTTAGAGGCATTATCCATCTATTCGTGAGCTTAGAGCTCTCTCTCAGTAGTTTTGTGAATGGATGAAGGCTGCACAATTTTGCAGGGAGTTGGCATTTGGCTTTCCATAAATATCTCTTGTGTGTCAAGGTTTCACCTAGAGATTCTTTGATCATGTCAGATCAGAATATACCCTGATGGATATGGCATCTAAATCAGTACTTCACAAAATGGCATGCCTTTCCTCAAGCAAATACAAATATTTACTGCTGGCAACTGGTGTAGCCCTAACAGAATATGTCTTCAGGTGTGCTCTACAGAAACCCTCAGAATATTTATTTAAATGTTACTATTTCCTTGTCAACTTTTTCATTTGTATGTTTTAGCAAAGCTTGTAAAATGTTACCACAGCCATCTGAAGCCTTTGAATGAATGTTTAAATATCCTTCTAGCAGTATTCACTCAGCTCTCATTTCAATACACCTGAAAACCTGACAGGATATACAAAAATGAGGTTCCATGTTGTTTATTACTTTCGCTTTTAAAAATGCCAGTTAAACAAGTTCTTACACCAGAAACTCACCTTTTAGATACCCCACCAGGGTTTGATATTTCCAGTTTTTATAAGGTGAAAAGATTTTCTTAAATCTTTCTGCAGCTGTAGCATTTCTAAGCAAGCGAAAAAGCAAACAAAGGTGCAACTACAGAAACTTTATGAGCCCCACAGTCCCTGGCAGTGTAATTAAATGGAAATACTTCTGAGTTTCAGGGACACCTGTTGCACTCTCCTCAGATGTTGCTGTTTCCACTAATTTTCCAAATAGAAAGAGATGGTCAGAGGTCTCTGTGTCAAGGGGCACAAGATTTCTCAATGCCATGACTAGATTTTCTTTGTCTTGCAGCAGTGTGCAGTATTGAAACACCACAGCAGGAAAACCCTGACCCCCTGCCATGGTTGAGGATGACCAGGCTTTCCCATAGCATGGGAGGGAGAAGTCCTGCATGTGCCCAGGTCTGTGATGGGGGAAGAAGTCCCACTCTGTGAGTTGCACCAGGCAAGGGTGAATGAGAGGACAGTGAAAGAAGAAGAGAAAAAAGATCAGTCCTTAGGAAGGGTGAGGGTCTGGAAGGCACATAGCTGTGATAGCATTGTTTGCACTATTGTTTCTTGATCTCTTTTTTGTTGTTTTTTTTTTTTCTGACACTTCCTTTTGTAAGTAGTGATGCCAAAGAAAACATTTGTGAGGGGAAAAGACTAAAGAGATGTAAAGGCAGTATGGATTTTGATGCCCCAGTTAACATCATCACTCCTCCAAGTAGCCTGGTGGGATCCTCGACAACCAACCCAACGGAGTTTAACATCTGATAGCAACTTTTCAAGCAGCACAGCATCGTATGCTGGGATCTCACTAATACTGAGAGAAGATTTGGACATAGGCATTCTCAGCCTAAATTAAGTCAAAGGAGAGTTTTGCATCCTGACTTTTTTTTCAGGAAACTTCCTGCTATTTCTTCCTTGGAAAGAACAAATTTAGTTGTTTTACAAAGTAAAATGCATTCAGTCGAGTGGCATATAAATACATGCTGAGGGTAGACAGAACACTAGGAATTTTTCGCAACACTGCCCAGATTTCAAGTGGCTTTTTTGGAGCACTCATAACAATGCAGAGATAAAGGACCTTACTCTCCTTATCTTCATGCTGCTTTAGGCCATTGTAGCTGTTCCAGCACAAGTAGCAGAATATTTTAATTCAGAAAATACCATTTAATCTTCCCATGCCAAAGCATTTTTGCTCAGACTTTCCCAGGAAATGTAGCTTGATAAAGGCGTGTGGGATTTCAGACCAAAGAAAGATTTGGCAAACAGAAGAAAACTGTATCTTTCAACAGAACTTTTTGCCTAATTTTAAATAAAGACAATGTTATTAACCATTGCTTTCTAAGCATTTGAAAAATATGGAGTATCACAATATTTTGAAAAAAAAATTACAAAAAAATTGGAAAAATGGAAAAATTCATGCAGCAGCACTGTTTCAAGGCAGATGTCCAAATAAAGAAGTGTAACTTCAAACATACCAAGACCTGCACCATATCCTAGATCATGAAATAATATTTCTATTATGAACAATATTTGATGTCTAGTGAAAGGACTGAAATTCCATTTTAAGTGAAAATAGAGCACAGACATAAGGAAGGAAGTATTATTATCCAGGCCTCCAGACCAACATGAGGAATAGTTTGGAATGATCCAATTAATCTACACAGGTGTCATCATGTGAAGAGCTATCTACCGAAAACATTGCGAGGGCACACCTGTATAGGGAACACTCATGAGCTTAGTAATGATCCCAGGTGAATGAAATGTGTTAGCTGAAATACCTTATAAGTAAGATAAAGAGATAATGCAGTTGCTTGATATTTCAACTAACACATTTCAGCCACACAGCCACAGCTGTACCTCTGTTGGGAGAGAACATGCAGAGCTCTGTGTATATCACAGCACACGGTGCTACCACGGCTTCAGTACTGTGATCAGCTGTGTTGAAATGGGGATTACCATGGAGATTCAGAGTCATACAAGAAACACTCCTCACACTGTGTTTTATACACACTGTCTTTTATATAAACACTCAGCTGTTAGGATTAATTCAACATGTTTATAATTAGTTATGTGTGCAGAAACTCAGGAGGCTGGTATTTCTGTCAGAATATGGCTATCAAAACTAAAATGAGTCATTAAAGAATGATAATTTTTCCAGTTTTCTGGTAACTTTTCAGGATTCCAGAATTCTGTGGGAAAGGAAAAGACCGAGATTTCTATAAGATGGAACTTCTTGTGCAACTTTTTCCATTGATTTTTAAACATTCTGTTCAGTTCCTCTTTATAAAACTAAACAAAAAAAACCCAACATGAAATAGAATGTTTCTATTTTCTATAATTCTGCACTTCTTTTAATCTGAAGTGACAATCTGAATTTTTTTTCCTTGACAATGTACTGCATTGAATCAGAATTAAACAGAATTTGAGATCCTTTAAAAAAATATTTATTTTTGTACACATACATTCAAAATATGTGTCTATGCTATATATATATGCATCTAAACTACACATCTTTAGATTAAAAAAAATCATTCTCCATCTTTGATAATTATGAGAAGAAAGGTGATTTCTTTTTTATCTCTTAGCTGGGAAGAGGCAGGTTTACCTTTAAGCCTGTGTGTTTGGTATTCAGTTGTGAATCAATTCACCATTGGTTCCTTGGGAGGAACAAAAGATCCTCTGTGCCCATTCAGACCTCTACAGTAGCCATTGAGAATGTCTCCTGGAACAGCACACAACTCACTGAGTGGGAAAGCTCCCTTTGCCAGCCTGATGGATTAGAACTCTGCAAGGAGGCAATAGGAAAAACAAGAGCACCCATATCACCATCAGGATTTGTGTGAGAGGCACAGAGATATGAGCAATACTTCAGCCACTAACACAGAACAACAACCTCACACCTCACAGTTTGATGTGTCTTTCATGCTCCCCAGTTAGCTCACTCACACGGAATCTAAATACTTGGACTAAACCTTTCCAACAGGTGAGTGCTCAAATTCTGTGCACCGGCTTGAGGCCTCACTCCATGTGATCCAACACTCTGCAAAAGCACCCCAGACCAGCTTTCACATGGTCAGTGTGTGCTGCAGAGCTTGGTTCGGCCAGCACAGAACTCCCTACCCTTAAAATAGAAGATAAAAAATATGAATCCACTCGCTTTGTCAGAGTTGTGATATAAATTGAAATTGCTACAAGCCAAGCACATTCTAAGCTGCAATTTCAGCACCTCACTTATCTCAAACAAAATGTAACACTGGCAGCTAAAAAACAAACATCTGCCAGTTCAAATAGACTGTAGAAATAATGTTCTGAAACACAAACACTTTCTGACAGTTTAGGGAGTCTGGGCAGAGTTGGTAGCAACAAATACAGCTGGGCTGCCCAACATCTCCCATTATAAGATACTGTTTAAAGTAATTTATAAAACTTTGCCAACCTTTAACTATTTGGGCTGAACTTTCCCAGATGAAATATCTGTCTAGGGCTGACTTATTTTGGAAAATTTCATTAAAATGGTTCAATCATTTCCAAATAATTTAGTGGAAAGGGCAATATTACCTTCCTGCTACAACATAAATAAACTGTACAATAGCATTGCTGAGAAGTTCTAAGATACTTGTGCTTTGGAAAAGGAACTTCAGAACATGCTCAGAATTAATGATTTTTGCTGATTCTGAAAATACCCAGATCCATTCTGCCATGACAAAAACTTAAAAATTTTAGTTTGTTTTGTATTCTGTAGATGCTTGCTCAAAACTAGGAGCTGAACTCCTATGAGATCTCATTTTCACAGAGCACAGTCCCACCCTCATCCCCTGCTCCAGCTCAGCTGTGGCTGACTGCATGGGGAGGCAATCTCACCTATAACTAGAGCTCTGGTTAATTCAGGGCATTGAGATCAAAGCCAGCATTTTACAGTCAGTCTCAAGGTGGGCAGCCACAAAGTTTCTGTCCCACTGAGACATCTGCAACAACCTTACTGGTCTCAAATGAAGAAAACATACAGGGCAGCTTCAAAGCATTTGAATCAGATCCACTCTCAGCAGATCTTTATGGAGAAAAGAGTACACAGACACTTGCAGGTGAAGCCAGTCACTTAATTCTACACTGTGCTAGACAAACAGCTGCTGAGTACTGTGCTAACAGTACTCAGGAATAGAGGTGGATTAGCACAGTGATGTGCCTGAGCCACTTAACCCTGCTTTTCTGTAGGTCATGCTGGCATGGACCCAGAAAGATGCTAATGTTAAAGTGGCCACATGGCTCCCAGATTAGAGGTTTTTTTGTATGTGTCCAGCTTGAAGCATGAATAGAGAAATTCAAGAATACTTTCATGTGTATGTACCTTTTGCACAATCTCTCTACACCCTGTACTTTGGGTGAGTGTGGAAGTGACTTAACATAGGTTAGTAAGGATATTTGGTGACCTTAAAATCTAAAGAGTCTTTAGGCAAACACAAGTACTTCATTGTACTACAACACAATTGTACCACATGCCGAAGGGGACAATTTAGGTTGTTTTTGTGGCAGCATGGAAGATAATAATCTTTCCTTTCTTGAAGGTTAATCTTGATTGAATATTTTGCTCCCTCCTAAATGATTTGTGTTTGTCTTACTTGTGATATTCTTTTATTGAAGAATTGGTGCAATTCTGAGTTTTTTTTAGTGGACAAAAATTTTTAAATTCAGTCATAATTTTTTTATGTGTGGATCAGATCCACCTGGATTAAGTTCTGTGATTTACTATACTAGTAACAAATTAGACTTTTCTTCGGGCTTTGTGCAAAGTTAGAAATGAATGACTCTGAAATTGCTCTCCAGTTTTATTTTGAAAAAAGATAGGTGACACCATTGAAATACCATCTTGCATAGTATAAGGGAAAGTTTTGTGATGCCTTCTCACTGAAGATCATAAAGAACCTCTCTAAGATCATCACCTTCTCTTTCCAAATAGCTTATAAGGCAGAAGAATGTGGTCTTTATTACCTTCTTACAAAGGTAATCATAATATTCCTGAACTTCTTTGAATATCCATGCAAAGGCAGTGAGGTCCTACCTCTTGGCTACCGCTGCTGTCACCACACTACCACTTACCTGAAAAATCTAAATCCAGTGATTTACAAGACAGGAAAAATGTGGATTTATTGTGCACACCATAGCTTTGCTGTAAAGGTAGTTATCTAGTAAAAGTGTGAGATTACTTTGATATAGTATGGCACAACACAACAGGTAGTAATTTATGTCAAATGGTACTAGATGGAAGAGGTCAGAGGTAAAATTTTGCTTCTGGAGTCTGTTCTGCTATTTAATTAATACTTGCTAGACAAGACAGGTAGGACCTGCAAATGCATGACTCTTCTAGTCTGGTACAAAAGCAGAAATAAATAGGTTTTGGGGACTGACAGTAGTCACATGACCTGGGTGCGTTTGAAGGTGTTGTTCAGTGGCAACACTTGCTTAAGTATTCATCGACATAAGTATATCGTGTTGCAGGGGGCTGATGAGCCTCTTTTACATAAGTTCATATAATTAGAAATTTTTTTGTACTGATTGCTGTTTTGGAGCTGCTGTTCTTAGGGTGAAGAATCAGAAGAGGGGAGAAAAGGTAGAAAAAGTGAAGCTATGTGGCTCACAGTGGAATGGAAGCAGGCCTAAGGGGACAAGGACACCTCAGTGTGTTAATTTTTCTCTAGTGAGCTGAGGAGCCAGTGTTGTGTATAAGGAATAGAAACTATTTGTAAGCTGTTCCAAAGAAAACCAATGCAGAAGAGAAGACCCTCAGCCTGTTCCTTGGGGGAATCCTCTGCCAAATCCCACATTGATGTAAGCAGACTGAGAAAATGTGGACGCATTCTGCTGCTTAAAGAAGAGAAGAACTTTAGAGGACTTGGCTATAATACAGTCTCTGTACAGCAAATAACTGAGGAGAATGGGGTACATGCAGGATTTACATGAGCTGCTGGGATCAACAGCTACTGGGAAGCCTTTGCCAATGTCTTAAAAAGGAAACCTGATCATGGTGCAGAGGCACCACTTACTCTGTACTGCTTTGTGCTGAGCAGCTGAAGCCCAAGCCAAGTCTTTGAAAACAGAGCTACAACCTTTGTAAAAATTCAACGTCAGCATTATAGAGAAAAGACCAAAGAATTTGCTTTGCAGGGTTTGTGCAAATCAGGACCCTATAATCTGAAAAGCAGCATATCCCTGGAGGAGAAGACACCAAATGATTGGGTTTTTAGCCTAACATTCCTCTCCAATACTCTCTCTTTTGAGAGGTTGCATACAGTCACTATTTCCTCCAAGGGGATCACAAGGTTTAGCACCTGCTTAGTCTACCCAGACATGACCACCAACACAGCCCTCTATTGCTGCTTCTGCTCCAAGTTACCCATCAAATACTCAGTACAGTCTTTCAAACCATGAACTGACTTTTCCTCTATATAGGACTGTGACAGGAAAGCAATTACAATCTTAAAATGATGTTTTTTCCTAACCATATTAAGGCAGACACATGGAATTTCATATTAGGAACCTACAATAAAGACTCGGTAAGGAGAACCACTTGCCTTAAGTGCAGTATGTGTAACGTAACAGGATTGCTCCTTCTGCTCTCATCATTCTTATCAACATTTCGAGATCTCCACTTTTCAACAGACATTAAAATGTCCTTTCATAATGTCTAATTTTGAAAAAAAGTTGAGGTATGTGTTCATTTAAAGCAGCTTTAGACTTCTTCCAGTCATCAAAGTGCTGATGCACGTTTGTAGTTCAGTAGCTCCATAAGTATAGTGCATTTGTGGAACAGATGCCTTATAACTTAAATGTGGTACAAAGTTAAAAAATCTGTCTTATATGCAAGTAGTACAGATATATCAAAGAAAGTTGCCGTGAGTGCACAGGGTAAACATAAACTGGAAATTGAGATTTTATAAATCTTGATTAAAAAAAGTGAAGTGATTTCTTAAAAGTTAGGCAGAGTAAAGTCAAGAAAGGGCTATAAAATATCAAGCTCCTAATACCTGACCCTTTTATTTTCCATAACTATGTTAGCAACAAAAAACTCCAAAAGAGAGAGAGAAATACCCTGGCATATTTCTTCTGAGCAACAACAAATGTGTTGCATCCCACAGAACCCAAATTCACTGGTGAAGAACAGAGAAACTGAAGAAACCAGCAATAATCAAAAATAGACTGCAGACTTGTGTTAAACAGTTTCATAAGTGACTGAATGGGTGATTTATTTATCCAAAATTTAGTATTTCATACCCTTATGAAAGCATTTTATTTTACAGAAAGAAAACAAAACCAACTATCTTAAGAAAACTGCTGTGCCTACAGAAAGCAAGCTCACATTTAAAAAACTATTGCCATATGTAGACTTAAATAAGGAACTTAAGTACAATGTACTTTTATACCTCATATGTAGCTCTTCTAATGCTGCATGCTAATTTTTATGTCAGAGTTTATGAGAATGCTAATTAGTATTAGTGAGAAAAAAAGAGAAGGAAAAACAGAATATTTGAATACAAAAAGCAAACAGAAAGGAGGCAAATTTTATCTAAGTAATATGCCAGGGGAATGATCACCAGGTGAAAAGCTACCAATGAACATTCAATATTTTAGAATTTCCATCCTTTAATACACATGATTTCTGAATCCAAGTGTAATTAAACTGCTTCATGTTATTTTCCCTTTCCTTCAGAAATTAAATAAGACAAAGGAAAAAAAAGACCAGTCAGGTTTGCAGAGCTTGTAAATCCCTCAAGAATCCAAGTAGTGTTACTCAAAACCTCAAGACAAATGTTCCAACTGAAAGCTGTCAATAAAATTATTAGAATATTAAGCAATCTACCATCTTCTTGTTTCTCCATATTCACTACATTTACACATTTTCTTACCAGTTCCACTAAACTCTATCAAATCAACTACTTTTGCTTGCAAAAAAAATTTCAAGGCATAATTGTTACATTTTGTGTTTAATTTTTGTTTTCTGATTTTTTCTGTAGATACATATGAATTAAAATCCAGTTATTATTTGCTTCTGAGGAAGTACAGCTTCCATTACTAATTTCTAGCTTTCAACAATCAAATCTCTAATTTTGGTGCAGTGGAGTCTAAATTTGAAAGTGAAGTCACAACAGAAAAAAAAGTCATCCAGACATGGGAAAAAATCAAAATTACAGCTTCTTGGAGCAAAGGAGATGGCTTATTACAGTCTCTCACTGTTTCTTGTGCAGCAGCAGCTAAAAGGATCCATGACAGAATATAGAAAGACTGAGAATGATTTTTTACTGATCCTTTTCATTTTAGCCACTGGGTAAGGATTTTCCAAAATGAATGCAGCCATTGTCAACCTACCCATATATTTCGGGGTTGGGTTTTCTAAATTTGATTTCTGGGAGAAGTTAGTGAGGGCTGGGGGGAGAAGCAGTGTTCAAAATGAAAACACATAACTTTCAGGAGAACAATCTGCTCATATATAAGGCACACCTATATAAGGACACAGTGGGTCCTTTCCATAAGAGTCAAGGTACCATAAAAGAAAAACAACAAAGAAATTGTTATTCAGCTCTGAGAATGCCACCCACTAAGTCAAGCAAACAGCTCCCCTCAGCATAGATCTGCCCCCCTGACAATCTGGCCCTGTGTTAAAAGGATAACCTCAGTAAAAAATTTTAAACTCTATCCTCCACGGTGCATGAACATACACAAATCAGCTATTTACAGATGTTTGAGGAAGTCAGTAACAATGTCCTGAAAAGGGACGTTATAAATCTCGCCAGGTGGAATTTCTAAAGAGCTGCTTGGACAAATTCTTGAAAGCAGTCTGAGATGGTCTGCACCACCCAAGTGGCATCTGTGGTCAAAAATCTGCCACATATTGCTGATCAGGAGCCCTCTGCTGCTAGAAAAAACACTTTTTCCTGCCATATCCACGTCCCTGCCAGGTTACTGTTCCACTTCCAACATGCAGTCTGATTTGGGCAGTGCTGCCACAGAGACATCTTGCTCAGTCACAAGTAGCTTTTTGTAACGTTGACTAGTCTTAGGTCTGGGTGTGACTTTCATAAAGCCCTGACTGTCTGATCTGCTTCCCTCACTCTGGCAACTGTGAAGCAGTTGATGCAGATGACACCGTTACCCACTGTGTCTTTATTATCTCTCTGTTGGAGGTAGCTGTAAAGGATAACCCTTGGTCACACCAATGTTACCTAGAAACAGACCTTCCAGAGGGCTAAAAGGAGGAGGGAAAAACCCTCCCTGCTGTATCAAAGAAGGCATATGACTGGATGGCAAGGGGACTCATTCATAATTTAAAAAAAAAAAAAATTGGCACAAACTTCTGAAATTTTCTGAAATTTTTGGAGACCCCAAAGTCTCCATTAATTTGTTTCAAGCTTATTAGAATTTTTTGAGGGATTTTGTGAGTACATTAGAAATTGGCCCAAACAATTTTGGTGAGAGGGTATAAATTATAACTAGAAAAGTTAGATTAACACAAGGTTGAAATTTAGCTTTAAAAACTGGTCAGTACTGACTTACATGGCATTTTACAAATGTGCAACTACAAGAGCCTGGACAGTTTTGGGATAATTTTGCTGAGTGAAATACCTATGCTCTACCACTGTCTTTGCAAATAATAGGAATCAATTCTTAATTTTACAGGGACTCGCACATTTCTGTCCAATTTACGAACCCACTGAAGTGCTTGAATCTTCAATATATATTGTATCCTAAAAAGTAGAGAACATTGAGAACAGGTATTGTTTCTTGTCCTCTTTTCCTCTCCAAATTCTGGAGGGTCTTCCACATTGGGCTTTAGCTTGACATTCAGTGGTAAAAATTAGGTAGAGGCAAGGCAGACAAGCCCTGGCAATATTGACTATTGATCCAGCTGTACAGAGTCAGATTACTTGGAAAACAACTCTTCAATTTTTCACTCCAGTGATGCTGCAGGGCAGTTGCTTTTAGGATCATTACCCTTGTCCATAAAATAAAGGAATGTGAGAATGTGTTTGAGCAAATTCTGAACCCATTTGAACTTTGTGGGTTTGAAACTTAGTCCTAGAGAAAAATCACTGCCTTCTACGCACACATCACCTCCTTGGCTAACCAGGGTATTCACACCAAGACTGTGGCTTAGCTGATCCATAAATCATCCATAAATCACCATAATGCTGTAATGAGTGTACTGAGAAATACCCACATTGCCAACACTTTATCGCATGAGAGTTGCTTTAAGAGAGGAAAATCCAGAAGGCACGTGCTTCCTTATTATACTAACTGGCAAAGAAGTTAATGTCACTGATGCACTAACAAGGAATGTCAGAACCCTCTCTCTTTAGCAAGGCAGCTCTGCAGTGAAGAATATTGGCTTTTACCCAGGGTTGGATAGCAGGAGCTTTAAGCTTAGCAGCAAAAATTGAACAGAAAACAGCCATAGACCAACTCGTGTTCAACTTGTCCACACTCATGAGTTTTCCATTCATTTTTGTGCCTCACAGTATTCTAAACAAGGGAGAGAAGTCTCATACAAGAGTAAAAGGCTAAAGGTAAGAGTGGCCTTAATCCATGAAAACTGCAAGGCCCAAGTAGCCAGTGGGCAACATTAATGCAACATGTATTAATGACAAGAATCCTGAGCAAGAAAAGTTGTGGGACATTTTGATTGATCAAAGTCAGATAAGGAAGATTTTCTCCAAACATTTTTACTTCCTTTTTTCCCCCATCTAACTGCTGTTAATTGCCTGGGCAATGAATCTGTCCTTTCCCCTTTCTCTTCAAAGGATATAATGAGACGTGGCATTTTTTTTGAGGATTATTGTCACCTCCAAGAACTCAGTCTTCCATACCTCAGCAAACCAGATCACAGAAGTCTGGTTTTTGATGGATGTTTGATTTTAGGATTTTTTTTTTTAATTTGGAAAGGAAGTCAGTGCAGAAAGTACACTCCTGCAACAGATACCTTTGATATAGAAAAATAAGTATTATGAGTATCTTGAAATAGAAAATAAATTCATAGAATTGCGGTGGCAATGGGAGTGTATTCTACAAATAACTAACAGACAATAACATAGATATCACTTTTGTACCCAAGTTTAGGAAGGTTACTTGATGGAAATAAAACTTGGACAAGATCTCAGTCTCAGGAGACAGCAGGGCATGACTGAGACTGAGCTGGCTTAATTCTGAAAGCTTCAGGAACAGAGAAAGTCCCTCTCAGGCAGCAAAACAGTCCTTAAAATGAAAGAAGGAAAATACTTTAACTGTCTTCCCAGTCTCAGGTATACTGACCACATGGAATGTCCTCAGAGGAAGGAAAGAGTGGCTCTCAAGACACAAACTCTGGCTCAAGAAATTGTTGTTTTAGACCAGTGACTGCTGGAAGGTGGAAGGTATGCCAGACAACGACCCCTCTGTGTTCACTCTTTCTGTTATAGTCCTTCCCTAAGCATTTGCTGTAACTGCTCTCAGAGACAGATTACCAGACTATGCAGACCTTCAGTCTGACCTTGAGCTGCACCTCTCAGCTTTTAAGACCTAAAAGCAATGCATGAAATAAACCCAAGCAGCAAGGATTTAAACACAAGTGGCCATAGTGTCTAGATATTTGGATCTATTAAGAACTGTGTGATCAAAAGCCAAATTCCTGCTGAGGAACCAAAATTGATGAGATCAATCCAGACACAGGGCTCTGATTCAGCTCAGCTTTCACACTACAAGTTGTAAAGCAATTTATCACTGAAGAAACCCACATATTTGTATCACATTAGCAAAAATTTCCCATGAATAAAACAAAGGATTTTATTCTGTAACTTTTCTTCAACCTTAAGAAGTCTTAGAGTAGCCTCCGGTCCCCCGTAAAATGAAGAACAAAGATTAATTTGCAATTTGTGCAGTAATTTTTACGGTCAAGCATAACAAATAAGGCAACAGATTTTCCAGATGTCCGGGGCTCTGGAGGCACTATTACCAGGACTAGGCTGCCCTCTCTTGTCCACAGGGAAATCTGCACTTGGATGTAGTTAAAAATACTTGAGAGGCTGCTGTGCTCTGTACAGGAGGAGGGGAGACATAAAATGTCCATTTGCCAATCAGTACTAATCAAATGAGACTATAGTGTTGTTATGTAAAGCTGATCCTGTTAGTATTTAATATATAAATGGTATTTTCAGACAATATTTCATTTCAGGCATTTCGTCTCTACAGGTTCACAAGACAACACACTGCAGACTGCACAGTTCATCTGCAAAGCCAACTCACCTTAAACAGAGAGGCTTAGAATGCACCCCAGTGTGCTAAAGGGTTTTCACTCTAGAGTGAGATTGGAAGATGTAAACTTAACTACCTCAGCTGTCCTTCCCTCAGTCTTGCTCCAGGCCACCATACAAAACCATCAGTCATGACTCCTGCTAGAAACCTGCTAGATCCTAAGCCCTTCTTTGCTGTGCGAAGTAACAGAGCACACTGTAAATTGAGGGATTTTCTCCTTTCTTCTGCAACACTTCGTTTTTACTGCCTGTACAATAGCAATTCAGAGGAAAAAAACCTCCACAACATCAAATACGTCTGTTAGGGTCATTAACCTTCTGAATTCTTCTAGAAAAAAGTGAAGTAAAAATCACTTTTTTCTTTCTTAGGTCAGACAAGATATTAATTTCTATAGCACTTTCCTAGACTTTTTCTCTCTGTTCTTTAAATTTTGTCATATAGGTAAAATTCTTCCCACCTGGTAGAAGACACTGGACAAACAGAGTACATGAAGAATTCGCTTTTAGTAGTGATAATTTATCTGTCAATTCACTTTATGTTGGAAAGAGTAAATTCTTTGTGATCACATCTAACAGCTCTGTGTAAGTATATGATGTATATGACCACTATGTCTTATACTTTCTTTTTGGTTAACCCATTTTCAACAGTCTCCTGCCTATTGACCCAAGGCACTCCTATCATCCTTAATTTCATCCTAAATGTGGGTAGATTGACTGAAGGGGATTTCAAGTACTGTCAAAAGTTAAAATGGCAGCTTCTTAGGTAGGAAGCAGCCAGAACAAGCCAGTAAATTTCCTGTTCCAAAGTCAGGCTCTGTGCTTTGTGCTGTGTTCTGAGACAAGAAATAAGAGATATATAAAGGAATCCACTAACACAAACCCTCTGAACAACTCAGTCAGGAATAGGACATCCTGTTTGGTTGGGTTTTGTTGCTTTGATGTCCAGCACAGCCAATTGAAGCATGGGGGCAGGGGGTACAATACATGAGACACAGAAATGTAGAGTAGCAGAGCTACAGCACAGGCAGTGAACCCAACCTTGACTTCACACCCCCAAAGGCCTGGCCAGCACGGCTGTGGAAACTTGATGGGAATAAGCCTTTATCAGACTACCTCCCACCTTGAACCATGGGAGCCAGAAAGGAATCACAATTCCCTCTTTGATCTTCTGAGGCAGAGAATGTAGTCTAAATCTAGACTTGCTTTGGGAAAATATGAATAAACCCAGCAAAAACTGCAGTGACTTGAGCCTTCTCACAGGGAAAACAGTTCCCCACACACACAGCCCTTCATTCTCCCCAACAACAGTGTCAATTAATGTTCTGTATGGCTAAGCATTTGCTTTAACCACACTGCTTGTAATTAGCAGTCTCTATTAATACTAGGCATCTGAGACCTGCAGAGTTTGAGTAAAAAGTGCCAGGGCTCAAGTGTTTATGAGCAGTTCATATACAGCAGGAAATTCCTTGTTTTTCTTGAACAGTTGCCCTGTCTGTACTTGCCAAAAACTGCATGGTGAATAGTCATTACCCAATTTAATAGAGATGGGGGCTAAAATTTCTGCTACCTGGTTTTACACATAGGCTGTGGTTAGAGGGGAAAACAGAGAGAAGTCTCATTGCTTACATGTCGGTATGTAATTTAAGTGAAAGCAAGAAGTTGGAATAAGTCACTCACTGTCTACCACCTTAAAGTAGGCTTTTCAATTCTTTGCAAAGCTATGGATTAGTGATAGATGGGAACAAATCCCACATATCCTACCGTCATCAATTTTTATGACAATTTAAAAGGTAGTCTTAAAATGAATTTTGCCTTTCACATATATATTTAATTTTGATTATCAGTTCGGATTTTTGTTCTGATAGTTTTGTTCTGCAACACAAACTATTAAAACAGAGTAGCTTTGTCTCCACCCATTCTTTGTGTTGTATATTTCAGAAATGGATTTCATACCTTCTTATTATCTGCATTTATGGTAATTCTGAAGTGTTGGGTTTTATTCAAGACGAAAATGAGTTGATTCTAATTCACTAGGAACAAAATGACCCCTTCCATACCCTGTTTACCCCTATGCCCTACTCAGAGGACCACAGACACCTTATGAAACAGACACTAGCTAGCACTGTACTAACAATTCGGTATCTCATTATGCTGCTTGTTCTCTTATAGTTTCGAGTCTGTATTTTGAGTTAGTTTAGCAACTAGGTAAGGTAAATGTTCTCAATGCACAAGACTCAGAGCAATTTACTATATAGCAAAATGTCCCTAAGAAAAGAATGGAAGAGACTGAAAATTTCCTGAAGAGTGGGACAGTCTGTCTCCAACTTCATTTGATAAAACTCAGCCCTTCATCAAGAGATCTGTCTACATGGTATAGATAAAGCCTATATGAAAAAGAATTTGCTGTGGGGTTTTTTTTGTTTTGTTTTGTTTTGTTTTGTTTCTCTTTAGCTTACATCTGGATATTTCAAATGAGTCTATTTTTTTTATTTTAAAGTCTATTTTCCTTCATATACAAAAATACAGGGACAGTTTTATTTTCCTCCAAGCTTCAGCAATATTCATTTTAAGGGTTCTTCAGTGTACCCATAGATGTTGAGAACTTTTTTGTTTCTAACAGCCAAGAGGGAATTAAAGGCACACATTTGCTTGAGCAGTAAGGACATGCTGTACCCCCATTAATTACTATCATTTATATATATTCCACTCTTGTAGTAGCAGTATAGAACTATTTCTCTTCTCTTTCAAAGAGCCTCAATCAGAAAATTGAAGACACAGAAATTTATTTCAAGTTAGTATTGTTGACTTCTAGAGCAATTATGGCAAAGTCAGAAAATATGAAAATTATTTGAGTCTCAACATATCAATCTGAAGAGCATTAGCTTCCACAGAAGAGCTTTGCACTACAAAGTTATTCACATTTACAGAACCAAAAAAAAAAAAAAAAAAAGGCAAAGGCAAAAGGAAAAATGGAAGAAGGAAGGAAGGAAGGAAGGAAGGAAGGAAGGAAGGAAGGAAGGAAGGAAGGAAGGAAGGAAGGAAGGAAGGAAGGAAGGAAGGAAGGAAGGAAGGAAGAAAGGAAG